>JAEBUS010000001.1:600000-1046074 GCA_023014475.1 Amanita pallidorosea | reverse complement strand
TCTCTGCAACTCATCAAGATATATGTCTGGCAACTGCTTGACTGTTCCGAAAAGAACCTGGGCAGCGAGCATCAGTTGGATGTCAAAAAGAGATATTTGACAAAGACAAACCTCTACTTCAGCATCTCCTAGTATGTGCGGCCGCTTTTTATGTTCCTTTGCCTCTTGGACTGTCCCATGCCTCTGATCTCACGTAACCGGTCCTTATTGTCTTCTTATCGGCACAGCCCCTGGCTGACTAACTGCTGACCTAACTGATGGGCGCCTTGACATAGGGGTTGGCGCCTACAAGTCTTGTATACCTATGCGTCCATAGGGCCCCAGAGAAAATAGATAAAAATATGAAATAATTGCCAGAAAATTGTGAGAGTCGTAACATGACCCCCCCTTAAGACTTCACGTCCCGGGAAAGTCAGTGTGAGGATATCGCTTTAGGAATTCTTGCAAGGTCCTTGCAAACGCCTTGTCTGTATCCAGTTCATCATAGATCAACTTGCGGTTGCCTTTCCACCGCTGCCAGTTCCGTTTTAGCTTTTCGAGGTATTCCCGCTCGAATTGCCATTCTCCCATCCAAACAGTCGTTTGGGCACATTCATCTGGGTATGATTCTGCCACCGCAGGTAATCCATGTCGCGTACGTTAACAAGTCGACGCGGAGCGCTGGGGTTTGCCTTGTGAAACTTCTGAACCTCTTTCTTAGCGTTATCGAGGTTCTCAGCAGGTTCCAAGTGGTTCTTCTACAGGATAATTTTTCCACTTGACAAGGTATTCTAAACGTCCACCGCCACGTCCACTGACTCGGCTGTCCATGACTTCTTCAACCTCGTATTCGTCATCCTGAGATTCCTCCACCATTTGTAACTCTTTTCGTTGGGCTACCTTATCCTTTTGAGTGGGAAGACAGGTTCCTTATATGGTTTGAGGTGGATCTCGTTGAACACGTTGTACACCTTCCATGAAGCCGGGATTTTCAACTGATACGCGGATGCGCCAACCTTTTTCACGACTTCCAAGGGACCGACAACTTGCCATCCAACTTTTTTGTTGCGCGAATAGTAGGCAAGTTTTCCGTGCTGAGATAAACCTTGTCGCCAGGTTATATTCTCGTGCTGGTGCCTTATTTTCATCGTACTGCCTTTTCATAGTTTCAGCGGTTTTATTCAGTGCTTCTTTGGCCTTGGCATGTATGTCTTCAACCTGCTTGGCAAGTTCCTCAACTGCTACGACCGTAGGTGTGTGAAGTGGGTTACCCTTTATTGGGATGACGTCCATTGTTCATGAAGAATGGTGAATACCCTGTCGACGCATGTACCCAATCATTGTGGCAAAATTGCGCCACTGCAACCAGTCACTCCAATTGTCTGTCGATGATTGACAAACATAGTCAAGAACTCCTTGACTTCTTGGTTGACGCGCTCCGTTTGCCATCCGTCTGCGGATGATAGGCTGTTGATTATTCGCTTTTATGCCCAGCATTCCATACAAGTCATCCATGAATTTGGAAAACAAACTGCGGTCCTCGGTCACTGATGACTTTTCTGGGAATTCCATGCTCTCGGAATACGTTATCTCGGAACAAGACTGCCACGCCTTGTGATGTGATGGTTGACGTTGTTGGAAGGAAATAAGCCTTTTGGTGAATCGGTCCACCACCACCATAACCATGTCATTGCCTTTTGATTCCGGTAAGGGTCCAATCAAATCGACAGAAATAATTTCCCAAGGCTCCGAAGGGATCTCATTTGGATGTAATGGAGCTGCTCTGGCCTGTCTGTCTGGTTTAGCGCGTTGACACGTTTCACATCCAGGAATGTATTTTCAATGTCCTTTCGCATATTTGGCCACCAGTAGTCTCGCGTTATTAATTCCAATGTCTTGACAACTCCCGAATGTCCCCAGGAATGAATCAGTCCAATCAACTCCCCTCGTAGTCGGTTGTTGGCAGGTATATAGATTCGGCCCTTCCACTGCACCAACCCTTTATTAACGGCGTAGTCCGGATCTCCCTTTTCCAATCCTTCGCGCACTTGAGATTCCATTGCTGCTTTGGAATTTTTGCTAATCTTTTAATAATTCATCAACGGCCCGGTCGTCATCTAAAAGCCGTACAAACAGGTGTTCTTTCAGGAGAATGACGCCTTCATTATCGTTTTGCCCTCGTGCATGTCCTGCTCGTCTGGACAACAAATCTGCTTTCGAGTTGGATTTCCCTGATCGATGCTTAATGACAAAGTTGTATTCTTGCAGATCCGTGACCCATCGTGCTTGTCTTCGGTTTAGATTCTGCGCCTTCCGGAAGTATGTTAAATTCTGATGATCCGTCAAGACTTCCACAATTTCCTTGGCACCTTTGAGATAATGAGACCATTCGTAAAATGCGTGCATTACTGCGAGCATTTCTTTGTCATAGATCTCATAATTTCGTTCCACATCATTGAGAGCTTTTGAAATAAAAGCCACCGGTCTCCATTGCTGGTCTTTTCCTTGCTGAGACAAAATTCCGCCAATCGCAAAATCTGAGGCATCCACTTCAACTCGAAATTGTCCCTCATCGTCAGGAATTTTGAGGACTACCTCCCTTGCCACAAGGTCTTTCAGTCCCTGAAAGGCCACAGATTGGATCTCGGTCCACAACCAGTCGACTTTGCCTGTTAATTTTGTTAATGGCTTAGCCATCTGAGCAAAGCCTTGTACAAATCGTCGATAGAAGTTGATAAATCCCAAAAACTGTTGTAATTCCTTTTTGCATGTTGGTTCTGGCCAGGACGCAATGGCGTCAACCTTGCCTTTCTCCATTCGGATGGAGTCCGTACTGATCACCAAACCCAAAAAATCAATTTGCGGCTGGTCGAACCAACATTTTTCGGGCTTGAGGGATAACTTATGTTCACCAAGCTTGGTCAGAATACGGTTGACATGTCCTGTGTGTTCCTTTTGGGATTTTGAAAAAACCAAAATATCATCCATGTAGATTACAACCCATCCTTCTGCAATTTCCTGCCTGAATATGTCGTTCATCATTGTCTGGAATGTTGCCGGCGAATTGGTTAACCCAAAGAACATGACCAACGGTTCAAATAGCCCCCTATTTGTCCTGAAGGCTGCCTTCCATTCGTCCCCTTCTTTAATGCGAACGTTGTTATATCCCCAACGGATATCCATCTTGGAGAACACCTTTGCTTGTGACAATTTGTCCACCAGTTCCCCAATTAATGGTAACGGGTATCGATTTTTGATTGTCATTTCATTCAGTCATCGGTAATCCTGTACCGGTCTCAGTTTTCCATCCTTCTTTTTAACAAAAAAGAACGGTGACGCCATGGGCGATTTGCTAGGCTGAATACGTCCTGAATCTAAGTTTTCTTTTAGAAATTCATCCAGTTGGGCCTGTTCATCCCGATTCAGTGGATAAATTTTACAATCCACTGCCTTAGATCCGGGTATCAATTCAATTGCGTGATCCCAAGGACGCCTTGGTGGTAATTCATCAAAGGTTTCTTTTTCAAAGACTTTCCTGTGACCGAGGTAATGCTCGGGGACTACTTCCTCCAAAGAGCGCCTTTTTGCTGTGTTGGCTTCTTTTGCCGCGATGTCCGTCGCTACCAACCGTAGTTTGAACTCCGGATCTCCTATATGTACTGCCAATAGTTTTTCGCCCTGTTCTAAAGGTTCCATAGGATCCACTTCATCTTCTGGGTTCTCTACCTGGGAGCAGTCCCAACACGTGCCCGGACACCTAGTGAATCGCACTTCTTGTTTCTTCCAGTCCATCACCGGATTGTGATGTTGCAACCAGTCATGTCCCAAGAAGATATCGGTTTTCCCTAACCCTGCGACCCCACATTCGATGACTTCTTCATGGCTCCCTATTCGTAATTTGAACTGGACCATGTATTCCAGACTACCCAACGCATTTCTTGTCCCATCTGCATTGTACACCGGCATCGGGCGAAGTAATTTGCGTTTATTGAGTTTGTGCTTTTCAACAAACTCTGTACTGACGCAAGACCCAGTGCATCCCGAATCTACTAGAGCGACAATGTTAATTTGTGCCCCCGTATCCATAGTTGTGATAGTTCCTTTCAGATTCATTTCTTGACGTCCTGAAGCTTTGACGATGCTTTGCCTTAATCGTGTTAGGTTCCATAATGCCTCTGCCTCCGATTGTTGGTTCAGTTCATTAACCAAGCTTTCAGTTGCTTCTCCCAGGCGTCTGTTATGAACCCATTCCCTTAGACACCGCACGCAGTGTCTTTATCCTGCTGCCAAATTCGCCTCAACACCCATGCGGGTGACCATGTTTTTATTCTGGGTTTTGCGCTCACACTTAGGTTTCGAATCCGATGGACATACGATGAGCACTCATATAACAATTCAGGTATACTAATACAAGAATCTGTGTCCAAGATCGAAACTCTATCAGCAGCAGCGCGGAGCGCTTGCCTACTGGCTGTCGCCAAAACCCTTTTCTTTGCCGTACTCTTTCCATTGCTCCTCCGTGAGTTCTTCCACCTTCAGCTCCCGAATACGGCCCTTTCCTTTCTCCTTCCTATTGAACCGCTTTGGTTCTGAACAGTCCCTGGCAAAGTGTCCTTCTTTGCCGCAATTAAAACACGCCCCTGTGCGTCATTTCGCTTTGTCCACATCCATTGCGTTAGGATCCCTACTGGATGTTGACATAGTGGGCATGCTATGTTGAATCGGTGCCTTATTCTCCTTGGCCACCGGTGTTTCCTTGTACTCATTACGGCTTTTCTTTTCGCCGTATGCCTCTTTCGCTCTTCGATATACCCGCGCCAATTGCACCGCTCGGTCCTGAATCGTTTTCAGGGACGCATCATCCGCTAAGTTCCCATGCCTGATCAATTCCGCACCCAGGGCAGGATTGATCCTATTCAAGAAGTGATCCTTGAGCGCATTTTCACCCCATCCAACCAATGGTGATAGCGCGTTGAACTTGATGATGTAATCCTCGATTGGAGTGCTTCGTTGCTCCAACTTCATCAAATCATCCGTCACATGCTGTTTGGTTTCCGTGGACATGAAAAACTCGTGCATTTCCGTTTTGAATGCCGCCCAGGTTGTCCAAGGGTATTTGTTGTGTGGGCGGCCGTGTCCATTGGAGTGGTTGATTTTCTGGCTGTAAAGGCGCTCGGTGCCCGTTATTCACCTCCGCCCATGTGAGATCCGCTGGGTATCTTATTGGAGCACGTGCATGTTTCCTTCATACTCCTCGTCCGCCTTTTGGATTTCTTGGAGCTTTACTCCTGCCCATTCCCCTGCGCGATTTCCTTTTCCCTTCCTGGTTCGGTATAGGCAAATGACAATACGCCTACGGACCGTTGTTTCTCACGCCAGCGTGAAATAAACTTCCATTGTTCGCAACCAGTTGTCAACCTGACTCGGATCACCTTCGAAGTGATCTGGCATCTCGGCTTTTGTTAATGGGGCCGGCGACGGGCGCGGATGTGTACGTTGCCACTCTTCCAGAACATTGGTGAGAAGCTGCCCAAAGCCATTGACCGTTGCCATCCTGGATTCCTCGATATCGTCAATCTCCTGTTGTCTTTGTGCTACGGTATCTTGGTTTGTTCCAGTCAAAGGAATTTGTGGTGGTAACGGATGTGGCATAACTTGTGTATATCCAATTAGGAAATCCCTTAGTCCCATAGCCATCTGAACCGTCCATTGAAAGGCGCCAATATGGTACTGTCCATATCCTTTCAAGATCCAGTCCTCCATCTGGGTCCATGCGTTGAGACCCTGAGATACGCGTTCCACATGGATGCATCCTTCACGCCCATATGTTTTCCGAGCTCTTACATTCGCCTGTAAATCTCTCATTTGCTGGTCGAACTGATAGATCTCTTGGATCTGCGGATATGCTGGCCACTCGAACTTGTTCCAGTGCTGTTTCTTAAACATCACCAAATAGCAAAATCCCGGGATGTCCGGGTGTAAGATTTCACTACTATATCGAGCCACAGGGTACGGATAGGCGTGCTCTACTTCGTTTGCTACGGTCCGACGCCAATGATCAATTTCCCGCCGCTTTTGTGCCTGATCCAAATTACTCGGTCCCGCTTCTATCATCCAGTCCTCCGCCGTTGTAACCGGTCCATCATGCCAGTTCCAATTGCCGCCACGGGTACACATGATTGCGTTGAACTCCGCCTTCTTGGCTTTGATTGCTTCGGCGTATGTGGGAACCTTCGGTGGAACCGGAGGTGGCGTAGACTGCTTTGAGGTCCTGGGCGGGGTAGATCCAGTGATCAGATACAAGACCGGGTTAGGCTTGCTGACACGTACAGGGACGCTGGATAACTCCGCGTCACCACCCTCACATTTGATCGACAGGGTTGATCCGGTGTAAGAACGGGCCTTCTTCTTTTTCTTGTTTCGGCAGAAGAAGCCCTTGCCTCCCCATCGGGCTCGCTTGTTGTACGTTCCTCTGGCAACCATTTCGTCTATGCTGCCCCAATCCCAGATATCATCACCATCTTCGATCCGGATCATGAATTCCTCCAAGACATGGAATTGGTCCCTCTGACAATTGTCCTGTAGGCTGAACCGTGCGAAAGGATTTCGGAGCTCGGTGTTCCACGAAGCAATCTTGGTGACTGTGGGCCAGGCAGGCCAGTGATACAGATCGTAGTACTCCGGTTTGAACAGGTACATGTAGCAGTACCCTGGTTTCCGCCAGTGATAATTTGGGCGATCCTCATTTGTTGGGACCCCAGGCAACACAACCCGTTCCTGGTTTTCCACCCAGTGCTCTGTGTACTCCTTTTTGGTCCAGATTCCCCAATCGGCCAAGTGTAGGTCCATGAAGTCCTCCCATTCCGGGAGCATGACTCTGTTGTTGTTGGGCCCTGTGTGGTTCTCCAAAGAGTTAGGCTCCGTAGCCGGAGATGTGCTTGATGGACCTTTCCTCCATTCGTACATGTAAGGGGCATACCGCGTCATGTGGCCCGAGTGTTTAACTTTGATGTTGCCATTTGAGGCATGCATCAACTTATTCCGCTCCTTTGCCGTTAGGACCAGACCATCGTGTTTCAGGGTAAACACGTTAAACCCTTGCAATAGTAATAACACGTTGGAGGGGGCATCAAAAACCGCCTCCCTGACATCTGGTTGGTCGACGAGCTGTTCCAGCACCTGTTCTAGCACCCGTCGGTCCGCTTCCAATTCGCGTTCCATCTGTTGGAACCGTTTTTGCTTTCTAAGCGCCTCGCACTTTTCCTGCATGAGAATTTCCCATGCTTCTTCTTGCTCTCGGAAGGCCGCCTCCTCGAGCACCTGTCTTTCATATGCTGCTCTGCACAGCCTGAGCTTTTCTAAACGGCGCTGCTCCTTGCGCCAGAAGTACCATGCGCGGACATGCGCATTGCTTTGTCGGTAGTCGACCGGCTTGGTTGACTTGGTTCGTTGTTGGGGCAAAGGGCACCCCGCTGCCCATTCTAGATCGAATACTTTTCCGATCTCCATCAAGGACATAGCTGCCCTTGGCAAAACGTAATTGAAGCTCATATCCATAGCTTCGGATCCCAGATCCAGATTGTTCCAAAAACGGTAAATGACGTCCCAAGTAGGGAGATGTCACCTCTTCTTCTGTAATTGTACTTCCTAATACAATCACTGCTCGATGCGGTCAATAATGCACCCGCACTCGAGTTTTCGATTTATTTCCGTCAACTGACCCAAAGAGGTGGTACCCGGTGTTTCACTCTAGTGTCCTCGTGCTCAGATCAAAAGATCCGATACGTAATTGGTGTCTAGAGACTGTATGCCTTGATATACGGCACCCCAATGGATTGTCTTCGCCGGTTCCAACGGCTTTTCCGAAGTCCTAATGTAGCTGCCCGGGGCGACCCTGCCTGGTCCACAACCCAGCACGCGACTACTCTCGTTTAGAACTTTTTTATAGACAGAATGGTCCTGCAGTCAGTCGTGACTACGTTGTTGACTATGTCAATATCGAGGCTGAAGACGGTCTCATGGTGTAACGAGCGCCTTGTCAGACGAATAAGATTTTTTGGTGGAACGCTTCGACGCTGTGAGCGACAACGAGCAAGACGTGCTCGGCGCTGTGTCAAACGACGAAGGGTGTGGTTGAAAGACTCTAGATTATGTTAGGACTAATCCTACACAACCACAAGCCTCACTGAGATGATGAGAGAGAAGAGAGATGTATTCAGTAGACTAGTAAGCTGGGTAAGAGCAAACTATCTAGAGTCTTAGAGACTCCTACCTACAACGCACCACCTTATATACCCCAACCATGGTCTGTGCGCAGCAGCCTCATGCCCCTAGGGCTATGCGCGCGCAGCAACGAAACCATGGAGACTATCTACTCCTTCCCGCGATGCCCGTGTCCCCATCCGGTCCTTATTGTCTTCTTATCGGCACAGCCCTGGCTGACTAACTGCTGACCTAACTGATGGGCGCCTTGACATAGGGGTTGGCGCCTACAAGTCTTGTATACCTATGCGTCCATAGGGCCCCAGAGAAAATAGATAAAAATATGAAATAATCGCCAGAAAATCGTGAGAGTCGTAACACAGATGGGGACATGGGCATCACTGTTAGGATCGCAATCCTAGCCCCTCAATTTCGGTTTACTCTACAGTCATCTGGGATGACTTCTATACATGTTATAACAGGCCTGGGGCCTTATGGGACACTATGGGATACCAATGGTTGAGTCAGCGCATGGGAGCGCTCACCAGAGGGCAAGATGATGGTTGGAGAAACCATCCAATACTATATATGGAAGGACGGCCGGACTAGGAAGGTGGATCACCACCTTGATGGCATCACACCCAGCATCAGTGCATCAAGAGGATCAGCGCATCAAGCCATCACGCATCAGACGAAGGCGCAAGACAGTGCACATGTCTATAAAGGATCGCGATGGGAATGCACAATGCCTCAAGGCATTGCTCCTTATGGTCAGGGTCTAGAGCAGTCCAGAAGAGGTCTATGAGTGGAGTCAGAGTGGCCGTGCCCATATGTGCTCATGTGTGCAGCAATTGTGGCAGCACCCAAGCACATGCTCACCAAGAACAATAAGAGTGAGTCAGAGTGGGGAGTGCTGGTGGGTCTGGGAGTCACAAGGGGTCCTCATAGAGTAGTATATAAGTAGGTACATTGTAGCTGGAGTCTCCCCAGACTTCAGATAGTTTTACTCCACCCCAATTCTATCCCTGTATCGTCTCCTTTCTACTCTCTGGCCAGCAACAAGGCCTGTGGGCCCCTTAGGGGGATTGTAAGGTTGTGGTTAGGGGTGTGAGCTCATAACAATTGCAGGAGGGTGTAGATAGTTGCCATGGCTCCATTGCTGTGCGCGTATAGCCCTTGGGGCATGATGCTGCTGCGCAAAGACCATGGTAGGGGTATATAAGTAGTAGCATCGTAGGTAGGAGTCTCTAAGACTCTAGATAGTTTGCTCTCACCCAGCTTACTTATCTATTGTGTCAATACATCTCTTTTCTCTCTTCATTGTCTCAGAGAGGCTTGTGGTTGTGTGGGATTAGTCCTAACATAATCTAGAGTCTTTTCAACCACACCTTTCATCGTCTGACACAGCACCAAGCACATCTTGCTCACTGTTGCTCACAGCATCGAAGAGATCCAACAAAAAAACCTTTCAATGCTCGTTACACCACGAGACTGTTCTCAGCCTCGATCCAACAGTTGACAACATAGTCACAACTGACTGTGGGACAACACTGTCTACACAAAGATCCTAAACAAGAGTAATGGTGTGCTGGGTTGTGGACCAGGCAGGGTCACCCCAGGCAGTTACATTAGGGTTTTCGGAAAAGCACAAGGAACATGCAAAGACAATCAATTGTTGTGACCTGTATCAAGGCATACAGTCTAGGAATACCAATCATGTATTGGATCTAACAATCTGAGCATGAGGACATCCTAGTGAAGTGCCAGGCAGCACAGCTCTTGGTCATTTGGTGGAATAAAATTGAAGAATCATGTGCGGGTGTGTTATTGACTGCAATGTAGAGTGACTGTATTAGGAAGTACAGTTACTGAAGAAGAGGCGACATCTCCCTACTTGGGATGTCACATCGTTTGGAACATACTTAGGATCTGGGATCCAGAACAATGGCACAATTGTTCAACTACGTTTTGCCAAGGGCAGCAATGTCCTTGATGGAGATTGGAAACGTGTTTGATCTGGAATGGGCAGTGGGGTGCCCTATGCCCCACAAGCAAACTGAGTTGGCCAAGCTGGTCGACTACAGACAACGAGATGTGCACATTTGAGTGTGGCATCAGTGGCACAAGGAACAGCGCTGACAAGAAAGGCTTAGGCTGCGACGGGCAGCCTATGAACAATACATACTCAAGGAAGCAGCCTTCCACAAGCAAGAGGAAGCATGGGAGATCCTCATACAGGAAAAGTGCAAGGCGCTTAGGAAACAAAAGAGGTTCCAGCAGATGGAATGAGAACTTGAAGCGGATAGGTGGGTGCTTGAGCAAGTGCTTGAGCAGCTTGTAGATCAACTGGATGTTTGAGAGGCTGTTTTTGACTCACCAACAAATGTGCTATTACTACTCCAGGGGTTCAACGTGTTTACCCTGAAACATGATGGATTGGTGCTAATGGCAAAAGAACAGAATAAATTGATGCATGCCTCAAACGGCAACATCAAAGTTAAGCACTCAGGCTGCATGACGTGGTATGCCCCCTACATGTACGAATGGAGGCAATCCAGATCAAGTCAATCTCAATCTCCGGTCATGGCGCCCAATTCGCTGGCATATGATACAGGGGTAGATGATGATATGGTACTACTACCAGAATGGGAGGACTTCATGGACCTACCAGGGGTCCCAACGAATAAGGACCGTCCCAATTACCATTGGCAGAAGCCGGGCTACTGCTATATGTACCTGTTTAAGCCAGAGTACTACAATCTATACCATTGGTTGGCCTGGCCCACAGTCACCAAGATTGCGTCTTGGAATACCAAACTCAGAAACCCATTTGCACATTTTAGTCTCCAGGACAACTGTCAGAGGGACTGATACCATGTGTTAGAAGAGTTTGAAATCTGGGAAGAAGATGGCAATGATATCTGGGACTGGGGTTGCATTGACAGCATGATTGAAAGGGGCACATACAACAAGCAAGCTTGGTTTGGCAGCAAAGGCTTCTTTTGCCGAAACAAAAAGAAGAAGAGATCGTACACTGGCTCAACCCTTTCGATCAAGTGCAAAGGAGGTGATGCGGAGTTATCCAGCGTCCCTGTATGCACCAGTAAGCCCAATCCAGTGCTATACTTGATCACCAGATCCACACCACCCAGGACCTTGAAACAATCTACACCACCACCGGTGCCACCAAAAATTCCCACATATGCTGAGGCTATCAAAGCCAAAAAGGAAGAGTTCAATGCAATTATGCATACTTGTGGCAGTGACTGGAACTGGCATGACGGACCAGTAACCACAGCGGAGGACTGGATGATTGAGGCAGGACCTAGTAATTTGCATGAGGCCCAAAAGAAGTGAGAGATAGACCACTGGAAATGGACAGTTGCAAATGAAATAGAACATGTGTACCCATACCCTGTAACACATGTGAATGACAAGGTTTTGCACCTGGACTTCCGGGATACTGTTATTTGGTCATGTTCCAGAAACAATACTGGAATAGTTTTGAGTGGCCGGCTTACCCACAAATTCAAGAAGTGTTCCAGTTTGATCATCATATGAGAGAATCTAAGGCAAAATTAAGAGCCCAAAAAACTTATGGGCATGCCAGATGCATTCATGTGGAGCACACTAGTCAGGGACTCAATGCCTGGACCCAAATGGAGGACTGGATCCTCAAAGGGTATGGACGATATCATGTTGGTGCCTTTCAGTGGACTGTCCAGATGGCTGTGGGACTTAGGGACTTTCTGATTGGCTACACACAAGTAATGCCACATTCATTACCACCGCAGATTCCCCTTACCGGGATGAATCAGGATGATGTAGCCACTAGGCAGCAGCAGATTGAAGATATGGAGGAAGCCTGAATGGCAACCATTAACGGTTTTGGGCAACTCCTGACCAATGTCCTGGATGAGTGGCAATGCATGCATCCTCGCTTGTCACCAGCTCCATTGACAAAAGCGGAAATGCCAGTGAAACAGTAAGGTGAAGGCCAACGTGGAAACGGCATTTGGCCAAAGGGGCTCGGATGGTCAATTGGAAGTCACTCGGAATGAGAGACGGCGCCAAAATGGTGTGAGGAAAACGAGCAGAACGGCGGAGTGTCGCCAAGCAATAAATAGAAAGGGAGCGGTAGTATTGGGGTGCTGAAAGCTACTTCCTACTGCAACTACATGCGTACTTTATACTTTCTACCATGAGGCTTACCTGCGACAATGTTTCTCCTCCGAGTCCGTTGGTCTGTGCGCGTCCATGCCTCATGCTTGTCAAATATCTGCTGAACCAACCGTTTTGTCCCTTGTGCTGCATGTCCGATGCACTTCGGTGCGAAGGTTCATTGCTTCGGTGATGTCCGACGTGGCTATGTGTTGGATTCTTGGTCCGCTTCGGCATCGGTCCCAACGTGCCGGAACTGGCATGTTACATCTCCCGGGTTCTTTTGATGCTGACCCCCGGTCAGGTCCGAGGTGATAAGGAGGTGATAAGAATGAAATGGGGAGTGGTGGGTGGGGTTCTCTTTGTTTCCGTCATGTCTGCTCTCTCGTTGCCAGCTGGTGATGATACCAACAGCCTTGTTCAGTTGACTTTGCAGCAACTAAAGCTTCGTGCTCGGAGCTTTAGTTGTCGGTTATTGGAAGCTCCATTGGATTCCGTGACAGAGGAGAACGCTCCTGCCATTCGCATATGGTTGGGGTTGGCATGGGATGATTTCGTGCATGGTTCTCCATTGTGGTGCCTCCTCTAACGATTCCATAGGATAAGATTCGGACACTAATAGGAAAGCTTGAGCAAGAGGGCATGGATCCCCATCTCCCTTCTGTTGTTAAGGACGGTCTTGAGCACTACGATTGGCTCCATCATTCATTATGGGAGCTAGCTGCGGCGGCAAGTATGGTGCGCTCGTCATCAGGTGGAAGCCTTTGTCCCGAGGATTCCGCCAGTCTTATCAATGTTGGCTCTGCGGTGTCCAGTAATGTTCGGAGCTGCACCGATCAGTCCGGTGTCCTTGTCGGCGTGCCGCCATTGATTCTGGCTTATCTGGGTTCGACTGTGGAAGGTGCAACTCCCAGGTGTCCCGTTGCAAAGAAGCGTGTGTCCACTCATCCTATTTCAGCGCCAGACACTCTTCTGACCGAAGAATCCCAGGTTCATTTGTGGTTGACTATGTATGGGTGCCAGCACTGATCTCGGATGCCCAGTGGTGTGTCAAGTGTGCCCAGGATGGCCGAAACTGCGTTATCACTCCTGGCCGCGCATCGTGTGACTTTTGCCATGGTCGAAAATAAAGTGCTCCTTGGCATCTGGGCTTTGATCATCAAGAGCGGTTCGTCGGCTACAGCGAGCGGTGCAAGCTTGTTGGCACGGGGCGTGGAGAACATGGCCGTGACGGGAAGGTTCCGGAGATGCCGCTGCGTGGCGATAAAAGGAAAGTGGAAGCAGGAAACAGCCCGGAGGAGCAGCCTCCACATACACGTAGCAGGGGAAATTTGAAGGAAGTGTCGTTGAGGTAGGCTCACTCGCAGTCGGCAGGGCGCTGTGGCAAAGGATGTGCCGGTTGCGGGTTTGTTGCGGGTCATGGGCCTCCGGTGCAAGCTCCAGATTTCGGAAGGCGTATGGGCGTGCTCAGCAGCAAATTGTGATCGATTCATTCTACCTCCAGTCAATGAAGACGTTGCGACAGTCAGTGGATGATTTGAAAGATGAGGTTTCACGTGTGGATGCAGCGGCGCAGAAGGGTAAAGGTCGTGGCAGGGACGTGGCAAGGAGAAGAGCAGAGAGGAGTAGCGGGGTTTGGGACTCGGTGGTGTTCGCATTGCCACCGCGCCCTGTATAAATACGTTTAAATGAGTGTAGAGTACGTGTCAAGAATTAAGGGAAAGGTGTCCTCGGAGTGTGTCAGACGGAATCACCGTGAGTGTCCGTTAGGATATCGTTGAAACCATCACTATCGCCATTGGTGACGGAGGCTTTGTCAGATGCGTGTGTCATCATGTACAACTCCTCGTCCGATTTACTAAGTAAGCTGAAAGTCTCTCACCGGGCACAATACTACAGTGAAATAGGGAATTAAACGTTTGGCAGCATACCGGAGGCGTGAAAGGGTTCCGTCCGTTTTGGCCAGTATATACGATCCTCCTTCTGTTTTCCAAATAACAACATCGTCCGATGTACCGAGGTTTGGTTTTGCGATTGAGTTCCATGTCGATCCTGTTATTTCGGACTAGCACCATCTCGCCCCTGTCGAAGTTGAAGTGTTGGATAGAGTTTCGGAACCGCTGCTCCAGCTTCCGTGCAGCGTCGAGGCGAGTCTTGTATACCTTGTCCCGGATTGCGCTTAGGTCTTCAGGCCGCTTTTGCAATTGGCGGGCTCGGTAGGCGATGAGCTTGTCTGTGGTTATCTTGGAGGTAATCGGTGGGCAGAGATACGTGGCTTCCGTGATGTCTAGCAGAAGGATTGGTTCTACACCGTGCATGAATGTAATACGGACTGTATCCGGTTGTTGGGTGAATGGTGACCCATTCTGCCCAGAAGACCGACGGTGCTACTTGACTCCATTTGGCGGTGTTGCCGTCGGCAACCTTGATTAGCGACTCGCGGACGTCCAGATGTCGCACTCAACAATACTGTTTGCTTGCAGTTGTATGGTGATATCCGTATATGGTTGATGCTATCGTGGCGGAGGAAGTCCAGGGCGGCTACATACGGCGTTCCGTTGTCGTAACAATGGTTTCGATGGCTCCGTGTCGCAGAGGATATCTTCAAAGATGAACTTGGCAATTCCCTCGGCCTTCTCCATCGGAGCATACGATATTCGGGCCATGCGGAGAGTGAACATTGTGCTTGTGTGATGTAATTGAATCCACCGGAGGGCGCATTTCATAGTATCCATGTGCACGGTTCGAAAGAGTCCCCGGGTTCTGGCACCGTCGGCGAATGTGTATGCGGTGTATGTTCCTTATCTGGCAGTTATGACATGTCCGGACATACCATTTTGTGTCGTTGTCAAGGGACGGCCACCAGAACCGATCTCTGATGCGTGAACGAGTTGAGAAAATGCCTTTGTGTCCAATGCCGTCGTGGGCTTCCTTGATTATCCGGAGCCGTCTTGCGTCATCAAAGATGACCAGCTTATGTCGTCGGTGATCGTCTCGGTACCATAATTGTTTGCCTTGGATGAAAAACCGCTTAGCCTTCACCATCCATTGCCGGAACCGGTCTTCTGACATATCGGCCGGTCGGTTCGGATTCCTCAAGTATGCTTCTATACTGGTTATCTTGGCGTCCCGGGCGATTTGCTTGTTGGACCGTGGAATTTCCTCGGTGTCGGTGGTGTTTCGTAAGAGGCGGCGGTGATCCATGGCTTCGGTTCCCAGTTGGCGGCTTCGATGCAGAATCCGTTGGCCGTGTCGATCCAGTTGTCGGGGTCGCTGTCCTGAGGTTCATCATCTTCGGAAGTTGGACGTCTGGATAGCCCATCGGCAGGCATATGCTTCTTGGCGGTACATGCCAAGTGTGAAGTCGAAAAGTAGGATGCCGGCGATCCATCGGTTAATTGTATTATTCGGCTGGATATCCGGTTATTAATCATACCCTTGATATATTTGGCGTCTACTTCGACCACTAGGTTCTTTACGCCATAATGAAGATCTTGACGTCCCGGAACAGTCCGTATAGCTCCAGTTTAGACTGTGAGTACCGCTGTTCACACTTGTTGAATGTAATAGAGCCGTACCGGCTCGGATAGCGCTTCTTGTCGTCGCCGATCTGTGAAAGCCAATACCCTACCGCGTACCATGACGAGTCGACAGCCAAATAACTTCATTCGCCGAGTCATAGTCGATTCCTCGTATGGCGGTGGAGTTTATTGCGAGGTTTTAATGCGTCAAAAGCGGCTATGTGGCGGTCCGTGAATTGGAATTTGGCGTCCTTCTGTAAGAGGTCTGACAATGGTCTAGCGTGCTCCGCATAGTTTTTGACGTAAATGCGGACGGTTCCGAGGGTACCCAGGAATCCGTACTTCAGTGATGGTTTCCGGTACGGGCCAATTCTTGATTTTCGCTATCCGCGAGTCGTCGGGAAGGCGTCCTTCATACGTGCATTTGTGTCCACAATCACCGCTTCCGGAACGCAAAAGAAGGACTTCTTGCCTGAAAATGTGCCTCCGGCGTGTTTGACGCGTTGAATAACTCGGTTAATATTTTGCACGTGCTCCCATACAAACGCCGAATGCCGGTGTTCTCCGGAATTGTTTCATAAGTGCCGTCGGGTAGTTCGTACCGGGTTTTCGGGCCTTTGCATGGACAGTCGTCTACGAATGGCTTAGTGATGTGCGGGATTTCCTCTTGCAAGATGAATGTTAGGTCGCCGTGCTGGACCTGCATGGAGTTCGTGTACCCCATCGGTATGGACGTTAGCCGGAATGTGCCCAGTGGTGTCTGGAAGGTTGTTAGATCTCGGGATTCCACGGCAGTCTACGCTGGTCAAATCCAACAAAGAGGTCAAATGTCGCGTAGCAGGAGTATCCTCCGAATGATTCGGCGAGTAGTTCTACATTCGGCGGTTGAGCGGAATCCTTGATCGCTACGGCGTTGAGCGGTTGTAAATCATGGACTATACGTAGTGATTTCCCATCTTTCTTGGTGACACAGAACCATCGGGATTGGTAGGATGAATTTGATGGTTCGTAGACTCCGAGGCGATTTTGTCCTTGATGATTTTGACATCTTGTTGTACTTGCCGGCGAATCGGTATATTCTTGAGTACCCAGGGCACGTGTTCGATTGTAGGAATCACCACCGGATCAAAGTACTCGTCGGAGAATCTTCCTTTCTCTTCTTCGGTCCAAGCAAACCTCTTTGTGTATCCGGATCAGGTGGTGGATGAGCTTTTCTTCTTCGGCGGTCAAAAATCCTGTTGGGTTGATGTTTTGTCCGTTGATGCGTTCTTCGGTGTATCTGGCACCTGGCGTGACGTCTGGTGGCTGTGTCGTAATATGGGAAGGTCGGCAGTGGATCGGATGGTATGCGGCGAAATAATTCGGAATTTCTCTGGTAGTGTTGTGGCGACTGGTTTAATGCGGTTTGCACTTTCTTATATGCTAGTGTTTTGGTGGGTGAATCAAAATCAATTTGGGCTGCATTATACTAATATGTCCGCGGTATGGTAAAAGAAGGTTGCCGCTTATTTTCGGCGCTGTGAGCATATCTACGAAATCGTCCCTGGCCAAGTGGTATGGGTTATCTCCTTCTCCTATGTAGACTTCCGGCTTGTACTTGTGCGGTTCGGTAGTGCTACCTGGCAGCGGAAGGGTGGCGGTGCTGGATGGTGGCGGGGGAACGGTGGTATTAACGATTGTCGTATTAGGTGGTAGTGAGTTATTATTTTCAATGTTCGGCATTTGTACAATGTTCGGTTCCTCAATATTGACACGTTCGGCGGTTGGTGGACTGCGGGCGTCTTGTCTCCGTGGCGGCGATTCATCGACTATTAAAAACCTGTTTTGGCTGTTCCTTGCCTCGTCCGCGGCTTTGTGATAAGGACCGTAGAAGCGCCCGTCTCGGGGCATGTGACCGTGATATCCTGATGTCCGTTCGGGTAGTCGCGGGTGATGGCGGAGAAAAGTGTAAAGAAGGGGTGGCCGAGCAAGACTTTGTATGGCGCGTCTTCGACGATATGGGCTTGAATATGTACGGTAAGGCCGGCTACTGTCATCGTCAGATTTTCCGTGATGCCGAGGGTCATGTTAGTTGTGCTGTTGGCGGTCTCCATCATGATCTTTCTTGCTGAGCAGCCGGCTCCCATTCGCTCCCACTTGTCTTTTTGGATGACGATGATTTTGGACCCATTGTCGAATGATGCATTCACATGGTACCTTGCCTCCGAGGGTTGCGTCGATGGCTCGGAGGCTTTGAATTGGCTTAGTAGTGGCCAGTAGCACGTCGGTGGGATCCTCAATCATTGTTTTCCTCGTGTTCGGCTGCCGATACCTCATTGCTGGATGCGGAGTCCATGCGTTTGGCGTAACCAGTTGACGTAAATCTTTCTGGACGGCCGGGGATAGTGCAACAATGTCCTTGGCAGGCAGGGTCACGGGCAGACTTAGTAAGTGGTCGAGGATCCTTTTTGATGCCATTGGATCATCGATCGGCACCGAAACTTATACGTTGGTGCATCCTTTTCTTTTTCCTTGCCCTTACGACGAGGCGGCAGACGAAATGGCTGGGAGGTCTGTTTGGATTTCGGAACTGCCGTAGTGGGTGTTTTGCGTTGCTCGGCTGCGTAAGCGTCGGCTGTATCGGCTACTTCTAGGAGATTAGCTGACGCAACACGCTCCTGGGCGTGTTTGGCTGTTTATTGTCCTTATGCCATCTGTCCACGTGTTCTTTGAAGGTCCGACCGTGGTCTTGGAAGGGGAACCTGCCAGGGTTGTCGCCGTTTGGCAACTGGATTCGTCCGTTGACGATTTGTATCTTCCCACCCTTTACATATTCTTCACGCTCGGCACCAATAGGCTCGGTGGTCCATGGCTCCGCAGAAGATGCATCCGTTGAAGGGCGGTGGTTGATTGTACTGTTGTTGGTGGGCGGCGGATGGGGGGATGCACTCGTTTGGTTGGCGGAGGCGTCGGTGCGGTGGGCGGAGGTGCGTGGTGTTGTCGCGGCTAAGAGGGCGATGGCCGGTCGGAGCTGATTACGAATTGTGCGGCATTGTTCATGTCTTTGAGGTCGTAACCGTCATCAGGGCGGTTATCTGGGCATTTGATTGTGAGCCGGGTAGTATATCAGGTCTGACCTCGTTCGGGAATGCTGACATATACATAATGCTTGCTTCCTGTTTTGTCATGCGGTGCTTTGAGACGAGATAATTCGCCGTAGCCACAAATTCTCGTGATATTCTGCTAGGACCGTTTCGGTGGTAACGCCGGTGGTTGGTATTTATCGGTAATCGATTGGAGGGCCGCAATAGTGTGTCGGCGGTCGGGCAGAGCCTCTGGGTATACTTCTCGATTGCCGTTTTGTATGCTTCCCACGATTGATCTATCCCGAGCGCATTCTTTGCGGCCGTCCACGTTTCCGAAGACTTTTCATCAGTGTAGTATATTGCCCATTTGATGTACTCGGCATCCGGAGCGTTGGTGGTCTTTGCATATCATTTCGACATCCTCGAGGTAGCGCTCGAGTCCGCTAGCCGCGCCTTGAAAGCGTGGCACCTCCTTGCTAGACCTGATTGGCATACGGAGGTTTCCGGTTTGGTTGGCATTGGCCATTGTTATCTGATTGAAAATTAGTTGTGATGGCGGTGGAGGGAGTACTAGCTTTGGTGATGGCGAGCACGTGGGGGATCTTGTCAAAGGCGGAAGGGGTGATAAGGCAACTTGCGATCCTGTTGCTCCAAAATTGGCAAGTAGGTGGTTGTGTTCCGCTTTCGGAGTTGAGGTACCGAACGGAGAGGATGAATGTAGTTCGAGGAGGGAGTGTAGATCGAAGTAGGAAGACGAGTTGGCAGTTGTTTCGTCTCGTAAGGGAAGGGGAAAAGTTCCGGGTAGTAGCCATCTGTCTTCATCTGTGGAGCTGTCGGATGCATGCGGCTGTGGTGGAACGTGTTCCGGTTCAGGCTTGGGTGGTGGTGGCAGCATCAGAGGTTTCTGTGTGCCCAGAAAGGTGTTGTGCGGAATGGTCGGGACGGCGTTGACGGTCCTGCTTGTGGCTCGGAGGTTTTCTGTCGGCACTTTGGTCCTAGCTGGGCGGCGAACTTCTCTGTAGCTTTCTGAGCTGCAGAACGAAGGTGGAATGACTTATCGATGACCAAAGAGCCCCTCGTGGGCTCCAGGTGAAACAGTAAGGTAAGGCCGATGTGGAAATGGCGTTCGCCAAAGGGGCTCGATGGTCAATCGGAAGTCACTCGGAACAGAGACGGTGCCGAAATGGTGTGAGGAAAACAAGCAGAACGGCGGAGTGTCACTGAGCGATAAATAGAAAGGAGCGGTAGTATTGGGGTGCTGAAAGCTACTTCCTACTGCAACTACATGCGTACTTTATACTTTCTACCACGAGGCTTACCTGCGACAATGTTTCTCCTCCAAGTCCATTGGTCTGTGCGCGTCCATGCCTCATGCTTGTCGAATATTTGCTGAACTGACCGTTTTGTCCCTTGTGCTGCATGTCCGATGCGCTTCGGCGCAAAGGTTCGTTGCTTCGGTGATGTCCGACGTGGCTATGTGTTGGATTCTCGGTCTGCTTCGGCATCGGTCCCAATGTGGCCGGAACCAGCACGTTACACCGGATCACTTCGAAGGTGACCCGAGTCAAGTGGATAATTGGCTAAGAACCATGGAGGTCTATTTTACGCTGGCATGGGAAACAACGGTCCAACAGTGCATTGTGATCTGTCTATATCAAATGCGGAAAGGAAAGGGCAACAGAGCGGGTGAATGGGCTGAAGTAAAGCTCCAGGAGATCCAAAAAGCTGATGAGGAATACAAGGGAAAGCATGCGCACGCTCCTACAAGGTATCCCTCAGATCTGACATGGGCAGAGGTAAACAACGGACACTGGGCACCTCTGCAACCAGAGGATCAGCCATTGCAGTGGACTCATCCACCCAATATTGCTAAATACCCTTGGATGACTTGGGCTGATTTCAAGATGGAGATGCATGAATTTTTCATGTCCACCAAAACCAAGCAGCATGCAACAGATGATTTGATGAAATTAGAGCAGCGGAATACTCCAATAGAAGACTATATCATCAAATTCAATGCATTGTCACTGTTGGTAGGGTGGGGTGAAAATGCTCTCAAAGATCACTTCCTGAATAGGATCAATCCTGCACTGGGAGCCGAATTGATCAGACATGGGAACTTTGCAGACGATGCATCCTTGAAAACAATTCAGGATTGGGCAGTGCAGTTGGCACAAGTGTACCGCAGGGCAAAGGAGGCTTACAGCAAAAAGAAAAGCTGTAACAAGTACAAAGAGACACTGGTGGCCAAGGAAACCAAGGCACCAATACAACACAGCATGCCTACCATGTCAACATCCAGTAGGGATCCCAACACAATGGATGTGGACAAAGTGAAATGACGCACAGGGGCATGCTACAATTACAGCAAAGAAGGCCATTTTGCTGGAGACTGTCCTGAACCAAAGAGGTTCAATAGGAAGGAAAAAGGGAAAGGTTGTATTTGGGAGTTGAAAGTGGAAGAGCTCACTGAGGAGCAATGGAAGGAGTACGGCAAGGAGAAGTGTTATGACTTTACGATTTTCTGGCGATTTTCCTATATTTTTATCTATTTTCTCTGGGGCCCTATGGACGCATAGGTATACAAGACCCATAGGCGCCAACCCCTATGTCGAGGCGCCCACCGGTTAGGTCAGCGGTTAGTCAGCCAGGGGCTGTGCTGATAAGAAGACAATAAGGACCGGATGGGGACACGGGCATCGCGGGAAGGCGTAGATAGTCGCCATGGTTTCGTTGCTGCGCGCGCATAGCCCTAGGGGCATGAGGCTGCTGCGCACAGACCATGGCTGGGGTATATAAGGTGGTGCGTCATAGGTAGGAGTCTCTAAGACTCTAGATAGTTTGCTCTCACCCAGCTTACTTATCTACTGTGTCAATAAAACCTCCTTTCTTATCTCGTCTCAACGAGGCTTGTGGGTTGTGTGGGATTAGTCCTAACATAATCTAGAGTCTTTACTACCACACCCTTCGTCGTCTGACACAGCGCCGAGCACGTCTTGCTCGCTGTCGCTCACAGCGTCGGAGCGATCCATAAAAAATCTATTCGTCTGACAGGGCGCTCGTTACACCACGAGACCGTCCTCAGCCTCGATATCGACATAGTCAACAACGTAGTCACGACTGACTGCGGGACCACTCTGTCTACAAAAAAGTTCTAAACGAGAGTAGTCGCGTGCTGGGTTGTGGACCAGGCAGGGTCGCCCCGGGCAGCTACATTAGGACTTCGGAAAAGCCGTTGGAACGGCGAAGACAATCCATTGGGGTGCCATATATCAAGGCATACAGTCTAGACACCAATTACGTATCGGATCTTTTGATCTGAGCACGAGGACACTAGAGTGAAACGCCGGGTACCACCTCTTTGGGTCAGTTGACGGAACTAAATCGAAGAATCGTGCGCGGGTGCGTTATTGACCGCGACGTAGAGTGATTGCGTTAGGAAGCGCAGTTACAGAAGAAGAGGCGACATCTCCCTACTTGGGACGTCTTACTGAATTTGGAACACACTAAGGGATCTGGGATCCAGGAACAATGACGCAATTGTTCAACTATGTTTTGCCAAGGGCGGCTATGTCCTTGATGGAGATCGGAAAAACTTTCGATCTAGAATGGGCGGCGGGGTGCCCTATGCCCCAACAACGAACCGAGTCGGCCAAGCCGGTCGACTACCGACAAAATGATGCGCACGTCTGCGCATGGCACTTCTGGCGCAAAGAGCAGCGTCGGTTAGAAAAACTCAGGCTGCGCAGGGCGGCATATGAGAAACAAGTGCTCGAGGAGGCGGCTTTCCGTGAGCAGGAAGAAGCATGGGAAATCCTCATGCAAGAGAAGCGCAAGGCGCTTAGAAAGGAAAAGAAGTTCCAACAGATGGAACGAGAATTGGAAGCTGATCGACGAGTGCTTGAGCAGGTGCTTGAGCAGCTTGAGGATCAGCCGGACGTTCAAGAGGCGTGTTCGACTCGCCGACAAATATGCTATTGTTACTTCAAGGGTTCAACGTGTTTACCCTGAAACACGACGGTTTGGTCCTGACGGCCAAAGAGCGGAACAAATTGATGCATGCCTCGAATGGCAACATCAAGGTCAAGCACTCGGGCCACATGACGCGGTATGCCCCATACATGTACGAATGGAGAAAGAGTCCATCAAGCTCATGTCCGGCTACGGAGCCCAACTCCTTGGAAAATCACACGGGGCCCGACAATGACGGAGTCATGCTCCCAGAATGGGACAACTTCATGGACCTACATCTAGCCGATTGGGGAATCCGGACTAAAAAGGAATATACCGAGCACTGGGTTGAGAACCAGGAACGGGTTGTGTTGCCTGGGGTCCTGACGAACGAGGATCGTCCTAACTACCATTGGCGCAAACCCGGTTACTGCTATATGTATCTGTTTAAGCCGGAGTATTACGATCTATATCATTGGCCGGCTTGGCCCACCGTTACCGAAATTGCGTCATGGAATACTGAACTCCGAAATCCTTTTGCACGGTTTAGTCTCCAAGACAACTGTCAACGGGATCGATTCCATGTCCTGGAGGAGTTCATGATCCGGATAGAAGACGTGATGACATCTGGGACTGGGGAAGTATCGACGAGATGGTTGCAAGGGGCACATACAACAAGCGAGCGCGATGGGGCGGTAAGGGCTTCTTTTGCCGAAACAAGAAAAAGAAGAAAGCCCGTTCCTACACTGGATCAACCCTATCCATCAAATGCGAGGGTGGTAACGCGGAACTATCCAGCGTCCCTGTATGGGTCAGCAAGCCTAACCCGGTCTTGTACCTGATCACTGGATCTACCCCGCCCAGGACCTCAAAGCAGTCTACGCCACATCCGGTTCCACCGAAGGTTCCCACATACGCCGAGGCCATCAAAGCCAAGAAGACGGAATTCAACGCAATCATGCGTACCCGCGGTGGAGACTGGAACTGGCATGACGGACCGGTGACAACGGCAGAGGACTGGATGATAGAGGCAGGACCCAGTAACTTGGACCAAGCACAAAAGCGGCGGGAGATTGATCATTGGCGTCGGACTGTAGCAAACGAAGTAGAACATGCCTACCCATATCCTGTGGCCCGATATAGTAGTGAAATTTTACACCCGGACATTCCGGGATTTTGCTATTTGGTCATGTTCAAAAAACAGCATTGGAACAAGTTTGAGTGGCCGGCGTACCCGCAGATCCAGGAGATCTATCAGTTCGATCAGCGAATGAGAGATCTACAGGCAAACGTGAGAGCCCGAAAGACGTATGGACGTGAGGGATGCATCCATGTAGAACGTGTATCTCAGGGTCTCAATGCCTGGACCCAGATGGAGGACTGGATCCTCAAAGGGTATGGTCGTTACCATATTGGCGCATTCCAATGGACGGTTCAGATGGCCATGGGACTTAGAGATTTCCTAATCGGATACACGCAAGTGATGCCGCACCCCTTGCCGCCTCAGATTCCTTTGACTGGAACAAACCAGGATACTGTAGCACAAAGGCAACAGGAGATTGATGACATTGAGGAATCAAGAATGGCAACGGTCAATGGTTTCGGCCAGCTCCTCACCAATGTTCTGGAAGAGTGGCAACGAACACATCCGCGTCCGTCACCGGCTCCATTAACAAAAGCCGAGATGCCAGATCACTTCGAAGGTGATCCGAGTCAAGTAGACAACTGGCGCGGACTATGGAAGTGTATTTCACACTGGCACGGGAAACAACGGTCCGAAGGCGCATTGTGATCTGTTTATACCGAACCCGAAAAGGAAAGGGAAATCGCGCAGGAGAATGGGCCGGAGTAAAGCTCCAAGAAATCCAAAGGCAGATGAGGAGTATGAAGGAAAGCATGCGCGCGCTCCGACAAGATATCCATCGGATCTTACATGGGCAGAGGTGAATAACGGACATCGAGCGCCTCTGCAACCTGAGGATCAGCCGCTACAATGACGCGTCCACCCAATACAAATAAGTACCCATGGACAACCTGGGCGGCGTTCAAAACGGAAATGCATGAGTTTTTCATGTCTACGGAAACCAAGCAGCATGCGACGGATGACTTGATGAAATTGGAGCAACGAAACACCCCAATTGAAGATTACATCATCAAGTTTCAACGCGCTATCACCATTGGTTGGATGGGGAGAAAATGCGCTCAAGGACCACTTCCTGAATAGAATTAATCCTGCCCTGGGGGCGGAATTGATCAGACATGGAAACCTAGCAGATGACGCATCTCTGAAAACGATCAGGATCGGCGGTGCAGTTACGCGGGTATATTAGGGCAAAGGAAGCATACGGCGAGAAGAAAAGCCGTAATGAGTACAAAGAAACACCGGTAGCCAAAGAAAGTAAGGCACCAATCCAACACAGCATGCCCACTATGTCGACATCCAGTAGGGATCCTAATGCAATGGATGTAGACAAAGCGAAACGACGCACAGGGGCATGCTTCAACTGTGGCAAAGAAGGACACTTTGCCAGGGACTGTCCGGAACCCAAACGGTTCAATAGGAAGGAAAAGGGAAAGGGCTGTATTCGGGAATTAAAGGTGGAAGAGCTCACTGAGGAGCAATGGAAGGAATACGGAAGAGGAGAGGGTTTTGGCGACAGCCAGTAGGCAAGCGCTCCGCGCTGCTGATAGAGTTTCGATTCAGGACAAGGACTCATGTATTAGTATACCAGACCTGCTATATGAATGTTCTTCACATGTCCATCGAATCCGAAACTTGAGTGTGAGCGTAAAACCTAGAATTCCAACTTGGTCACCTGCATGGGTACTAAGGTGGATTTGGCAACAGGACAAAGACACGGCAGTGCGGTGTCTGAAGGAATGGGTTCACAATAAACGACTTGACGAAGCAACTGAGAACTTGGTTAATGAATTAAACAACAATCAGAAACAGAGGCGTTGTGGAACCTAATACGGTTAAGACAGAGTGTCGTTAAAGCTTCAGGACGACAAGAATGAACTTAAAAGGAACTATCACGACCATGGACACGGGAGCGCAAATTAACATTGTTGCACTAGTAGACTCGGGATGTACAGGGTCATGCGTTAGTACCGGGTTTGTGGAACAACACAAACTCAACAAACGAAAATCCTTAGACCCATGCCAGTCTACAATGCAGATGGGACAAGAAATGCATTAGGCAGTCTGGAGTACATGGTCCAGTTCAAATTACGAATAGGAAGCCATGAAGAAGTCATCGAATGCGGGGTCGCAGGATTAGGGAAAACCGATATTTTCTTGGGGACGATTGGCTGCAGCATCACAATCCGGTGATGGACTGGAAAAAGCAGGAAGTACGATTTACCAGATGCCAGGAACATGTTGGGATCGTTCTCACGTTGAAAATCCAGAGGATGAGGTAGACCCAATGGAACCACTCGAGGAAGGGGAAAAACTCCTTGCAGTACACATAGGAGAACCGGAATTGAAAACTCGATCCGTAGCCACAGACATAGCGGCAAAGGAGGCAAAAGCGGCAACAAAACGTTCATTGGAAGAGGTGGTGCCAAAACATTATTTAGGGCATCGCAAGGTTTTTGAAAAAGAAACGTTTGATGAACTGCCACCGCGACGCCCTTGGGATCACGCGATTGAGCTAGTGCCTGGTTCAAAAGCAGTGGACTGCAAAATATATCCACTAAATAGGGACGAGCAAGTGCAATTAGATGAATTCCTTAAGGAGAACTTGGAGTCGGGACGTATTCAACCTAGTAAATCCCCGATGGCATCACCATTCTTTTTTGTCAAAAAGAAAGATGGAAAATTGCGACCAGTACAAGATTACAGACGGTTGAATGAGATGACAATTAAAAATCGGTATCCTTTACCACTTATTGGGGAATTAGTGGATAAATTGTCACAAGCCAAGGTCTTTTCAAAAATGGACATCCGATGGGGCTATAACAACGTCCGTATTAAGCAAGGCGATGAATGGAAAGCGGCTTTTCGAACTAATCGGGGATTATTCGAACCACTCGTTATGTTCTTTGGATTAACAAACTCGCCGGCAACGTTCCAGACAATGATGAATGACATCTTCAGGCAAGAAATCGCGGAAGGATGGGTCGTCATATATATGGATGACATTTTGGTGTTCTCAAAGTCACAGGAGGAACATACTAAACATGTAAATCGAATTTTGGCCAAATTAGAAAACCACAAACTATCCCTTAAACCGGAAAAGTGCTGGTTTGATCAACCGCAAATCGATTTCCTGGGTTTGGTTATTAGTACCGACTCCATTCGAATGGAAAAGGGCAAGGTCGAGGCAATTGCATCCTGGCCGGAACCGACCTGTAAAAAAGAGCTGCAACAATTCTTGGGTTTCATCAACTTTTACCGACGTTTGTGCAAGGTTTCGCACAGGTGGCTAAGCCACTCACTAAGCTAACAGGCAAAGTTGACTGGTTGTGGACAGAAATTCAGTCTATGGCCTTCCAGGGACTGAAAGACCTTGTGGCGAGGGAGGTAGTCCTCAAAATTCCTGATGACGAGGGACAATTTCGAGTCGAAGTGGATGCCTCAGATTTTGCGATCAGTGGAATTTTGTCTCAACAAGGAAAGGACCAGCAATGGAGGCCGGTGGCGTTCATTTCTAAGGCCTTAAACGATGCAGAACGGAACTATGAGATCTACGATAAGGAAATGTTAGCGGTCATGCATGCATTCTATGAATGGTCCCATTATCTTAAAGGAGCAAAAGAAATTGTAGAAGTCTTAACGGATCATCAAAACCTTACATATTTCCGGAAGGCACAAAATCTGAACCGAAGACAGGCACGATGGGTCACAGATTTACAGGAATACAATTTTGTCATTAAACACCGTTCCGGAAAGTCCAACTCTAAGGCAGACTTGCTGTCTCGACGAGCCGGACATGCACGAGGGCAAAATGACAACGAAGGAGTTATCCTCCTTAAGGAACACCTGTTTGTACGACTTCTAGACGATGACCGGGCTGTTGATGAATTGTTAAAAGATGTGGCAAAAATTCCAAAGCGGCAATGGGAATCTCAAGTGCGTGAAGGATTGGAAAAAGGAGATCCGGACTACACCGTTAATAAAGGACTGGTGCAATGGAAGGGGCGAATTTATATACCCGCCAACAATCGACTTAGAGGAGAACTAATCGGATTAATTCACTCGTGGGGACATTCGGGAGTAGTCAAAACATTGGAGTTAATAACTCGGGATTATTGGTGGCCGAACATGCGCAAAGACATTGAAAAATACATCCCTGGATGTGAAACGTGTCAACGCGCTAAACCGGATCAACAGGCTAGAGCGGCACCACTTCACCCGAATGAGATTCCTTTAGAACCATGGGAAATCGTGTCCGTTGACTTAATTGGACCTTTACCGGAATCAAAGGGCAACGATATGGTCATGGTGGTGGTGGACCGATTCACTAAAAAGGCCTATTTCCTCCCGACAACGTCAACCATCACATCACAAGGAGTGGCAGTCTTGTTCCGAGATAATGTATTCCGAGAGCATGGAATTCCCAGGAAAGTCATCAGTGACCGGGGCCTCAGTTTGTTTCCAAGTTCATGGATGATTTATACGGAATGCTGGGCATCAAGGCGAACCGGTCTACCGCGTACCATCCACAGACAGATGGGCAAACAGAGCGTGTTAATCAGGAAGTCAAGGAATTCCTCACGATGTTTGTCAATCACCGACAGGACAACTGGAGTGATTGGCTTGCAGTAGCACAATTTTGTCACAATGATCGGGTACACGCATCAACAGGATATTCGCCGTTCTTCATGAATAATGGACGCCATCCCAACAAGGGCATAAATCCACTTCACACACCTACGGTCGTAGCAGTTGAGGAACTTGCCAAGCAGGTTGAGGATGTACATGCCAAGGCAACAGAAGCGCTGAATAAAACCGCTGAAACTATGAAAAGGCGGTATGATAAAAATAAGGCACCAGCACGAGAATACAAACCTGGCGACAAGGTTTATCTCAGCACGGAAAATCTGCCTACTATTCGCGCTACAAAAAAGCTTGATGGCAAGTTTGTCGGGCCCCTGGAGATTGTCAAGAAGGTTGGCGCATCCACGTACCAGTTGAAAATACCGGCTTCATGGAAGGTGTATAATGTGTTCAACGAGATTCACCTCAAACCGTACAAGGAACCTGTTTTTCCCACTCAAAAGGATAAGGTAGCTCAACGAAAAGAGTTACAAATGGTGGAAGAATCGCAGGACGACGAGTATGAGGTTGAAGAGTCATGGACAGTCGAGTCAGTGGACGTGGCGGTGGACGTTTGGAATACCTAGTCAAGTGGAAGAATTATCCTGTAGAGGAATCCACTTGGGAACCAGCGGAGAACCTCGATAACGCTAAGAAGGAGGTTCAAAAATTCCACAAGGCAATCCTAGCGCTCCGCGTCGACTCGTCAATGTACGCGACATGGATTATCGACGGTGGCAAAATCATACTCAGGTGCATGTGCCCAAACGACTGTTTGGATGGGAGAATGGAAAATTCGAGCGGGAATACCTCGAAAAACTTCAACGAAATTGGCAGCAGTGGAAAGGCGACCACAAATTGATTTATGATGAACTGGACACGGACAAGGCATTTGCAAGAGACCTTGCAAAAATTCCCAAAACGATATCCTCGCACTGACTTCCCGGGACGTGAAGTCTTAAGGGGGGGGTCATGTTACGACTTTACGATTTTCTGGCGATTTTCCTATATTTTTATCTATTTTCTCTGGGCCCTATGGACGCATAGGTATACAAGACCCATAGGCGCCAACCCCTATGTCGAGGCGCCCACCGGTTAGGTCAGCGGTTAGTCAGCCAGGGGCTGTGCTGATAAGAAGACAATAAGGACCGGATGGGGACACGGGCATCGTGGGAAGGTGTAGATAGTCGCCATGGTTTCGTTGCTGCGCGCGCATAGCCCTAGGGGCATGAGGCTGCTGCGCACAGACCATGGCTGGGGTATATAAGGTGGTGCGTCGTAGGTAGGAGTCTCTAAGACTCTAGATAGTTTGCTCTCACCCAGCTTACTTATCTACTGTGTCAATTAAACCTCCTTTCTTATCTCGTCTCAACGAGGCTTGTGGGTTGTGTGGGATTAGTCCTAACAAGAAGGGTTTTGGCAACAGCCAGTAGGCAAGTGCTCCGCGCTGCTGGCTGATAGAGTTTTGATCTCGGACAAAGATTCTTGTATTAGTATACCTGAATTGCTATATGAATGTTCATCATATGTCCATCGGATTTGAAATCTAAGTGTGAGCACAAAACCCTGGATAAAAACTTGGTCTCCTGCTTGGGTACTTAGGAGAATTTGGCAATAGGATACGGACACTGCAGTGCGGTGTCTGAAGGAATGGGTTCATAACAAGCAACTCAACAAGGCAACCAAAAGTTTGGTCAATGAGTTAAATCAACAATTGGAAGTGGAGGTGTTGTGGAACCTAACACGGTTAAGGCAGAGTGTTGTCAAAGCCACAGGACAACAAGAAATGAACTTAAAAGGGATCATCACAACAATGGACACTGGAACACAAATCAACATTGTTGTGTTAGTAGATTCAGGGTGTACAGGGTCTTGTGTTAGTACGGAGTTTGTCAAAAGGCACAAACTCAATAAACGGAAACTTCTTCAACCAATGCCGGTGTATAATGCCGATGGAACCTGAAATGCATTAGGGAGTCTAGAGTACATGGTCCAGTTCAAGTTAAGAATTGGGAGTCACAAGGAAATCATCAAATTCAGCATAGCAGGATTAGGGAAAACTGACATCTTTTTGGGCCATGGTTGCAGCATCACAATCCAGTGATGGACTGGAAGAAACAAGAAGTATGGTTTACTAGATGCCCAGGAATGTGTTGGGACTGCTCCCATGTTGATGATCCTGAAGATGAAGTGGATCCCATGGAACCACTAGAAGAAGGAGAAAAACTCTTGGCAGAGCATATTGGGGAACCCAAATTCAAACTACAGTCTGTGGCAACAGACATTGTGGCAAAGGAGGCCACCACATCAAAAAAGTGTTCACTAGAGGAAGTAGTCCCAGAACACCATCTTGGACATTGAAAAGTTTTCGAAAAAGAAATGTTTGATGAACTTCACCCAAGGCATCCTTGGGATCATGCAATTGAATTGGTACCGGGATCCAAAGCAGTGGACTGTAAAATCTATCCACTCAGTCGAGATGAACAGGCCCAGTTAGATGAATTCCTGAAGGAAAATCTGGAATCGGGTCGCATTCAACCTAGCAAATTGCCTATGGCATCTCCATTCTTTTTTGTCAAAAAGAAGGATGGAAAATTATGACCTGTCCAAGATTACTGACGGTTGAATGAGATGACAATAAAAAATCAATACCCGTTACCACTTATTGGGGAATTGGTGGATAAGTTGTCACAAGCTAAGGTCTTTTCAAAGATGGATATCTGCTGGGGATACAATAATGTTTGGATTAAGGAAGGCCATGAATGGAAAGTGGCCTTCCAAACCAACTGTGGATTATTCAAACCCCTGGTCATGTTCTTTGGTTTAACCAATTCGCTGGCAACCTTTCAAACTATGATGAACGACATCTTCAGACAGGAAATTGCTGAAGGATGGGTGGTCATCTATATGGATGACATTTTGGTCTTTTCAAAGTCTCAAGAAGAACATACCAAACATGTCAATCATATTTTGGCAAAATTGGAAAACCACAAGTTATCCCTCAAGCCTGAAAAATGCTGGTTTGACCAGCCACGAATAGATTTTTTGGGCTTGGTGATTAGTACCGATTCCATCCGAATGGAGAAGGGCAAGGTCAACACCATTGCATCCTGGCTGGAACCAACTTGCAAGAATGAACTACAGCAGTTTTTAGGTTTTATCAAATTTTATCGATGTTTTGTACAAGGTTTTGCGCAGGTGGCTAAACCATTGACTAAGCTAACGGGCAAGGTTGACTGGTTGTGGATGGAGATCCAATCTGTGGCCTTTCAGGGACTGAAATGTTATGAGCTCACACCCCTAAGCACAACCCTACAATCCCCCCTAGGGGGCCCACAGGCCTTGTCGCTGGCCAGAGGATAGAAAGGAGACGAGAACGAGATAGATTGGGGTGGAGGTAAACTATCTGAAGTCTGGGGAGACTTCAGCTACACTGTACCTACTTATATACTACTCTATGAGGACCCCTTGCAACTCCCAGACCCACCGGCACTCCCCCACTCTGACTCACTCTTATTGTTCTTGGTGAGCATGTGCTTGGGCGCTGCCACAGTTGCTGCGCACATGAGCGCATATGGGCTCGGCTGCTCTGACTCCACTCATAGACTTCTTCTGGACTGCTCTAGACCCTGACCATAAGGAGCAATGCCTTGAGGCATTGTGCATTCCCATTGCGATCCTTTATAGACATGCGCGCTGTCTTGCGCCTTTGTCTGATGCATGATGGCTTGATGTGCTGATCCTCCTGATGCACTGATGCTGAGTGTGATGCCATCAAGGTGGCGATCCACCTTCCTAGTCCGGCTGTCCTTCCATATATAGTACTGGATGGTTCCTCCAACCATCGTCTTGCCCTCTGGTGAGCGCTCCCATGCGCTGACTCAACCGTTGGCATCCCATAGTGTCCCGTAAGGCCCCAGGCCTGTTATAACATGTATAGAAGTCATCCCAGATGACTGTAAAGTAAAACCAAATTTGAGGGCTAGGATTGCGATCCTAACATGAAAGACCTTGTGGCGAGGGAGGTTGTCCTTAAAATTCCTGATGACGAGGGACAATTTTGAGTTGAAGTGGACGCATCAGACTTTGCAATTGGCGGAATTTTGTCCCAACAAGGCAAGGATCAACTGTGGAGGCTGGTGGTGTTTATTTCAAAAGCCCTCAATGATGCCAAATGCAACTATGAGATCTATGACAAGGAAATGTTGGGAGTCATGCATGCATTTTATGAATGGTCTCATTACCTCAAAGGGGCAAAGGAAGTTGTGGAGGTCTTAACAGATCATCAAAACCTTACGTATTTTCGGAAAGCACAAAACCTTAACCAAAGGCAAGCATGATGGGTGACTGACTTACAGGACTACAACTTTGTCATTAAACACCAATCAGGGAAATCCAATTCTAAAGCAGATTTATTGTCAAGGCAAGCTGGGCATGAACGAGGACAAAATGACAATGAAGGTGTCATTCTCTTAAAAGAACACCTGTTTGTACGACTCCTAGATGATGACAGGGCCATTGATGAATTATTATGGGATGTGGCAAAAATCTCTAAACAACAATGGGAGTTGCAAGTATGAGAAGGATTGGAACGAGGAGATCCAGATTACACCATTAACAAAGGAATGGTGCATTGGAAAGGACGGATCTATATACCTGCCAATAATTGACTCAGGGGGGAACTGATTGGGCTGATTCATTTAGGGCTCCCGAAGTTCGGTTCTGAACTTCAGTTCGAACCAGAACTGACCGAACTGAACCGATGGTTCTGGTTCAGTTCTGGTTCTGGTTCAGGCAATCCCAGTTGGTGTCGGTTCTGGTTCGGGCTGGTGCTGGGTTTTGAGAACTGGTTCTGAACCAGAACCGAACCGCCCGAACCGATTGTCTTTGAGGCTGTAGGTGTTGCAGCCATCGTTGTGTTGAAGGAGTGTGATAACCATTCCTGTGAGCCAAATGTGACAGGAGTGTGACAACTGTTCCCGCGCGCTCTGCATCTGCACCTGCTCGTCGCACTGCCGCACTCAGCTGTCATGGCCGCACTCAACCCAGACGGATCCCTCAAGGATGTCACAGAGATTGAGTTTTACAACTCTGAGACCGACGAGCGTCCGATTGGCTCATCAGGGCAGGCAGGTAAGTGTCACATCATCAAAAGGTGGTAAGTTTGATAGTGTCATATCTTGTTCATTTCTGCTCGGATTACCTTCATTCAGGTGTCGATTGGAAGCTCTCTATTCACTATTCCTCACCGCATCAACTGCGCTTCAAGTGGCGCCCTCGTTTGTCTGGCGCATGTCACCTTCTCTGATCAAATCTGAGTTGGGGACTTTCCTCAAGCGATATCTCAACCATTCCTGGGTGGATGTTCTTCAACCATAAATCAATGGAAAGCCCTCTTATCACTCTTTCTCGTCACACTAACCGCTTGACAAGCGGTGCCTTCATTCTCCTGTACTTTGTCAATTTCTGCTGAATAGCCCTTTCAAGTCATATCTCGGCCGTTTTTCAGCGCTTTCCCTTCAAAAAGGAATCTGCTGGAAGTCCCTTCATCACCTTTTCTTGTACCACTGACCAATTGACAGGCGGCACCTTTGTTCTCCAGTAATCTGACAATTTGTGTTGCAGGGGTGGCTGAAGTCATATCTCCACCATTTCTGGATGGATTCCCTCAAACAAAGCGTCGTCAGAAAGCCTTTCTATTGCTCTTTTACTGTGTATTAACCGTTAAACGAGCGGCACCTTCATTCTCACAGTATTCCCAATTCTTTGCTTGGAATGACCAGTCTGACCGATTTTTGTCAGCTTAGTTGTCTCCATTTCTGCTCATAGTACCACAAATCATGCATAAATACATATATTTGTATCAGATACAATGACTGCAACTGTATTGAACAGACATACAATAAACATCAGAAAATTGAATGAAAGCATGCCAACATGATCACACCTGCTGGCCCCACCACCTCATGCAGGCTGTCCAAATGTCAGGCAAGTGCTAGTAACATGCGCACATTGTCAAATGAGCCCTTGAGCAGCATATTATTAGAGGTGTAGTAAACATTTCATGCTATCACTTTCTAAAATTTCCTAATAAGGAAATTTTGTCGGTTCTTCAGTTCAAACCAGAACCGAACCAGAACCGAACCGACAGAACCGGTTCGGGCAGGTTCAGTTCTGGTTCTGGTTCAGTTCAGGCATTTTCTCATTGGTTCTGGTTCTGGTTCAGCCAAAAATGCCCCTGAACCGAACTGAACTGAACTTCGGGAGCCCTAGATTCATTCATGGGGACATTCAGAGGTTGTCAAAACACTGGAATTGATAACCCGGGATTACTGGTGGCCAAACATGCGCAGAGACATTGAGAAATATATCCCTGGATGTGAAACATGTCAACATGCCAAACCAGACTGGCAAGCAAGAGCAGCACCTCTACATCCAAACAAAATTCCTTCAGAACCATGGGAAATTGTATCTGTAGACTTGATTGGACCCTTACCAGAATCTAAGGGCAATGACATGGTCATGGTAGTGGTGGATTGATTCACAAAAAAGGCATACTTCCTACCTACAACATCCAATATCACGTCGCAAGGGGTAGCAGTCTTATTCCAGGACAATATATTTTGAGAGCATGGAATTCCTAGAAAAGTCATCAGTGACCAAGGACCTCAATTTGTCTCCAAGTTCATGGATGATTTATATGGAATGCTGGGCATTAAAGCGAACTGTTCTACTGCGTATCACCCACAGATGGATGGACAAATGGAAAGAGTCAATCAGGAAGTCAAAGAATTCCTGACAATGTTTGTGAACCATCATCAAGATAACTGAAGTGATTGGCTGGCAGTAGCACAATTTTGTCACAACGATCAGGTACATGCATCAACCGGGTATTCACCATTCTTCATGAACAATGGATGTCATCCCCATAAAGGAGTAAACCCACTCCATACACCCAAGGTAGTCGCAGTTGAGGAACTAGCCAAACAAGTTGAAGAGGTACATGCCAAGGTGTTATAAGCTCACGCCCCTAACCACAACCTTACAATCCCCCTAAGGGGCCCACAGGCCTCGTCGCTGGCCAGAGAGTAGAAAGGAGACGATACAGGGATAGAATTGGGGTGGAGTAAAACTATCTGAAGTCTGGGGAGACTCCAGTGTTGAGCAGCAATCATATGTCCGTCAGACATAGTTTGTCTCAGTGGTCGTCACTGTCATGAACGATGAGCTCATATGTCCGTTAGACATAGAGTCATACGTCCGTGATGACAAAAGTATTGTATCACTGTCATAGACAGTGACCAGACACCTCTTCAGGTGTTTTTGAGTATTGTATCACTGTCAGAGACAGTGACCAGAGACCTCTCCAGGTCTTACTCTCATAGAGAGGAGATACTCACATGCTGTTAGGCAGGAAAGAGCAACTGAACGTATATCGGATATCTACAGGTCTTATATACACTTTAGTGTATGTACATATTTGTGTAATGGACTTGTAATCTAATATATGTAAATAAAGAAATAAAAGAAAAAGAAATACCCTCTAAGGGTCAAACCGGTGATAGCCATGTTGAAGGCTATACTTAGGGGTATTTGGGGTGAAGATCGTTCAACACCCCCCATAATCTGTACAGTCATGTACTGATTAGTAAAGATCTTCTCACAGGCCTGCAAGAAGAGGTGCATATATTCTTTCAAAATCTTCGAAAGAAATGTGGCCAGAGATTCCCTCACGTCTCCACCTTTCCTTTAATTGCCAAGCCCAAAAAGCTTTGGGAGGAAATTTCCAAGGATCTCGTCCTTGAAGGGCTTGGTCCATCCATATGGCAACAGCCGGAGTGTATGTTATTCGTGGTTGGGGTTTTTTAGGTGGTGGAGGTGGGGGTTCCTCAAAGTGGCATCGAGACGACCGCTTGCATTCGTGTCTGACATTGGAGTGTCCTCCGATTGTCAGAATAGATTGTTGTTTTTTACTGCGGTGTTTCCTATTTTTACCCATAATGATAAAGTTGTTCGACGTTCTTTAATCAGCTGGAGTAATCTCTACAGTGATAGGCTGGTCTCTTTATCGCAGTAAAATGAAGCAGTTTAAGGCCCTACTCCAGGCCCATCAGTAATCAATTTAATGATTCTGATAAACTAACATTGGTGTGAATTTTCAAATAATATTCGACCAAGATTTTAGTCAGAATATATGTCTTTTTATCTTTATTTATAAAACCTGGTGGTTGTTTCATATATATTTCTTCGTCCAGTTTCCATATAGGAATGCAGCAGTCACATCTAGAAATGACACATATAGTTTTTTCTAGTGCTGCGAGTGCAAGTATGAGACGACATGTCTCATATCTTACAACTGGTGAGAATATTTCATCGTAATCAATGCCATCTATTTGGGAAAAACCCTGGGCAACTAGACGAGCTTTTTACGTCCATCGTCTTTTTGGACATAAACCCATCTACAACCTATGGCCTTTCGACCTTCAGGGAGATGTTGTAGATTTATTATTACGCCTCTTTTGATGAGCATATCCCATTCTTTCTTTTCGGCATTTATCCAATCTTTTTGTTCACTGATTGGTAGGCGAAATATTTCATGATGATGTTCAGGTACAGCTGTATTCGCTGTTTCGTTGATAGGAATTGCACATGATAATAATTTATTAATCATGAAACGATTTAATTTTGTTCTTCTATCAATTTTTCGATTTCAACTGGATCTTTATCTCCGTAGACATTATCTGGTCGATTAACTGGTCGTCTATTTCTGGTTGGTCTCGATGGACCTGGAGATGAGGGTCTTGAAGGAGCAAATAAATCTTCTTCAATTCTCTTTGATCATCTGAATCGTCACTTCCAGAATCACTTCCAGAGTTATCTGAATCATCACTTCCTGAATCGTCATCTGAACTATCAGATCCCTTTCCTTTGGGAGATATACTCGATTCATCAGACGAGTTGCTATCACTCTCTGACTTTGATGAATCTTCTTCATCTGATGTATTGTGTTCGTTAGACGATTCATGAGGAATTTCTGGCATGAGATCCTCAAACTCTTCCTCTGGATTGAGGAATGTGGGAATTAGATCAGAGTTTCGACATTTTGGAAATTTAGTTTCGTCAAAAACTCCAGTTGTTCCCATAAAAATGGTATTATTTTCAGGATTCATAAATTTATATCCTTTCATTCCGTTTTTATATCCCAGAAAGATCATCATCTTAGATCTGCTTCAAGCTTATTTTGTCTGCGTTCAGCAGGGATATATACATAAGCTTGGCATCCAAACACTCGTAAATCTGATACATTCGGTTTTTTCTTTTCAATAAGAAAATATGGTGTCTGCCATTTATTACGAGCTATGGGAGTCCTATTGTATAGGTATACTGCGTGTTCAAGCACAAATTCCCACCATGATTGTGGTAAGCAGGCGTCAAATCTGAGGGATTGTGACTTTTCCCAAATAGTTCAATTCATTTGTTCAGCTCTGCCATTTTGTTGTGACATATATGGAAGTGATTTCTGGATCTCAATACCAAGATTAATGCAACAAATTGTTTTAGTGAAGATTCCGTGTCGGATTTCTTTTTTAATAAACCAATCCATAAATGTCCAGAGAAATCATCAATGAATGTCACAAAATATTTATATTTGTGATATGATATCATTGAGATTTCTTTAAGATCTGAATGTATTAAATCAAAAGGAGACGATGCTCTACTTTGTGATTCTGGAAATGATTTACTTTGCATTTTTCCTTTTGCGCATCCTGAACATATTTGTTTCCGTTTTGGAACTGGAATATTTGGGAATCCGTCTAAGTGAATTTTTCCTTTCGGATTACTTCATCTTGTGGATGTCCCAATCGTTTATGCCATATATGAAAATCAGGTTTTCGTGTCACAACGTTTATTGATTCATTATGAATTTCGGAATCTAACCAATATATGGTTTGTCCTTTTTCATGTGGTGAGAATCTTATAATTGATGTTTCTTTAATAAGATTGATATGATCTTTGTTTCCTGAAAGGGAATACCCTTGATTTAGGAAAGTTCCCATGGAGAGTAATCTCATATCCATATTGGGAATATAAAAGACTGGCCTGATCAATTTTATATCTGCTTTTCCATTAACAGTTATTTTGATCATAACGGCTCCTACACCTAGTATCTGTAAAGTTTTTCCTTTAGCAGCGGTTTGTACAAACCTTTTATTGATCAACTGTCGATAATATAAGAAGTCATTTTGATTGTGTGTAAAATGCAATGATGCTCCTGAGTCAAGAATCCATGACGACTCATTTTCTTTACATTTCACACAATTATTGCAATGAGAAAAATAATGTATATTTTCATTATATACATTTATACTACCATGTCACTGTGAAAAGCATTTAGTAGTTTCTCTATTGACAAATGAATGACTTAACTTGTCATCGAGGCTTACAGCATCGTCATCAAAGAGTGGATCCATAGGGATGTCGTAATCTTTGTCACCATCCTCAAATAACATTTCTTCCAAAACGTCTTGTGGATTTCCACAGTTGAATAGTCAAGATCTATCTCAGATCTTTTTCTTTTTGTGAGGTGGTTCAAAAGATATTTCATCTTTTGTGACGGTATCTAGTATTTTTAAAGTTTCCGTCGTGGTATAGCGCCGATGTGTTCTGCAAGCGATCTGGTCTTATTAGACTTGTCCCATACACCCTTTTGGGTTTGTGATTGACCCGTGAACTGGGCAGCTGGTGGGAGCATGTGGTTTTGTACATTTCGTGCTGCAATTGAAAGAGCCGGAGATATGATCTCAACGGCATTATGTTCCTGATCAGACTCAGGAGGAACGTCTGCTTCTTGGCGCGTTTCTTTCCCTTGCCTCTGAAACCCTTGCGAGGGCGAGGTCTTTGATCTTTGGATTTGTCAGAACCCTGACGCTGATTTTCATCATCCTTTTTTCTGATGGTTCCACGTCGCATCTTTTTCCTTCCTCTTTACTCCGCTGATTTTATTGCTTTGTCCCTAGAATTGTATTGTTGTTTCATAGTGTAACTCCTACGGTATTCTCCAATGATGGAATCAGAGATAGCCTCGAAGGTGAATTTATCTGTTCCGTATAACTGGAACATGGCTGTAGAAATGGCAGTCCATTCTTTTGGAAGAGCAGCTGCAAGAATAAGGGCCTGCATAAAATCAGGGATCTCAACTTTGTCTTCTGTGAGTTGTGCGAAATATGATCCAAGTCTTTCAATCTCAGGTACGGGATCTTTCCCTGAGAGTTGGAATTTAACCGTTTTCTGAAAACAGTCAAATATGAGCGCTGGTGTAGTCTTTTTATAGCTAGTAGCCAACGTGTTCCATGCCGAAAGTAGTTGATCGTCAGAAGCTATATGTCGCCTGATGGAATCAGAGACTTTGAGACGTAAAGCTCCTAGACCGGAATCATTAAATTTTTGCCATTCCTGGAGTTCTTTTCTGTATTCTGTTGCTGCTGCAGCGCCAGCTGAATTGGCGGGAGGGGATGGTTTAGGAATGATAGATTGATGATAGACCATGATCCTATGTGAAGAAGGTAGGACTTCATCCTTTCTGCCAGACGTGATAGTCGATGCCGGTGAAAACATTGATAGAATCAATGCCAGTGGAGGTCTTGAAGGACGACATAGTATATGATATTCTTATCTATGAAACATATTATGTTAGCGTCTTTGTTTCATAAAGTTTTAATGAAAAATATGAAAATTTTTCGTCGTTGTTGATCATGTCCTTGAGACATGTTTTGTCATCGTTGGCAACAATGACGGGCTTACCGGGGCCCATAACCTGTTGAGCAGCAATCATATGTCCGTCAGACATAGTTTGTCTCAGTGGTCGTCACTGTCATGAACGATGAGCTCATATGTCCGTTAGACATAGAGTCATACATCTGTGATGACAAAAGTATTGTATCACTGTCATAGACAGTGACCAGACACCTCTTNATGAACGAGGACAAAATGACAACGAAGGCGTCATTCTCTTAAAAGAACACCTGTTTGTATGACTCCTAGATGACCATTGATGAATTATTACGGGATGTGGCAAAAATCTCTAAATGACAATGGGAGTTGCAAGTATGAGAAGGATTGGAACAAGGAGATCCAGATTACACCATTAACAAAGGAATGGTGCATTGGAAAGGATGGATCTATATACCTGCCAATAATTGACTCAGGGGGGAACTGATTGGGCTGATTCATTCATGGGGACATTCAGGGGTTGTCAAAACACTGGAATTGATAACCCAGGATTACTGGTGGCCAAACATGCGCAGAGACATTGAGAAATATATCCCTGGATGTGAAACATGTCAACGTGCCAAACCAGACCGGCAAGCAAGAGCAGTGCCTCTACATCCCAACGAAATTCCTTCAGAACCATGGGAAAATGTATCTGTAGACTTGATTGGACCCTTACCAGAATCTAAGGGCAATGACATGGTCATGGTAGTGGTGGATCAATTCACAAAAAAGGCATACTTCCTACCTACAATGTCCAATATCACATCGCAAGGGGTAGCAGTCTTATTCCGGGACAATATTTTTGAGAGCATGGAATTCCTAGAAAAGTCATCAGTGACTGAGGACCTCAATTTGTCTCCAAGTTCATGGATGATTTTATGGAATGCTGGGCATTAAAGCGAACCGTTCTACCGTGTATCACCCACAGATGGATGGACAAATGGAAAGAGTCAATCAGAAGTCAAAAATTCCTGACAATGTTGTGAACATCATCAAGATAACTGAAGTGATTGGCTGGCACCCCATAAAGGAGTAAACCCACTCCATACACCCAGGTAGTTGCAGTTGAGGAACTGGCCAACAAGTTGAAGAGGTACATGCCAAGGCAACAGAAGCGCTGAATAAAACTGCTGGAATGATGAAAAAGCAGTATGATGATCATAAGGCACCAGCAAGAGAATACAAACCTGGTGACAAGGTTTACCTCAGTATGGAAAATCTACCTACTATTCATGCTACCAAGAAGCTGGATGGCAAGTTTGTTGGTCCATTGGAAATCATAAAGAAGGTTGGAGCATCCATGGCTCAGCACAAAGAGTTAAAAATGGTTGAGGAATTGCAGGATGACAAATATGAGGTTGAAGAAGTCATGGACAGCTGAGTTAGTGGACATGGCAGTGGACATCTGGAATACCTTGTAAAGTGGAAAAACTACCCGGTGATGAGCCTGGGGCTCATTCATGCCAGAGACAGGGGCTCAGTATAGCATTTGTAAGCATGTCACAGTAGATACATTTGTCACGTAGTCACAAGAAGAATACTACCACCTTCCCCCGTAATTGTTCGTTTTCTCCTCGTTTTTGGCTTGTTTTCCCCCTCTCCCTCTCATTTGGTGGCTCCCTTCCTTGTCAACGCCGTCACAGCCACCATCATTACACAGCGCGCACATTGAATTGACACCAGACACCCTCGGGGTGTCGGGAATCTTCCAGAACCTGCCCAACAACAACCTCCCCCCAACTAGCCTGTTCTCCTGCAGTGCCAGGGGTAGGCTTATCACTGGTAGAAGAATCCACCTGGGAACCAGCAGAGAACCTTGATAATGCAAAAAAGGAGGTACAGAAGTTCCATAAGGCAAATCCCAATGCTCCAAGGCGACTTGTTAATGTATGCAACATGGACTATCGGAGGTGGCAAAACCACATGCAAGTGCACATGCCCAAATGATTGTTTGGATGGGAAGATGGCAAATTTGAGAGGGACTACCTCAAAAAGCTGAAACAAAACTGGCAGCAGTGGAAAGGAGACCGCAAACTGATTTATGACAAACTGGATATGGACCAGGCATTCACAAGAGACCTTGCAAGAATTCCTAAGGCAACATCACAGCACTGACTTCCTGGGATGTGAAGTCTTAAGGGGGGGTGCATGTTACAACTCTTACAATTTTCTGGTGATTATTCCATATTTTTATCTATTTTCTCTGGGGCTCTATGGATGCATAGGTATACAAGACTTATAGGCGCCAACCCCTATGTCAAGGCGCCCATTGGTTAGGTCAGCAATTAGTCAGCCAGGGGCAGTGCTGATAAGAAGACAATAAGGACCAGATGGGGACATGGGCATCATGGGAGGGTGTAGATAGTTGCCATGGCTCCGTTGCTGTGCACATACCCCTTGGGGCATGAGGCTGCTGCACACAGACCATGGTAGGGGTATATAAGTAGTAGTGTCATAGGTAGGAGTCTCTAAGACTCTAGATAGTTTGCTCTCACCCAGCTTACTTATCTATTGTGTCAATACATCTCTTTTCTCTCTTCATCGACTCAGAGAGGCTTGTGGTTGTGTGGGATTAGTCCTAACATCCTCCCCTCAACCTCTGCAAGTTTCCCAACACCATTCCAACCCATGCAGCCCCATACCATGATGTTTCCACCACCAAATTTCACTGTCCCTTGGACCTCCCTCTCAATCAGCCCACCCCCCACCTGTTTCCACACCCATTGCTTCCCATCAGACCCAATCCTGTTTATTTTAGTCTCATCTGACCAAATAACCCTCTTCCAATCCTCCACAGTCCATTCCTTGTGCTTCAGGGAAAAGGCCAACCTCTTTTCCTATGCACTGCAGTGAGCAACAGCTTTTTCTTCTTTGTCACAGCTTTGAATGAGTGCTGCTTCAGCACATTTCTAATTGTCTGTGGGCAGACTGGGTGGGATGATGCTGTTAATGTGGTTGGTGACCTGGACAGCATTGGCAGCCTTCCCAGTGGTGATTGTGTGAGAACAGATCATTTGTCAGTGGGAGACAACTTGGAAGGACAACCACCAGAAGAGATTTATTGATTGGGATGAAGTTCCTGAAGAACTCTGGAGATAGTGGACCTGCCAACACCAAGTTTGGAGGTAATATGGTGAGTGGAGAAACCATTAGAAGCAAGGAGAGGATGTTTTCTCTCTGAGCAGAGGAAATGGGATGCATGTTGGATTGGGGGACTCTCTGGATGCTGGCCCTTGTTAAATACATTGAATTCAGGAACAATCTAAGGTACAATCACCCTGATAGCAATCTATTAGATTTCATGCCACAGGAACCAACCACCATCAGATTCTGATATTTCTGATACCCACTCAAATAACTGTCCCAATGAGGGATCAAAATGGATTGCCTATATCACCATGGGAAATGCATAAAATTACATAATCTTTAATTTAACATGTAGCTATTATGTAACCCTTTCTTATGTACACTAACAGTTTTGCCTTATTTGGCTTTGGTGTGATGCTATGTCACAATCAGTCAAAACATGCCAAACATTGGGACAGTTTTGAGTCACTGTATAAGACCAGTAGATATTCAATATATGCTTAGTTGCTCTTTCTTGCTTTCCAGCATGTGAGTATCTCCATTCTATGAGTGCATGACCTGGAGAGGTCTCTGGTCACTGTCTATGACAGTGATACAATACTCTTGTCATCATGGATGTATGACTCTATGTCTGACAGACATATGAGCTCATCATTCATGACAGTGATGACCACTGAGACAAACTATGTCTGATGGATATATGATTGCTGCTCAACAGATGGTACCTGAAGCAGGTCAATCTCCCACTTTGATGCCTTGGTAACCACCCTTGCTCCAAACAACTTGAGCCATTGCTCATGTCTTCTATCCTGTTCTGCAACAGGCAGGGAATAAACCAAATTAGGGTTATTTGCCTTTTGGAGTCTAAGGGGACCATGCACATTTTTCAAGCCATTTTTAGCAATGGCTGCAAAGTTGGACCTAGATGGTCCAGGCACAGGAATGGGAGAAACATTTTCCACATTACCTAAGTGTGGGAATGGTGTAGGTGGCCTTGCTTGTTCAGATTTGAACAAAGGCTTAGTACCAAATTGTACTGGATTTGGGTTAAGATATTTTTTTTCCAAATTTGATTAAATTGACAAGTCAATTTCCCAATATTGTGTGCCATTTGGTATCAGGACTACCCTTGCCATGATGGCTTAGGGCCCCAACAGAAGACTTAAGAGGTGGAGGAGATGAGGGTAGGGAAGAAACCCAAGAGAACTCAACTGAGGACTCTGGGTGCTACTTGCTCAGTTTATATACTACAAAGATGGTCTGTGCACCACTCTGATAATAGTAACTACACTGAGTAAGTATGAGTAAAAGAAATAACATAATCAGCCCCTGTTGCTGCACATTGGTAAGCCTGAGTCATAGTCCATGAGTCATCGGTCCAGTAGTCCGTAATCACACCAACCTGACTAAGATGTTTGGCTACAGCTACAGTAAAATACAAAGAAAATGAATAAAAATGTCTTAGAGATTTTGACCGTTAAGAACAGGTCATGACAGTACCCCCTTTTTAGGTTTCAGCTTCCTAGACAAACTAAAAATCTTCAAAGGATATGTGTCCACTGTTACAGTTCTCTCTTCTTTTCGTCTCCGTGTCTCAGTGTACCGTTTCATCATCATCATTACTGCGCAGTGTACAGCATGGACGCTATCTCCTTTTCGTAGTTACCTTCATATTTCCTTTCATAGATAGCTACAGCTTTGTTCCCCTTATGGTTTCCTTTGTTCTCTAAAACATATATAAACCCCATGTACTGTAGAGTAACCTCAGTTCCAACTTAGACGAGTTTTGCTCTCAACCTCGCTTGAACTCGACGCTCTTCTTCCTCATTGTTCTCAAGACCTTTGTCATCGTTTGAGTTAGCATCTAGACTCTTTGTCCAGTGACTGGGAGCGGACCAAGACTCTGCTTGCTGCTGTTGACTTAGAACGAACCACAACGAGGGCATTGTCCGTAACACAAGTTGGAACTCAGGAACCGCTCAGTGCTTCGTCACTAGCCAGACACCATTGAGACTCGAACCTCCCAGATCAGACCGCCAAACGACTCCGTTCGTTATAGGCAAAAGTACTACCTTGGACGAAGGGAAGTCTATCCTTCTACAACAAACGAAGGGTGGTATTACGTTTCAACAACTAAGAAAAAGAACCAGCGAGTCCCAGAAAGCTTCTTCAAAGGAGAATATAGAGAAGGAAACCCTGACGAAGAATTACCAGCAGAAACTTGGATTAACTGGCATAACGAAGAAAACGATTCAGATAGCCGATTATTCTTCCCACCAAATAAAGAACCAGAACTCACTTGGTGGCACGAATTTCGAGATACTGAGGATCTAACCGACGGAGTCTTCTCCGCACTCGAGGAATCTACTCTTGCCAAGTGGAACAAATACAAGGAACAACAGCAGATCGAACTGGATCTAGATTTTGATAACGAACCGAAACAAGGAGAAAGCTCGAAACAAGCAACAGAACCGAAACAGGAACCTGAAACCGAAACAAAAAAGAATATGGCAGACGAAAAGGAAACATCTCCGAAAGGGATAAAAGGAATCTCCATTGAGAAATTCAAAGGACAACGATCAAAAGCGAAACATTTCATCTATGCATTCGATGACACCTTCGATCTAGATGAGGAACGATTTACCACTGCCAAAAAGAAAATCAAATACGTTTTCCTACACTTAGGAGAGGAATTAGACGATTGGAAATCCAATATCCGAGAGGAATTGGATGAAGCAACTACAGACAAAGGAAAGAAAAAGGAAGAAGGAACAACGCTCTCTTGGGATAGCTACAACAGTTTCAAAAGGCGATTCTTAACCGATTGGGGCAAATCTGACACCGCAGCCAGGACCCTGAATGATCTAGATAAAGTCAAAGTGGGCGGAGACATTGATATCCCCACTTATATTCAGAAATTCCGATCGCTTATTCAGTCAACTGGAATCACAGGGTTCATGGCGCAGTGAATCTATTTTTGTAAAGGACTCCCAGCATCTGTTGCAGCAAAAATTATCGAAAACCCTGCAGTTATCAACATGGAAACAGCCTATGATGCTGCGGAACGATTACACAATGCTTGGGAGACCCTGAAACTAATGAACTGATCCTCTGGATCAGGAAACACGGAGAGACGTTTCAAATTTAACCGAAACTCGAGGAACTCAGCGTCAGGATTAAAAGGGTCAATGCCATAACTACTGGACACCTTTCAGATGCCCAAAAGGAGGAATATCGGAAAACCGGCAAGTGTTTCCGATGCGGAACTCAGGACACATATCCAGGGATTGCCCAAACAAAGGGAACGCCCAGACGACGCCCAACAAATCGCCCCCTCCTCAGAATCACACTATTAGAACTATAGAGGAAACGACCTCAGAAGAATCAACTGCCCAATGCATTAGGGCACTATTGAAAGCACTCCCAGACGAGGAGCGCGAGAATACCCTCCAAGAACTAGAAACAGAGGGTTTTTAAGAAGGAGACGCCAGAAAGCGGTTGACGCCTCCCATAAAGTCGAAGAGTTAGCACTCGATTCTGTAATCGTACAATCCAATAATGATAAATGAATTTCAATCACTGTGCAAATGAACAATAAACCCACTGAAATATCTGCTCTCATTGACTGTGGAGCAGAAGGAAACTTCATCGATGAACGCATATCAAAAGATTGGCCAAAAGAAAAACTAAAACAACCAATTAAAGTCAAAAATGCCGATGGGACTATTAATCAAAATGGCATGATCACACATCGAACTTATATCACTTATTCTATCAATGGAAAACCATATGATAATTGGTTATGGATCACGAACTTAGGGGATCAAGAAATCATCTTCGGAATACCATGGCTGGAAAAGCATAACCCAACTATTGATTGGCGAAAGAAAACCCTCCAAATAGACGATGATTCAGAAAATGACAAACCTATTTGGCGCATGGCACTAGACACCCAACAATGGGGAGAAGATGAATACTGGATAAGAATAAAACATCAGTGTCACAAGCGTTAGAACACCAAGCAAAACGTGACGAAACGCCAACTGTCTTACCACCTGAATACCTTCCCTGGCAGTCTACCTTTGAGAAAAAGGCATTGGAGCGTTTCCCATCATCACGTCGTGGGACCATGCAATTGAACTCAAAACCGGATTTACGCCGAAAGTTAGCAAAATCTACCCACTATCACTAAAAGAACAGTCAACGCTCGACGAATGGATTAAGGAGCAATTAGATAAAGGATATATTCGACCATCCAAATCGCCACAAGCATCACCATTTTCCTTCGTTTCAAAGAAAGAAAGTGGCGCCCTTAGACCTGCCAGGACTATCGTTACCTTAATGAATGGACAATCAAGAACGCCTATCCATTACCCCTAGTCTCAGACCTAATGACAAAATTAGAAGGCGCAAACTATTTCACTAAACTTGATTTGCGTTGGGGATATAACAATGTCCGAATTAAAAAAGGCAATGAATGGAAAGCAGCCTTCATTACGACCGAGGGTTGTATGAACCAACAGTAATGTTCTTCGGCCTTTGCAATTCGCCCTCAACGTTCCAGACCATGATGAACGAATACTTCCAGGACATATTAACAAAGGATGGCTCATTATTTATATGGACGACATTCTGATCTGTGGAAAACAAAAGATGAATACAGAAACGAACCGAAAGAGTCTTAGAGCGCTTACAGGAGAAAAGATATTTTGAAGTTAGAGAAATGCAAATTTTGCGTTCGAGAAGTCAAATTCCTGGTATGGTCATTACGCCTGGTCATATTCAAATGGACCTGTAAAACTCGCCGGTATCAGAGATTGGCCAACCCCTATATTGGTCAAACAAGTCAGATCTTTTCTCGGATTCGGAAACTTCTATAGACGATTCATCGGCAACTTTGGTGCTATAGCAAAACCGTTGACGGACTTAACCAAGAAAGGTTTAACTTTCAATTGGACGCTTGATTGTCAGACGGCTTTTGATGAATTAAAACAAAAATTTTTGTCAATGCCAGTCCTACGCATGCCAGACCCCACAAGACCATTTATCCTGCAAACAGACGCCTCCAATAAGGCCACTGGAGCAGTATTGAAACAAGCCGACGCCTCCGGATCCCTTCATCCTTGTGGCTTTATATCACACGCCTTAACCACAACGGAACAAAATTACCAAATCTATGACCGAGAATTACTGGCCATTATCAAGGGATTACAAGCATGGCGACATTTGCTGCATGGATCTCCGCATCCAATTTATAGTCCATTGCGATCACAAAAACCTTTCATTCTATAGAACCCCGCAACGGTTAACACCTCGACAAGCTCGTTGGTCTATGATGCTATCGGAATTTGATCTGAAGATAGAGCACGTACCAGGGACGAAAATGTTGAAGCAGATGCATTATCCGCCGTCCTGATCATATGAAAGATGATGAACGCTGGACGATGTTATCATGTTACCAATAACAAGTTCATTCGCCTTATTGCTACAGACCTTGCTCAGAAAATCCGAGATGCCACATCACTTGACAGCTTTGGAAAAACCATCATTGAAGTCATAGAAACGCAACGTGCTCCACCTATCAAATCCAAACTTCAGGATTGGGCGTTTGTCAACGGTATCATTTGATACATTGACAGAGCATATATCCCCGACCTCGGAACACTTCGCACAAGTATTATTAAAACAGTTCATGAATTGCCTACTTCCAGACACCCTGGACACTTGAAGACATTAGAATTGTTACAACGAGATTACTGGTGGCCAGGAATGTTAAAACACGTCAAGGAATGGATCACCGGATGTGCCACATGTCAGCAAATGAAGGTGAACACTCACCCCAACACCCCAGCCCTCCTACCAATCGGATCTAGGGCGACTCAACCATTTCAACAAGTAACCTTGGATTTTATTACCGATCTTCCCATCTCTGACGGATTTGACTCGATTTTGGTCACGGTGGACCATGGTCTTACAAAGGGGGTAATCCTTACTCCTTGCAAGAAAACCGTCGACGCATTAGGGATGGCAGACCTCTACATCTCCGAAATATTCAAACACTTTGGTCTGCCAGACATACTTATTTCAGATCGAGGACCACAGTTCTCAGCCAAAGTCTTTCAAGAAATCAGAAAAACATTAGGAATCGATCATAGGATGAGCACCGCATATCATCCGCAAACTGATGGAAACGGAACAAGTTAACCAGGAACTAGAAATATATCTTCGAATATTCTGCGCAAACGAAGCCCATACTTGGAAACAATTACTACAATTGCCGAATTTGCCCATAACAATCGCCATCATGATTCAGTAAAAAGCATCACCTTTCCAGCTCATGTATGGAACAAACCCTGTTGCACTACCTACTGCGGCGCAGAAAATGACGACACCAGCAGCAGAAGAACGACTACAAACATTACGAAAAGCTAGGGAAGAAGCGCTTGCTGCGCATGAATTAGCCAGACAAATGGTGGCTAGACGAATTAGAGACAAGTCAATCAAATTCGAAAAAGGAGACAAAGTTTGGCTCGAGAACAAGAACCTTAATTTCCATACCAGTCCAGAAAACTAGCACCAAAACGAGAAGGACCCTTCCCCATTGAGCAAGTCTTGGGACCAGTGACATATAAGCTCAAACTCCAAAACAATGGCGCATTCATCCAGTCTTTCACACATCACTCCTTATGCCATATAGGGAGACTGAAACACACGGACCAAATTACACAGCCCCACCTCCTGATCTCGTAAATGGACAAGAAGAGTTTGAAGTCAAAGCAGTTCTTGCACACCAAAAGCATGGAGCAGGATCAGTATTTGGTTAAATGGAAAAACTATGGTCCGAATGACAATTCCTGGGAACCTGAACGCAATTTAGGCAATGCTGCGGAAATTCTGCAAGCATAAACAGAGAAGACAACTGTAGAACAACAATGTCTCGTTACCGTAACCGCCGAATTCTTAAACAAAACATCCGATATACAAAGAAATATTGTTCTACTTGAGGATGATATTCCCCAAAACTCTATGAAAAATTCCAAGGACGAATCATCACATTCCCTATATCGCCTCCAACCTCTCCATTAGGATTACCACGATTAACAAAATTATCCGAACTCAAGCAGCTCGACAGATTGCACCTAAGGTCTCAAGGCTAACCGCCGGACATTTAACACACCCACAGGGACATGTGGAATTCCCATTCAATGCTCGTCTTCACTATCTTCCAAAATATATGGATCTTACATTTGATCCAGAAGAATTACCATACTACCCGGACGCCAGATCACCATACCTTCCATCGCCTAACAGACCTTTAAACCACACATATAAGTGTATACCGAAGCAGCCTTCGTCGAGAGGATCCTGTTACCTACGCTTTCATTCAGAGTCTGAAGCGCACCGGCAAGGAAATTGAATTTATCGATGGATTAACAACCGACATGTTCCAAACGCAATCGCCAACTTCAACAATGCATTGGAAAGCCTAGATTTCCTAGATGCGTTTGACGATGCAAACGGACCTACCCTACCCAGTTGACCCGATCAGATCACCTCATCCCGCAATTCCCCGGACATAAATCTCGAACATGGGAATGAGATTTCCATCATGACCAGGAACAGACTAGATGAATCAGAAGAATCTGATGAAGAACTCGAATATGTTCCCAACATCAGAGTGCCCATGTCATCTTACCAATTTTCGGAAGAAGAGCTCCGGACTGTCAATTATGATGACAAAGCGTTCAATTGAACATAAAAGGACGCTTTGGAACACAATGGATTCCCAAAACCATTCGCTACGTCATGCCCGCTTTCTTCACCACATCGCCTACCTCGCTGCCTTTGCTTTTGCCCTCTTGGTCACCGCGTGTGGCCATTGTTACGTCGAACCTGCTGCCGTCCTCTCGCCTTTCCTCGCCACCGCCCAAGACCTCCCCCTCGAGGTCTTTGTTAACACCACCATCACCATTGACGACTTTGAATTTGCTGACCTCCCGAACTTCATGAACACCCGGCGGAACTGCTGACACCATCACCGTTCCCTCGCACCTACCCCACCTATCATCACTCGCCCCCGCAATGCCATGCTCGACAACGTCAGCGACAACCTTGCCACCTTGATCACATACTTCAACTTATTCTCCGAACCCCTCGACTTTATCACCGCTCTCACCCTCACTACCGACCCGCATACCCTCACCTATGAAGAACGGGACGCAATGCTTGCCCAAGTGAAACAGTTACAGCGAGCGATTCAGAGCTTACAGTGGCGAGTGGAGACTGCTGACAAGGATGTTGGTAATATTATCAGCTGGCTGGAATCTTGGCAGGATCACGGTTGGACGAATTCATGGTAGAAGTCGGTGACTTCTCGCATACAAAGGGGGTAATGTTACAGTTCTCTCTTCTTTTCATCTCCGTGTCTCAGTGTACCGTTTCATCATCATCATTACTGCGCAGTGTACAGCATGGATGCTATCTCCTTTTCGTAGTTACCTTCATATTTCCTTTCATAGATAGCTACAGCTTTGTTCCCCTTATGGTTTCTTTGTTCTCTAAAACGTATATAAACCCATGTACTGTAGAGTAACCTCAGTTCCAACTTAGACGAGTTTTGCTCTCAACCTCGCTTGAACTCAACTCTTCTTCCTCATCGTTCTCAAGACCTTTGTCATCGTTTGACTTAGTGTCTAGACTCTTTGTCCAGTGACTGGGAGCGGACCAAGACTCTGCTTGCCGCTGTTGACTTAGAACAAACCACGACGAGGGCATCGTCCGTAACATCCACCTTTTTTCTCTTTTCACCATCTCATGCAAAGTTGCCATGCCCAAAATGCTTTGGGCAGGAAAGTCCAAGGATCTTCACCTTGGTCGGCTCTGTCTATCCAGCAATATACATCACAGTCCATCATGATGTGGGGACGGGGAGTGGGTTTCAGCTTTTAGGTGGTTCAGGGAAAAGACAATGTGATGATTGTTCACAACAGTGGCCCACATTTGAATAGCCACCAATGGTAAGATTGTAGATTGAGATTTTTTGTTGTGTGGCAGTTCTTACCCATGATGGTAAGATAGACGATATACAAGTGCAAATATGTGTTTTTTTTTTTGAATAACCAGGCCAGAATAAGGCCTTCCTACAACAAAATGAAGCAGTTTAAGGCCCTACTCCAGGGCCAATCCTTTTTGATTTTTTAAGCATCCATTACAATTGCAGACCATCATGATCAGATGATTCATTTAACTGCTTTAGAAGCTGTTGTCCTTTCCATTTTTGCCAATTTTTCTCCCATGATGCAGTTTCTGCTACTGCATTTATGTCGATCCTGGATATGGCCGTCCCTGACTTCAGTATAGTTTTCATATTTTTTAAAACCTAGTTTACCAAGACACTTTTGTCAATGATTCATAGCTCCGGGATTTTGTCATAGAAATGCTTAATCTTTCTTTTAGCATTTCCTCATTTTTCTTTGGCTCCCATGAATTGTGTTCTGCCGTATATCCTTTCCATTTAACAAGATATTCCATCTTGTTTCTCTTTAATTGTACATTGAGGATTTTCTTCTACCTCGTATTCCTTTTCACCATCAATTTCTATTGGTGGTGGCAGTGCAATGTGTTGTCCCCTAAGTGGTTTGACATAGGGACATATCTTGAAACATTCACAACAGGATGAATTTGTTGTGAAAAGGGTAGATTCAACTCTACTGCATTTGACAAAATGATCCTTTTATTTGGGTAAGGACCTACCCATCGTTCTGCTAGTTTCCTAGTTGGATGTCCAGAAAGTTGAAGATTTTTGGTTGACAACCAAACTCGATCTCCTACTTTATATTCTGGCACTTTAGAATGTTGTCTATCTGCATAGAGCTTCATGTCATCCTGTGATTTCTTTAGTGCAGCTTGCACTTCTTCATGTATCTCCTTCATTTTTTGTGCAAAGTTTGCCGCAGCTGGATGACTTCCTTCCTTTCTAGGTTCTATTCCCATTCTTGGATGTTTTCTGTCATTAACGAAAAACAGTGTATGTTTTGTTGATGCTTGAATTTTGTTATTGTAACTAAATTCAGCAATTGCAAGCCATCCTGACCAATTTTCTTGTTGGTGATCTACAAAAATCCTCAGGAACTGCTCTAGATCCTGATTCATTTGTTCTGTTTGTCCATCCGTCTGTGGATGGAAAGCTGTAGATAAATCCATAGAAATACCTAACATTTGATTCAATTCCTTCATCATTTGAGTGGTGAATTGAGGTCTGTGGTCCGAGATTATGGACTCGGGGAGGCCATGGAGTTTCCATATATGGTCCCTGAACAGTGTTGCCAACCCTTGAGCTGACGTTTCTTCCGACATTGGAATAGAATGCACCATTTTGGACATTCTATTGCAGACTACTAGAATTGCATTATGGCCATGCAATTCTGGTAACTTTGTAATAAAATCTGTGGTAATATGGGTCCATGGCCTCGACAGTGCCGAATTAGGCATTAACTTTCCCGCTGGTGGTTCTGGGAAGTTTTTACTTCTTTGGCACTTGTCACATCCAGCGACGTATTTTTTAACAAATTTAGTGACTCCTGGCCACCAATAATTTCTTGTGACGAGTTCAACCGTCTTCCATTGTCCTCCATGTCCAGCAATGGGTGTGTCGTGATGGAGCCTGACTATCTCCATTCGTAACTTCTCATCTTTTGGAACGTAGACCTTTCCTTGCCAGAGGATTAATCCTTGTTCCATCTGCCATTCTCCTGCATTAAGTCTCTTGACTCCTGCATTTTTCATGGCTTCTACTGCCTTTATGACCTCCTCATCATTTGCTTCTGATTTTCTAATTTTGTTTAAAATTTTTTTTTCCAAAGTATTGACTAGCACATGTCCTTGTTGAAGTGCTGCAATTCGGAAAAATTCTGGTTTTAACAAGGTGACTTCCTTGTTATCATCTTCTACCCCCTTTTTATGGTCTGGCCTTTCCCATAGTTGAACCAACTTTATGAATTAATTTAAAATTAAACCTGCTGAGGTATAATGCCCAGCATGCTTGTCTTTGGTTTAACTTTTTTGCATTCATAAAATATTCGAGATTTTTATGGTCCATCCATATCTTGAATTCTTGCCTTGCTCCTTCTAGGTAATGTCTCCAGGCTTTGAGACACCTAATAATGCCCAGCATTTCTTTGTTGTGGACATCATAATTCCTCTTGGTTTCATTTAGGGATTTGGAGAGATAAGCTACTGGTCTCCATTTGTTATCATCACATTCCATTGATAACACTCCTCCTGTTGCGTAATCTGAGGCATCAGACTCTATTCTGAATTTCTTGTCGGTGTCTGGTGCAACAAGAAGGGGTTGTTCCGTAAAAGTTTTTTTTAAAGTTTTAAAAGCTTTTTCTTCTGCTTCCTTCCATTCCCATGTTTTGTCTTTTCTGACCAGATTATGTAATGGTCATGCTATTTTGGCAAAATCTTTGACAAATTGTTGGTAGTAGTTTGCCAATCCTAAGAATCATTGAACGTCCTTTACACTGCCAGGTGTTGGCCAGTTAAGGATAGCTTCAACTTTCTTTGGATCCATTTTAATTCCATTGGGTCCAATGATGACTCCTAGGAATTCTACTTCTTGCACATTCCATACACATTTTTCTGGTTTAACATATAAATCGTTTTCTTCCAAGCACTGGAGAACTTTGAGCACTATATTATTATGCTCTTTTTTGGTTTTTGTATAAATAAGGATATCATCTATGTAGACAATGACTTTTCCTTCATTTATCATATCCTGAAAGATGTCGTTCATCATGGCCTGGAAGGTTGCCAGAGAATTGGTGAGACCAAAGTACATTACTACTGGTTCAAAAGAACCGTAAAGGCAGCCTTCCATTCATCTCCTTCTTTGATTTGTACATTATTGTAACCCCACCTAAGGTCCAACCTGGTGAAGTGTTTGGCTTGTCCTGCATGATCTACAAGCTCTGATATTAATGGTAATGGGTAGTTATTTTTAACCATCCATTCATTTAGGTAACAGTAATCCTGTACCATTCTCTTTTTTCCATCTTTTTTCTTTACAAAGAACACTGGCAATGTTTGCAGTGATTTCAAAGGTCTGATGTACCCCTTTTTTAATTGATCATCAACAAAATCTCGGACTTCTCTGAGTTCATCTGGTGATAAAGGATACACTTTTCCTTTTCTGGGTTGGTAACCTTGCTTGAGATCGATAGCGTGATCCCATGGTTTCCTAACCAGCATTCTTTCTGACGCAGTTTTTTCGAACAAGTGTAAATACTTGTGATACTGCAGTGGTACCAGCTCTTTTGGTTCCTGCTTCTTCAACTCCCTAATCCATTTTGGTTTGTCTGATTTGGTTCCAGACAGGAGAAATTCATATTTTTCTCCTTCCTTATAGAATTTCAGGTGTTTCCATTGATTCAGGAAATCCAAATTCTGATCTTCCTTTTCCTTTTGCTCTAACCAGTAAGCAAAATCCAACTCTCATTCCTTTTCCCAGACGTACATATTGGTTTCTCAATGTTCCACCTGTTTCGTCCTTTTTTGTCTCTCCTTTGTCCACTCCCTTTGTTTATGTCCACATGATTGTGGGCATCTTGTCAACTCTATTTTACCAGTGACCCAGTTGATGTCCGGATTATGTCATTGCAACCATGTGGACCCTATGATTATGTTTGTTTTGCCTAATTTGCATATTTTGAATGTGGCTCGTTCTTGATGTCCCTTATAACTCATGATTAGATCTACTTCATGAGTAATCATACTGCCTTCATTGTTAGATCTGTCTACATTTCTAACTTGAATGGGTCGATCTAAAGGAATTAGTTTATAGCCTTTTTTGTTAGCAAATTTAGTGTTCATAAACAAACCTGTTGCTCCAGAGTCGAGCAACGCTGTTTCTGTTGTTTGGTCATGTGTGTCTAAAGTTTCTAGACCTATTTCCATTAGTATCTCGTCTTTCTGACCAATAGATCAAATGAGAAATTCTTTTTGTCCCTTTTTAAGTATTCTTTTACCTGATAAGGAAAAATCAAGCACAGGTTTATCTGCCCTGCCATGCTCCTGTGCATTGGCACTAGAGACCGCTTCCTGCGGGGTGGTCTCAGAGACTGTTGAAGTCTCCGAGTCCTCCATACCTACCTGTCTGTCTTCTTTATCTAATACAGAATACCTATTTAGAGAGTTCAGTACGGGACTTACTGACTCTTGTCTTCTTTTAAATTTTTGCCTTTTGCAAAATACTCCTTCATTTCTTCAAAGGACATTGTTCAGATGTCCAATCCAGATTGGCAATTTCTTGCAATATGACCGATTCTTCCACATTTGTAACAGCGCATCAGCGGACACTGTGTTCTATCGACATCCATGGCATTTGGTGATGAGCGTTGTTCCGCCGTGACCGTGTAGTGACATCGTCACATATATGTGATAAGCTATGCGAGAGAGAAGTCCTACCAGCACTGGAACTATATACGCACTGAGTCCGGGGCTAACTATCTAGCACCTTAGCTGTCTGCTGCTGACGCAGCTCTGTCTCCGCAATGCAAAACTGCATGCAGTCGCAAGTCAATCCCGCAACACCACAGGTCAAACAACTGTTACCCGACCTCGCCGACTAATGCCGATTCTCTGAAATGCCCGCACTGACCATTGTCCACTGCATTAAGGATAGCCGCAACACTCCCACTTCCGTGCTAGACAAGGCCGTGCTCAGACCACCATGATCGAGGCCAGTTTAGCCGTGCGCCTACGAGCTACAGACAAAACTAGTTAAGCGGAGTAAGATCTTCACCACTGCTAGCACTGATCAGCGACCAACAAAGGACAACCAAATTGGGTGTAGCGGAAACAGGGCCAAAAGCGCTAAAAGCATACATCGACACCTATCGCATAGGTTGCCGGGGCTCAATCATCGGATATCATACTCGTCAATGGACAGGGTCTCACTGCGGGTTTGCAACAGGAGTAATGGCTAGTGGAACGCTCGCGCACTAAACTACATCGGACAGCGCCTTTCAAGATGACAAATTAGGATAGTTGAACACCGAGCAGGACGTTGAGGAATTTAAAAGTCCACTCGTATTGGTAGGTAGCTAAAAGTATATATACCATCTTGTTTCATAGTATAAAACACATACCCACGCACTTTCATTAACATAACCCCTTGCTTATTCTGCAAATATCACTCTCTTTCACTTTGCGTCTGCCCCTTTGCTGCGTCGACCATTGTACAAACAGCCCTTGTCACCTAAACTCTTAAAGCGGCCTACCAAAGTACGACAGTTGCCGCAACTTAGCCACACACCGCCTTCGCTTTTCTCCTGTCGCCTTCGCGCATCTCCCATTGCCTTTGCGCATCTCCCGTCGCCCTCGCGCACCGTCCGTCGCACAACGCATCTTTGGGTGCACGACGCATCTTCGGCTGCCCTCTCACCACTTCCGTTGCTCCGCACATCTTCTGTCGCACCTTGGAACTACATTCCCCTCGCAGGACTTTGGTTTAGGGTTGTTCGGGAAAATCTTTGCTGAGCTCACCAAACCCCCTATTCCTGTCACTCCGATAGGATTTAGTGTTATTATATTGGCTGCCCCAGTGAGGCTCTTCAAAGAAAATTCTGCCATCAACTCTGCCTGAATCACCTCGCGAGCGGGAATTCCCTGGACATCTCACAGTGTCACCGTCCACTGGCAATATAGTCAATGATTGGTATAATTCACTAAAGCAAGGAGCCGAAACCGCGCAGCAACTACTGCATCAGGATCCGAGCAAAGCTCTCACGGAGATATTCAAGCACACTAGCGCCTTTAGTCGCCAATCCCGCTGCAATCTAGGATTAGCACTGGAGTTTCAGCTAAACAAAGGGATCAACAAGCTACTCACGCAACACGCAGCTTCCTCATCACAAACAGCCAGTTTGGACACCGCAGATCAAAGCGCACCTCGCGATTCGGAGGATTTCACGCAACCTACAAATAATCAACAAGACAGCGATCGCTCCAGCAGTCCGCCCACCACATCACCTTCGCAAAGCCCACACCCTTCACCGCCGCACAACCGCATTGAGTTCAGTAGCCTCCCCGCAGATTCCTACAGTTCTGACCCGCTCGCAAATCTATATTTTCCGGTCAAACCCACAAACATTATACAATCCGCAATGGCCGCCAACCAAACTTCGCATAAGTCAATGCCAACCCAATACAGCCAATCCGCGCCGCACTTCGATTCGACTCAGCCATGACGCCTTCCCTGCTATTTCGCAGAATTAGAGCTTTTATTCCAAGAAACCACTGTAACAGAGGACCAAGAGAAGAAGACCTACACACTTCAATACCTGGAGGGCACAGAGTACGAGCTATGGGGAGCCGCCAAGACATTCTCCGTGCCAGCAACATACAAAGCCTTCAAAGCTTCGATCCAAAAATTATATAGTGGAGTCATCAATGAGCGACAGTATACGCAGGACCATCTGGAGCGTTTGATTGAGGAAACCCTACGGCTCGGAATCAAAACCACGGAAAGTCTTTGCAGCTACTACCAACGGTTCCTGGTGATCACAAAGTACCTCATTAACCACGATCAGCTATCTGTGTGACAACAAAGCAAGTATTTCTTCAAAGGTTTCCAGGTAGACGTGTGGCAACAGAAATGTACCAATGGATGTGGAGCCAGTACCCGGACGTGCACTGCAGTGACCCGTTTTCGTTAGAACAAACATTAGCGGCGGCCCAAGAAGTAATTCAAGGCCAGTCGTTCTACGACAAGCTCATCAATAAAACCGCTGGCCCATTGTATGCTGTTAAGTCCGAGTCCCCTGCACCGCCTCGAATCAAGTCCGAGCCACCCGCAGCCACACAGTACGTCAAACAAGAAGATATGGCGGCCATGTTTGAAAAATTAGGTCAGAGCATGGTATTGTCTCTAACGCAGGCAATGGTGGCCAATCACGCGCCACAATCTTGTTCGTATGGTCCCCCTGGAACCGGCGCTAATGCAACCCCGCTAGGAGCCCGTGGATGCAACGTTTGCGGAGATACTGCACACTATATAAGCCGCTGCCCGGAAGTTGACAGGTATATGGTGAACAGAAAAATCTCGAAGAGCATGGACGGCCACATCGTTGCACCATCCGGCAACTACATTCTGTGCTTCAACCAAGGAAACACGCTAAAAGACAACGTGGATGAATATCACCGATGCACAGAGCAAACCCCGCCAATGACAAACATCTGGCCAGCAATGTATTATGCCGCTCGATACAACAATACAGCTACAACCGCTGCCGCCTCCCCCATTATGGCTTATCACACCATGGTAGAAGACGCGGATGACAAAGAAATGGAACAGCTGCAGTGCAGGATGGTAGCATTGCAAATGAAGAAGAAAGCAGGATTGGACAAGGTGGAAGTTCCGCCGCACGCTAAAGGAAAGGAAGTAGTTTCCACAGGAACTAAGGATACCGAGAAGCCGACAGAGATTGTGTCACCCGAAGTGGCGAAAGAACCACCCACAACACACCCGTTCGCCAACATCCGTGACGCCAACTACCAACTGCCCATGGATTGGCCCTACAGCTCATTCCCAAAGAACAAGGACGCCACCTACACCACCCTCTCGCCAGCGCAGAACGACAAGTTGGTGCAAAACATCTTCAAGCGGACACTTCAGAGCCATGTGACGCACATGAGCTATGAGGAGCTGTTAGCAGTGTTGCCAGACGTACGCGCCAAGCTCCGCAAATACCTAACACTGCGACGTATCCTGATTCCGGCGCAAGGAGCTGCGGCAGCATTTGCGGACGCGCACCTTTATGGCGCCAACACCGTAAAAGAAGTATATGCCATGCCGGACCTAGCGGAAGCTTTCTATAGCATTGAGGGACCAGGTAAACCCCGCCTACGGATTGCCAAGGAGACACAATGCATACGTTGCATGCAAGGCTTGATAGATGAACGAGCGGAAGTCGATTGCATTGTGGACTCAGGATGCTTGATTATATGTATGTTGGAAGCAGTCTGCAACAAGCTCGGGATTCCGTACAACCCAACAATCTGAATAGATATGGAGGCCGCAAACGGTGAAGTGGACACATCGCTCAGCATCGCAAACAACGTCCCATTCTGCATCAGCAATATTGACTTGTACTTTCAAGTCCACGTCATCCGCTCCCCCGCATACGACATTTTGCTCGGCCGACCATTTGATGTCTTAACCCACTCAATCATACACAACTACAGCAACAAGGATCAAACAATCACGATTCACAACCCAAATAGTGATGTTATAGTAACCATTCCGACTATGCCCCGCAGCCAACCGAAGTACCATATGCACGAAGAAGAACAGGCGGATTTTCAGAAGACCTCGAGGAATTGATGAACACTCATGGAGAGGTGGCTTGTATACTAACAATGGACCCGCTAATACATTACTACACTGCCAAAGCAGCTGTGTAGACAGGGGGGGTTTTGTGTGAGCTAGTTGAAGTGTCCCGACGTTGCCAACCAGAGGAGCACACAAGAACGCGCGCGGAGCGGAAATGCGGAGAGCGGATGTGACGCGACAGAACGCGTGCTGAGCGGAACGCAAGTGCGGACGGGCGGATGTGACGTGTGACCTAGTGATGGGGCGCGCGCGCGGAGCGGAATGCAAGTGTGGCTGTGACTTGTGACAGAACGCATGCGGAGCAGAACGCAAGTGCGGCTGTGACGCGACGGAGTAACAGCAATGGCGTGTGACGTGACTGCGTCGAATAGCGGACGGCGTGTGGGTATAGCGTGTGACAAGTGTGACAAAAAGCGACAGAGGGAATAGGCTCATAACGGGAAAAGAGCTTATTGCATGGGAATGATATTATGTGCGTGATATGATATTGGGAGTAGGATGGTATGTTATTATGACAAGATAACTACAAGGCTTTATATACATTTTTGGCTCTATCAGTACGAAGGGACTTTGTGATATTTTCACCTCCTGTCCAAATCCGGGCTTGGTATTGATGATCGACGATTTTCCGTGAAGTTTTCCATCCTTTGTTCTGGATGGGGATTTGCCTTTATCCCTTGATGGTGCATTTGGATCTCGATTGGGGGCTTCGGAAAGCGGAGTTGCCTTTTGAGGAAGCGGCTGTGCAGAGAGCGGACTTGTGTTCCTGTAGCGCGGGAAAGAGCGGATCGCAAATGTCGGAAGTGCGGAAAAGCACGTGAAAGAGCGGAAAGAGAGTGGAAGGCGCGGGAAAGCGGATCGCAAATGTCGGAAGTGCAGAAAAGCGCAGATTGGAAGCGGAAAGCGAGCGGAAGGCACGGGAAAGAGCGGATCGGAAGCGGATCTTCTACACAGTCACAGCCAGTGACTGCTCATCACTGCATACCCAAAAACTGATAGATATTCAAGCATATACTCCCATTCTGTCGTTACTGTCTGCCAATTATGTAAATAATACCAGCGAGCCCGATACCAATAACAACCCTGCTCATCTCTACCTTGGTGCCACACTAAGTTTACAAGAAGTCAAGCCCGATGATTGCGACCTGCTCACCCAAGCATACCTAAACGCTACCATATTCCGCAACAGCCATACTATGACTCCTGCTACGCGCAAACAGACTTCAGCCAATTCTGCAGCACCCACCCTGCACAACGTAAAAACAACCGCAAACCCACGTCGCGACAATGTATCACCTGTCCTGCTATCCACACAAAAGAAGAAATACAAGCCCGTCGCTAAGAAAGTAAAACCCGTCATTAGTCAATTACCAAAGGAATTTAGAATCATTTGCGAAATCAAGGGTGACCCACTCGCTGATCTACTGAAGTTAAGTATGATGCCACCCGAATTTACGCTGCATGGGCGATATACAGAAGAACGAAAGAGAACACTGGAGCAAGAACACGGAAGCAAATTTCTATGGCCCGAAGAAACAAAACTAATGCATGACTTTATGGTAAAGCATGAACAGGCATTCGCTTGGGATGACAGCAAGCGAGGCAAATTCAAGACGGAGTTCTTCCCGCCAGTGGATATTCCGATGGTTCCGCATACGCCTTGGGTACAGCGCAATATTCTGATCCCGCCGGGCTTATACGACCAAATTTGCGACATTATCCGAACCAAGATTGATGCCGGAGTTTATGAGCCTTCGAATTCCTTGTACCGGTCCCGTTGGTTTTGCGTACTGAAGAAGACCGGCAAACTGCGGCTTGTGCATTCTCTGGAACCTCTCAATGCAGTCACAATCTGACACTCGGGAGTCACGCCTATTCCAGAACGCTTGGCAGAGAATTTTGCAGGCTGCGCATGTGGTGCAATGGTGGATCTTTTTGTTGGATACGATGAGCGACTGCTAGCTGAGGATTCACGGGACTTAACAACCTTCCAAACACCCTTTGGAGCCATGCGCTAATACATTACTACACTGCTAAGGCAGCTGTGTAGACAGGGGGGGGGTTTGTGTGAGCTAGTTGAAGAGTCCTGACGTTGCCAACCAGAGGGCTGCTCGCACTTGTGTGTGACCTGTGACCTAGTGATGAAACGTGCTCGGTAGTGCAGCTGTGATGCGTGACCTAGTGACAGAGCGCGCGTGGTGCGGAAATGCGAAGTGCGGTTCTGACACGTGACCTAGTGACAGAGCGCACACGGTGCGGAAATGCAAAGTGCAGTTGTGACGCGTGACCTAGTGACAGAATGCACACGGAGCGGAACACAAGTGCGGCTGTGATGCAACAGAGTAACAGCAATGGCGTGTGATGTGACAACATCGTATAGCGGACAGCGTGTGGTAGGTGTGTGACAAGTGTGACAAAAAGCGATAGAGGGAATAGGCTCATAACAGGAAAAGAGCTTATTGCATGGGAATGATATTATGTGCGTGATATGATAATGGGAGTAGGATGGTATCTTTGACAAGATAACTACGAGGCTTTATATACATTTTTGGCTCTATCAGTACAAAGGAACTCTGTGATATTTTCTCCTCCTGTCCAAATCCAGGCTTGGTATTGATGATCGACGATTTTCCATGAAGTTTTCCTTCCTTTGTTCTGGATGGGGATTTGCCTTTATCCCTTGATTGTGCATTTGGATCTCGATTGTGGGCTTCGGAAAGCAGAGTTGCCTATTGAGGAAGTGGCTGTGCAGAGAGCGGACTTGCATTCCTGTAGCACGGGAAAGAGCGGAAGGAGCAGATTGGAAATGTCGGAAGTGCGGAAAAGCGCGGGAAAGAGCGGATTGCAAATGTCGGAAGTGCGGAAAGCACAGATCGGAAGCGGAAAGCGCAGGAAAGCGGATCGCAAATGTCGGAAGTGCGGAAAAGCGCGGGAAAGAGCGGATCGCAAATGTTGGAAGTGCGGAAAAGCACAGATCGGAAGCGGAAAGCGTGGGAAAGCGGATCGGAAGCGGATCGCAAAGTGCGAAAGAGTGTGGGAAAGAGTGGATCGGAAGCGGATCTTCTACACAGTCACAGCCAGTGACTGCTTATCAGTGCCTAACTACATTGCCTATGGGATGGACAAATTCGGTCCCGATCTTCCACGACGACGTCACCTGCATCCTGCAACCAGAAATACCAGACCTCACCATTCCGTACATCAACAACATACCGGTCAAAGGCCCACCTACACGATACAAACGGGATGACGACACATACGAGACAATACCGGACAATCTGGGAATCCGACATTTCGTATGGGAGCATTTCCAAGGTCTCAACCGAGTCGTTCAGCATATGAAGTATGTGTTACGAGGTCGCACAACCAGTGAGGGACAAGAAGGAAAGAAATAAGAAACTCTGTTGTACTGTCTAGGACAGTGACAATCAAGAGCCTAGAGCTCTTGATGCAAACTACAGGACTATATACCCTGTGCCTCATGCCGTCACATGACCGACATGTCTCTACCTCACTCCTGACCCGTGGGACGCTTACCTAATACTGATAAGATAAAAGATAAGATCGAACCGTGACATTACCCCCCCTCTAAAGGTTCACATCCTCAAGAACCTTTGCTGGTCCTTCTTCTTCATCTGCTCCACCTTTCTCCTCGTAGACCTGTAACCGGTCTCTCTTCCAATTTCTCCAGTTCCTCTTGAGCTTCTCTCAGTATTCCTGGTCGAACCTGCCATCTTCCCATCCAAATAACCTTTTGGATTGTGTTGTCTGTGTCAGATTTTCATACTGTCAAAATGCTCCCTGAGGTAATCGTCTAGGAGCCGGTGCATTTGGCTTCTTGCAGTGGAAATCCTTGACCAGGTCTTGTGCATTTGCAAGATTTCCCGCCGCTTCCCAAGTCGACTCCTCCACTGGATATCCCTTCCACTTGACTAAGTACTGGAGTCCTCGCCCTCTGTATCGGCTGTCCAGTACTTCTTCTACCTCATATTCTTCTCCCTTCACCTTCATTTCTTCTTCTTTTTGTCTTTCCTCCAACTCTCGGTCTTTCCGCTTCTGCTCTGGAAAAGCTGGTTCCACATATGGTTTTAACAATGCTTCATTGAAGACATTGTATACCTTCCACAACATTGGCAACTTGATCTTGTAAGCCGCTGACCCAATCCGTTCGAGTATCTTGTACGGTCCGTAAAATTTGTTATCCAACTTCTTGGACGCTCGTATGTGAGGCAGGTGTTCCGAGTTAACATACACCTTATCGCCTATATTATACTCTCGGGATGGTCGCTTGCCTTTATCATATTGCTTAGCCATCCGTGTTGCCATTTTTTCCAGATTATCTGTGGCCTTATCACAGGCCTCCTTCACATCCGCTACAAAATCCTCCACTGCCTTCACTGGCGTTGTCTTAACCGGGTCGAACCACTTCGAGGGTGTTTCCCATAGTTCAGATAAAACGGTGAGTATCCTGTCGGCGAGTTTTCCCTGTCATTGTGACAGAACTGGCCAGAGCCAAGTGCTCGCTCCAGTCATCCTGTTTGTCATTTGTATACATGGCCAGGAATTCTCGTACTTCTTGGTTTACTTGTTCCGTCTGTCCATCTGTCTGAGGATGATACGCTGTGGATGGATTTGCTTCAACACCCAATAGCTTGTACAGCTCCCTCATGAACTGGGAAACGAATTGACTTCCCCTGTCGCTGATGACCCGGTTCGGTAGTCCGTGTTCCCTGAACACATTATCTCGGAACAGTCGTGCTACTCCTAATGATGTGATGGTGGCGTTTGTTGGTAAGAAGAATGCCTTTTTGGAAAAGCGATCTACCACCACCATGATCATGTTGTAGCCTTTTGACTCTGGGAACAGTCCCATGAGATCTACCGAGATCTCTTGCCAGGGTTGTGCTGGAACATTCAATGGTTTCAGCGGTGCCTCCCTCTTTGTTCTGTCCGGCTTGACTGTCTGACACGTCCTACACCCCTTCACGTACATCTTGCATCATGAGCCAACCTTGGCCACCAATAATTTTGAGTGATGACCTCAATGGTTTTATCCACTCCATAATGTCCCCATTGGTGATGTGTGCTCATGATCGTCTCTCGGATCCAGCTATTGACTGGCACATAAATTCGATTTTTCCATGTGACCAGTCCGTTCTCCTCCCTCCATTCTCCACTGTCGTTCTTCAGTCCTTCCAGAACCTGTCGCTCCCACTGTCTCTTGTTGATCCTTGCAATATCCTTTTCTACCTCTGATAACGTCCTGTCATCATTGTGGATTCAGACAAAAAGATCTTCTTTGAGAAGAATGACCCCTTTGTTGTCAATCTCCTCCCCCTTATGGTCTGTCCTCCGTGACAGTAGATCTGCTTTGGAATTGGATTTTCCTGGTCTATGTTTAATAGTGAAATTAAACTCTTGTAGATCCAAAATCCATCGTGCTTGACGCCTGTTAATGTTCTGCGGTTTTCTGAAGTACGTGAGGTTTTGATGATCCGTTAAAACCTCTACTGGAACCTTTGTGCCCTTTAGGTAATGCGACCATTCATAAAAGGCATGCATTACTGCCAACATTTCCTTGTTGTAAATCTCATAATTCCTTTCCGCAGGATTTAACGACCTTGAAATGAAGGCCACTGGTCTCCACGTCCCATCTGTCTGCTGTTGAGACAGAATACCGCCGATTGGCAACTCCGACGTGTCTACTTCCACACGGAATTGACCCTTGTCCGCTGGTATTGCCAATACCACTTCTTCTGCCACACAGGTCTTCAACCCATCAAATGCCTTTGCTGAGCCTCAGTCCATTCCCATTCTTCTTTGCCCATCAGCTTGGTTAATGGTTTTGCTACTGAAGCAAACCCCTGTACAAAGCGTTGGTAGAAGTTCACAAAACCAAGGAACTGTTGGACATGTTTTCTTGCATTTTGGAACTGGCCAATCTACAATGGCTTTCACTTTCGCCTTATCCATGCTGATTGAATTGTGGGATATAATGAGACCCAAAAATTCAATAGTTGGTTTATCAAACCAACCACTTCTCCGGTTTTAGCGATAACTTGTGATTTCGAGTTTCGCTAAAATCCTGTTGACGTGTGCCGTGTGACTTTTCTGATCTGTTGAGAAGACTAAGATGTTGTCCATGTAAATGACGACCCATCCTTCTGCAATTTCTTCTCTGAAGAGATCATTCATCATCGTCTGGAAAGTCACCGGCGAATTCATCAACCCAAAAAACATAACAAGGGGCTCAAAGAGTCCCCGATTGGTCCGGAAGGCTGCCTTCCACTCGTCACCCTCTTTTATCCGAATGTTGTTGTATCCCCATTGAATGTCCATTTTTGAAAAGACTTTCGCATGTGACAACTTATCAATTAACTCGGATATCAGTGGTAATGGATACTGATTCTTGATGGTCATCTCATTCAACTTTCGGTAATCCTGTACTGGTCGTAGTGCTCCATCCTTCTTTTTAACGAAGAAGAAGGGGGACGCCATGGGTGATTTGCTTGAGTGAATTCTTCCCGTATCCAAATTTTCTCTTTGAGAAACTCCTCGAGTGTCCCCTGCTCCTCCTTGCTCAATGGATATATTTTACAATCCAATGGTTTCGATCCTGGAATGAGTTCGATAGTGTGATCCCAGGGCCTTCAAGTGGTAATCGAAGGTCTGCGAACACCCCGGTGACTTAAGTAGTGTTTCGAACTACTTCATCAAGGTCCTTTTGATGTCTGTTCCGAAGCAATTTTCGTTGCCGTGGATTTGTAAGCCCTGATCCATTCTTTGTTGACATCCTCGCGCATCACTGCTAACAATCAATCTCCTCTTCAAGATGCACGCCATGCTTGCTCTCCTTGTCCTTGTCCTCTGTTTCTTCGGGTTCCTCGGAGTGCTATCTGGTTGGCATATGCCCGGACCACTGATTGAAGAGAAGTGAGTTTTTTTGCCAATTCACTTCTGGCGGTTATGGTACTTCAACCAATCGTGTCCTAAAAACACATCCGTTTTCCCTAGCGAAGAAACGCCAAACTCCCACGTCTCTGTGTGCATTCCTATCTTCAACTTTAGCTGTACCATTTCGGACAGCTTTCCATCCACATTTTCTGAACCATCTGCGTTGTATACAGGGATTGGGTGGGCGAGTTTGCGCGTGTTGAGATTGTTCCTCCTCACAAAATCCCGGTTTACGCACGAGCCTGTGCATCCTGAATCCAACAAGGCCATTACCGACATCCGTTTCCCGGTCATAACTTCCGTGACCAACACCGGTATGTTTAGTTGTCGTTTCCCTGTCCCTATAACATATTTCTTATGGTACTTCAAGTTGTGCAAGTACCACATCGCGTTTTCTTCCGTTCCTTGGTTCAGATCGTGGACCATCTCCTTCGTCACTTCCCCCTGTCGCGATTCGTGACTCCACGTCTCTAGAGACTCCAGGGCTTGGGATATGGGTCATTCCCATATCCGTCTCATTATCCATGGAGTCTGCCAGGGCTTCAAGCGAGATCCTACCGCTCGGATAGGTTCGCTTCTGATTTTTGATTCCTTAGGCTTCATTTCATATTCAATACAATTCAAATCAATTGAATTTTGTATATTATTACACGAATTAGAAATGTTGTCCATGCTCGTTTGGTCGGAACCTTTGCCGTTCGAGCTTCTCAAAAACCCTTCTCCTTTGCCCATTCGGCAATCGCCTTCGCATCCTCATCCGTCATATCCTCATTGAGGAAATCCTTCCATCCCATCTCTCTGATTCTCGCCTTTCCTTTCCACTTCCTGGGCCCCTTGCAGTCTCTACTGAAGTGCCCTTCCTTGCCACAGTTGTAGCAAGTCAATGCCCGCTTCTTCCTATCTACATCCATAGCGTTCGGGTCCAGTCTTTGTGATGTTGACGCTGCAGCTGGGGGTGGTCCCCTCGTCGCTCCGCTGAAACGGTTCGCAGGCGTTGGTGCTGCCCTGTTTTGGGCTCCCTGCGGTACGGTATACTGCATGCGCATTGTCGGTTGTGCCGCGTTTCCATAAAACGCCCTTGCATCTCTCCACACCTTGTTCAACTCCATTGCTTTGGAGTACCATCGCTCCAAATCTCCTACTGCCCCTCCACCTCCCGGCGCTCCATTCTCCACTATCTTCAAACCCAACTGCGGGTTGAGACCTCGACGGAACTGCGCCACCAGCGCAATTTTGTTGTACCCCGTGAGGGTGGCTAGACCTCTGAAGTCTATGATGTAGTCTTCAGCATGGCGTTTCCCCTGCGACAAGTTTTGAATTTTCCTTATCGCATCGTCTCTGGTTTCTGTGGTGAGGAAGAATGCCTTCATTTGTTCTTCAAAGTCCTGCCAATCTCGAAACGGCCGTCTATTGATCATCGGCTCCTGAATCCATGGAGCTGTTTGGTGAACTGCCGTTCCCCTGTCTATCAGGTTTGCTATGCCCGTTATCTCTTGAGCATAGGTGGTCTCCGCCCGGTAGGTTCCTGCCAGTCGTCTGGCATCTCTTTCTCCTAGATACTCCAACACCTGTTGGAGCTTTACTCCTGCCCAATTCCCTGCTCGATTCGCCTGTCCTCCTCTGATCCTCTGTAGGGCCGTTATCACTATAACGTCTAGTGAGTCCATCTGTGTTAGCTGGAAATAGGCTAACATCTGCCTTAGCCAGTTGGCTACTTGGTCCGGTTGGCCCTCGTAGTAGGCCGGCGGTTCCTGCCTGGGTTGCGGCATCCTGGGTGGTCTAGGACCCCTTATTGTTTCCAGGATGGTGTTGGTAGACTCGGCCAAATTGGCTGCCATCTGCCTCTGGTGCTGCTTCCCAAGCCGCGTTCGTCGCCTCTTGACCAAAGATTGGCAGATAGGACATGATAAAGGCAATGATTGCCACTATCAATGCCTCTGTGATGTTGAACCCTACAGAGAAGTGGCGTTGGGCTCCATTTCCTTTCTCTTCTAGCAACCTCGTGCCTAACAAGCCGGTCGCGCTTGGCGTAACGTGGTACTTCCATGTCATAAAACTGAAGACCACTTGAACCCTCATCTCTGGGTTCCTGAGTTCCAGCTCATAGCTGGCAAGCATTGCCCACGACGGGTTTTGCGGCCACGCAAAAGCATTCCAGTACTCCGGCTTGAATAGCCATAGGTAGCACAGACCCACTGTCTCCGGTCCATAGCCGTTATATCCCACCGGTGGTAGCGACTGCCGAGTTGCTCTTTCCACACAATGCCTCCACGCATCCATGTCTATCCTCGTGACTGGTATTAAGGTCCTCTGAGCACTCAACTCCTCGAGGAACCAGTCGCCCAGTATTCTTCCGTAACGGTCGACCGTCATCTGCCTTGTGACGTGTCTCGTCACCGTTACTAAGTCCCTGGGGTAAACCACCTCATCAGCACGCTCGGCGCCGACCTTGAAATTCTTGATCCCGTACTTCCACGTGACCAGCTCGTCAATTTGTTCCCAGTTGTAAATCTTAAATTCCCAATTGGGTCGCTTCTCCATGTCCCAATAAGGGACCACGTGGTAGATCGTGTCGGGATCACTGTCATCCCCGTCTAAGCCAAAAATGGCATTCTCCTTTCGGAGTTCTGGTTCCCAGTCGGCGATCTGTTTGATCGTCGGATATGCTGGCCAGTCGTACTTGTCATAGTACTCCTTCTTGAAGAGATACATGTAGCAGTATCCCTTGCGTTCCCACGGCTCGATTCGTGCAGTCATCTGACTGTACGGTTTGGTTCGCCTCGGTGGCGCCGGCTTCTTTACTGGTCCTGGTAACCCCGGTCATACTGCGCTCCTCCACTTGCGCGTTCTAATTCACTGCTCTCCCAGCAACTCTTCACCACATTCCTTCAAGAACTTCGTCATGCTTAGCACATCGAAGTCGTCCATGACTCCTTTGGATATGTAATCCTTAGGGGTAGCGTTCATAGCCATGCGCTCTGGCTTTTCCCTTATTGATGGGTAATAGTTCTGAACGCGCATGTAGTGTGCCGCGTTCTTTATGTTCCCATTGAGCACATGTTGAAGACGATTTCTTGCCTGCTGAGACAAGCTCCAGTGCTTGGCCACCAATGCCAAGTCTCGCGGTGTGCCATCAAAGGTGTTATGGACGATGCCCTCATCGTAGTTCATTCTAAGTCAACAGCGACAAGCAGAGTCTCGGTCCGCTCCCAGTCACTGGACAAAGAGTCTTAGACGCTAAGTCAAACGATGACGAAGGTCTTGAGAACGATGAAGAAGAAGAGCGTCGAGTTCGAGCGAGGTTGAGAGCAAAACTCGTCTAAGTTGGAACTGAGGTTACTCTACAGTACATGGGTTTATATACGTTTGGAGAACAAAGGAGACCATAAAGGGAACAAAGCTGTAGTTATCTATGAAAGGAAATGTGAAGGTAACTACGAAAGGAGATAGCATCCATGCTGTACACTGCGCAGTAATGATGATGATGAAACGGTTCACTGAGACATGGAGACGAAACGAAAAGAGAACTGTAACATTACCCCCTTTGTATGCGAGAAGTCGCCGACTTCTACCATGAGTTCGTCCAACCGTGGTCTTGCCGAGATTCCAGCCAGCTGATAATGTTGCCGACGTCCTTGTCAGCAGTCTCCACTCGCCACTGTAAGCTCTGAACTGCTCGCTGTAGCTGTTTTGCTTGAGCAAGCATTGCGTCCCGTTCTTCGTAAGTGAGGGTGTGTGGGTCGGTAGTGAGGGTGAGGGCGGTGATAAAATCGAGGGGCTCGGAGAATAGATTGAAGTAGGTGATCAGGGTAGCTGACGTTGTCGAGCATGGCATTGTGGGGGCGAGTAACGATAGGCAGAGTGGGTGCGAGAGGGACGGTGATGGTGTCAGCAAGTTCCACCGGGTGTTCATGAAGTTTGGGAAGGTCAGCAAACTCGAAGTCGTCAATGGTGATGGTGGTATTAACAAAGACCTCAAGAGGGAGGTCCTGGGTGGTGGCGAGGAAAGGCGAGAGGACAGCGGCAGGTTCGACGTAACAATGGCCACACGTGGTGACCAAGAGGGCAAAAGCAAAGGCGATGAGGTAGGCGACGGTGGTGAAGAAAGTGGGCATGATGTAATGAATGGTTTGGGGAATCCATTGCGTTCCAAGGCATCTTTTATGTTCAATTGAACGCTTTGTCATCATAATTGACAGTCCGGAGCTCTTCTTCCGAAAATTGGTAAGATGACATGGGCGCTCTGATGTTGGAACATATTCGAGTTCTTCATCAGATTCTTCTGATTCATCTAGTCTGTCCCTGGTCGTGGTGGAAACCTCGTTCCCATGTTCGAGATTTATGTCCGAGGAATTGCGGGATGAGGTGATCTGATCGGGTGAATTGGGTATGGTAGGTCCGTTTGCATCGTCAAACGCATCTAGGAAATCTAGACTTTCCAATGCATTGTTGAAGTTGGCAATTGCGTTTGGAACATGTCGGTCGTTAATCCATCGATAAATTTCAATTTCTTTGCCGGCACGCTTCAGACTCTGAATGAAAGCGTAGGTAACAGGATCCTCTCGACGAAGGGCTGCTTCAGTATACACATTATATGTGTGATTTAAAGGCCTGTTAGGCAATGGGAGGTACGGTGATCTGGCGTCCGGGTAATATGGCAATTCTTCTGGATCAAATGTAAGATCCATATATTTTGGAAGATAGTGAAGACGAGCATTGAATGGGAATTCCACATGTCCTTGTGGGTGTGTTAAATGTCCGGCGGTTAGTCTTGAGACTCTAGGTGCGATCTGTCGAGCTGCCTGAGTTTGGATAATTTTTGTTAATTGTGGTAATCCTAATGGAGAGGTTGGAGGGCAATATATAGGGAATGAAATGATTCGTCCTTGGAATTTTTCATAGAGTTTTGGGGAATATCGTCCTCGAGTTGAACAATATTTCTTTGTATATCGGATGTTTTGTTTAAGGATTCGGCGGTTACGGTAACGAGACATGGTTGTTTTACAGCTGTCTTCTCTGTTTATATGCTTGCAGAATATCTGCAGCATTGCCTAAATTGTGTTCGGGTTCCCAGGAATTGTCATTCGGACTGTAATTTCTCCATTTGACCAAATACTGGTATCCTGCTCCACGTTTTCGGTGTGCAAGAACCGCTTCAACTTCAAACTCCTCTTGTCCGTTTACGAGATCAGGAGGTGGGGTTGTGTAATTTGGTCCATGTGTTTCAGTCTCCTTATATGGCATAAGGAGTGATGTGTGAAAGACTGGATGAATGCGCCATTGTTTCGGAAGTTTGAGCTTATACGTTACTGGTCCCAAGACTTGCTCGATGGGGAAGGGTCCTTCTTGCTTTGGCGCTAGCTTTCTGGACTGGTATGGGATATTAAGGTTTCTGTTTTCAAGCCAAACTTTGTCTCCTATTTCGAATTTGATTGACTTGTCTCTAATTCGTCTAGCCACCATTTGTCTGGCTAATTCATGCGCAGCAAGTGCCTCTTCCCTAGCTTTTCGTAGTAACTGTAGCCGTTCTTCTGCTGCTGGTGTCGTCATTTTCTGCGCTGCAGTAGGTAGTGCAACAGGGTTTGTTCCATACATGAGTTGGAAAGGCGATGCTTTAACTGAATCATGATGGCGATTATTATGAGCAAATTCAGCGATTGGTAATAGTTGTTTCCAAGTGTGCGCTTCATTTGCACAGAATATTCGGAGATATACTTCTAGTTCTTGATTAACTCGTTCCGTTTCTCCATCGGTTTGCGGATGATAGGCGGTGCTCATTCTATGATCGATCCCTAATGTTTTCCTGATTTCTTGGAAGACCTTGGCTGAGAATTGCGGTCCTCGATCTGAAATAAGTACATCTGGTAGACCAAAGCACTTGAATATTTCAGAGATGTAAAGGTCTGCTGTTCCTAATGCATCGATGGTTTTCTTACAAGGAGTAAGAATTACCCCCTTCGTAAGGCCATGGTCCACCGTGACCAAAATTGAGTCAAATCCATCAGAAATAGGAAGATCAGTAATGAAGTCCAGGGTTACTTGTTGAAACGGTCGAGTCGCTTTTGATCCAATTGGTAGGAGGGCCGGGGTGTTGGGGTGAGTATTGACCTTCATTTGCTGACATGTAGCGCAGCCTGTAACCCATTCCTTCACGTGTTTAAACATTCCCGGCCACCAGTAGTCTCGTTGTAATAATTCTAGTGTTTTCAAGCGTCTGGGATGTCCGGAAGTAGGCGATTCATGAACTGTTTTGATAATACTGGTGCGGAGTGTTCCAAGATCAGGGATATATGCTCTGTCAATGTATCGAACGATTCCGTCAACGAATGCCCAATCTTGTAATTTGGATTTAATAGGTGGAGCGCGTTGCGTTTCTATAACTTCGATGATGGTTTTTCCAAAGCTATCAAGCGACGTGGCATCTCGAATCTTCTGAGCAAGGTCCGTAGCGATAAGGCAAATAAACTTGTTGCTGGGTAACATGATAACATTGTCCGGAGTATCATCATCTTTCATATGATCGGGACGTCAGGATAATGCGCCCGCTTCAAACATTTTCGTTCCTGGTACATGCTTGATTTTCAGATCAAATTCTGATAACATCATAGACCATCGAGCTTGCCGAGGTGTTAATCGTTGCGGAGTTCTATAGAACGAAAGGTTTTTGTGGTCACAATGGACTATGATGGGATGCGGTGATCCATGCAGCAAATGTCGCCATGCTTGTAGTCCTTTAATGATAGCCAATAGTTCTCGGTCATAGATTTGGTAATTTTGCTCCGTTGTGGTTAAAGCATGCGATATGAAGCCACAAGGATGGAGGGATCCGGAGGCGTCAGCTTGTTTCAATACTGCTCCAGTGGCCTTATTGGAGGCGTCCGTTTGTAGAATAAATGGTCTTGTGGGGTCTGGCATGCGTAGGACTGGCATAGACAAAAACTTGTGTTTTATCGCATCAAAAGCCATTTGACAGTCAGATGTCCAACTGAAGACTAAACCTTTCTTTGTCAAGTCTGTTAACGGTTTTGCTATGGCAGCAAAGTTGCCAATGAATCGTCTGTAGAAATTTCCAAATCCGAGGAAAGATCTAACTTGTTTGACCGTTGTGGGGACTGGCCAATCTCTGATACCAGCAAGTTTGACCGGATCCATCTGAATATGACCAGGCGCAATGACCATGCCTAAGAATTCGACCTCTTGAACGCAAAATTTGCATTTTTCCAGTTTCAAAAATAGGTCCTTTTCCTGTAAACACTTCAGGACTCGTTTGGTTCGTCTCTGTATTTCGTTTTTCGTTTTCCCACAGATCAGAATGTCGTCCATATAAATAATGAGCCATCCTTCGTTAATCATGTCCTGGAAGTATTCGTTCATCATGGTCTGGAACGTTGAGGGCGAATTGCAGAGGCCAAAGAACATTACTGTTGGTTCATACAACCCTCGGTTCGTAATGAAGGCTGCTTTCCATTCATCGCCTTTTTTAATTCGAACATTGTTATATCCCCAGCGCAAATCAAGTTTAGTGAAATAGTTTGCGCCTTCTAACTTCGTCATTAGGTCTGAGACTAGGGGTAATGGATAGGCGTTTTTGATCGTCCATTTGTTAAGGTAACGATAGTCCTGGCAGGGTCTAAGGGCGCCGCTTTCTTTCTTTGAAACGAAGAAAAATGGTGATGCCTGTGGCGATTTGGATGGTCGAATATATCCTTTATCTAATTGCTCCTTAATCCATTCGTCGAGCGTTGACTGTTCTTTTAGTGATAGTGGATAGATTTTGCTGACTTTTGGCGTAAATCCGGTTTTGAGTTCGATTGCATGGTCCCATGGTCGTGATGATGGGAAACGCTCTGATGCCTTTTTCTCAAAGGTAGACTGCCAGGGGAGGTATTCGGGTGGTAAGACAGTTGGTGTTTCATCGCGTTTTGCTTGGTGTTCGAATGCCTGTGATGCTGATGTTTTTACTCTTATCCAGTATTCATCTTCTCCCCATTGTTGAGTATCTAGCGCTATACGCCAAATAGGTTTATCATCTCTTGAATCATCATCTATTTGGAGGGTTTTTTTTTGCCAATCAATAGTTGGATTATGCTTTTCCAGCCATGGTATCCCGAAGATAATTTCTTGATCCCCTAAGTTCATGATCCATAACCAATTATCATATGGTTTTCCATTGATAGAATAGGTCAGACGAGTTCGATGTGTGATCATGCCATTTTGATTAATAGTTCCGTCGGCGTTTTTGACTTTAATCGGTTGTCTTAGTTCTTCTTTTGGCCAACTTTTTGATATGCGTTCGTCAATGAAGTTTCCTTCTGCTCCACAATCAATGAGGGCGGACATTTCAGCAGGTTTATCGTTCGTTTGCACAGTGATTGAGATCCATTTATCATTATTGGATTGTACGATTACAGAATCGAGTGCTAACTGTTCAACTTTATGGGAGGCGTCAACCGCTTTCTGGCGTCTCCTTCTTAAAAACCCTCTGTTTCTAGTTCTTGGAGGGTATTCTCGCGCTCCTCGTCTGGGAGTGCTTTCAATAGTGCCCTAATGCGTTGGGCAGTTGATTCTTCTGAGGTCGTTTCCTCTATAGTTCTAATAGTGCGATTCTGAGGAGGGGGCGATTTGTTGAGTGTTGTCTGGGCATTCCTTTGTTCGGGCAATCCCTGGATATGTGTCCCTGAGTTCCGCATCGGAAACACTTGCTGGTTTTCTGATATTCCTCCTTTTGGGCATCTGAAAGGCGTCCAGTAGTTATGGCATTGACCCCTTTTGATCCTGATGCCAAGTTCCTCGAGTTTCGGTTAAATTTGAAACGTCTCTCCGTGTTTCCTGATCCAGAGGATCGGTTCATCAGTTTCAGGGTTTCCCAAGCATTGTGTAATCACTCCGCAGCATCATAGGCTGTCTCCATGTTGATAACTGCAGGGTTTTCGATGATTTTTGCTGCAACTGATGCTGGGAGTCCTTTACAAAAATAAATTCGCTGCGCCATGAACCCTGTGATTCCGGTTGACTGAATAAGCGATCGGAATTTCTGAATATAAGTGGGGATATCAATGTCTCCGCCTACTTTAACTTTATCTAGATCATTCAGGGTCCTAGCTGCAGTATCTGATTCGCCCCAATCGGCTAAGAATCGCTTTTTGGAAACTGCTGTAGCTATCCCAAGAGAGTGTCGTTCCTTCTTCCTTTTTCTTTCCTTTGTCTGTAGTTGCCTCGTCCAATTCCTCTCGGATATTGGATTTCCAATCGTCTAATTCCTCTCCTAAGTGTAGGAAAACGTATTTGATCTTTTTCTTGGCAGTGGTAAATCGTTCCTCATCTAGATCGAAGGTGTCATCGAATGCATAGATGAAATGTTTTGCTTTGGATCGTTGTCCTTTGAATTTCTCAATGGAGATTCCCTTTATCCCTTTCGGAGATGTTTCCTTTTCGTCTGCCATATCCTTTTTCGTTCTGGTTTCAGGTTCCTGCTTCGGTTCTGTTGTTTGTTTCGAGCTTTCTCCTTGTTTCGGTTCGTTGTCAAAATCTAGATCCAGTTCAATCTGCTGTTGTTCCTTGTATTCGTTCCACTTGGCAAGAGTAGATTCCTCAAGTGCGGAGAAGACTCCGTCGGTTAGATCCTCAGCGTCTCGAAACTCGTGCCACCAAGTGAGTTCTGGTTCTTTGTTTGGTGGGAAGAATAATCGGCTATCTGAATTGCTTTCTTCATTATGCCAATTAATCCAAGTTTCTGCTGGTAATTCTTCGTCAGGGTTTCCTTCTCTGTATTCTCCTTCGAAGAAGCTTTCTGGGACTCGCTGGTTCTTTTTCTTAGTGGTTGAAACGTAATACCACCCTTCGTTTGTTGTAGAAGGATAGACTTCCCTTCGTCCAAGGTAGTACTTTTGCCTATAACGAACGGAGTCGTTTGGCGGTCTGATCTGGGAGGTTTGGGTCTCAATGGTGTCTGGCTAGTGACGAAGCACTGAGCGGTTCCTGAGTTCCAACTTGTGTTACGGACGATGCCCTCGTCGTAGTTTGTTCTAAGTCAACAGCGACAAGCAGAGTCTCGGTCCGCTCCCAGTCACTGGACAAAGAGTCTTGATGCTAAGTCAAATGATGACGAAGGTCTTGAGAACGATGAAGAAGAAGAGCGTCGAGTTTGAGCGAGGTTGAGAGCAAAACTCGTCTAAGTTGGAACTGAGGTTACTCTACAGTACATGGGGTTTATATACGTTTGGAGAACAAAGGAGACCATAAAGGGAACAAAGCTGTAGTTATCTATGAAAGGAAATGTGAAGGTAACTACGAAAGGAGATAGCGTCCATGCTGTACACTGCGCAGTAATGATGATGATGAAACGGTTCACTGAGACATGGAGACGAAACAAAAAGAGAACTGTAACAAAAGGCCTGTCGAACATAGCTAGCTAGGACCTGCAGGTCCAGCTCCACTTCCAATACTAGACTTTGGCCATCACCAAAGCCTTTGCCGCCAACCTTGACTAGGTTGACAAATGCTCCTTGAGACCATTTCGACTTCTGGTCCCTGATCGCCTTGTTGCTCTCAGCAACGTAGATCTTGTTGAACAGGGAGTCCTGTTCAAACTTTACTTGTACACCCTTCATTGACTCAAATTTGTTGATCATCTCGTCGTATTTGGCATACACCTGTTCGTACACGGCTATTCCTGCCTTCCTCTGTTTGCTCCATGACGCCTTCGGAATAAAGGGTCCTACTAACTTGTCCATGCTGAACTTCCACTCTGGGACCTTGGTTATCCAGTCTTGGTTGACTGGTTTCACCTCAGCCCTTGCTGCACGCTCCTTTTCTGCTTGTTGCGCCTGCTGCGCCCTTTCTCTAACAACATGTTGCTCCTCGCATTGTTTCAACAAGGCCTCCCAGGCCAAGTCTTGCTCCTCTTGAGCGAGTCATTCCGCCTCTTCTCGATGACGGGTCTCCTGATTGAGAAGGCGACCAGCCTCCTCTTCCTTCTGAATGCGCATGCGCGCCTGATGTATAATCCACCGCAACACGTGACTGTTGTGCTGCGTTGGTACTGGCTGCCTCGCTAGCCAGCGTCTCCTGTTATACTGGAAATTCTTTCAGCGCCTGTACTTGGGCTCGGCCCGGCGTGTCTCAATGAGACCCTGTAACAAAAACTCCATCTTGCTGAGGTCCCACACTGACCCCGCACAAGGAGCGTTCCGGTTCTTCCACTGAGACGGGCTACGCCCGGTATCGCCAGTGGGGTATCCTCCTGTTCTCGGGGTCCACTGACGTCCCCCTGCAGAACTCTTCGATTGCATTCCACCACATGATGCATGGGGGTGGTGCCCGGGTTTTCGCTCGGATGTCCTCGTGCTCAGGGTTTTACCCCTGATATGTAATTGGTATTCCGAGACTGTGCATCCTTGATACACAGCACCCCCATGCGTTTTCTTCGGGTGTTTTCCCACCCTCTTCCGCTGAACAGTCTGCCAGGCCCCCTGACTCACTATCCCAGGGCAACCCGACGCTCGCGACCCGCCCAGTTGGGTCGCCAAAGAATCCTGTGAATCAAATGTAGACTTACTAGTGTCACTCGACACCAGCACTGTCCCTCTCTTGATGAGCGTCACTGTCATTTTGACTGCTCCACTCGTCGTAGTCATTGTTGTGAAAATGAGATTGTTCGACGTTGGTGCAAATGTCGTGCGAAGTAGTCTTGTAGGCTCTTGATTATGTTATGGTCGCTAGACCAGGTCGCACAACCAGTGAGGGACAGAAGGAAAGAAATAAGAAACTCTGTTGTACTGTCTAGGACAGTGACAATCAAGAGCCTAGAGCTCTTGATGCAAACTACAGGACTATATACCTGCGCCTCATGCCGTCACATGACCGACATGTCTCTACCTCACTCCTGACCCGCGGGACGCTTACTAATACGATAAGATAAAAGATAAGATCAACGATAAGATCTTAGATAAGATCGAACCGTGACACTTAAAGTCTCTGATTCTATTAGGTGACATATAGCTACCGACGATCAATTACTTTTGGCATGGAACACATTGGCTACTAGCTATAAAAAGACTACACCAGTGCTCATATCTGATCGTTTTCAGAAAACGGTCAAGTTCCAACTCTCAGGAAAAGATCCCGTACCTGAGATCGAAAGACTGGGATCTTACTTCGCGCAGCTCACAGAGGACAAAGTGGAGATCCCCGATTTTATGCAAGCTCTTATACTTGCAGCCCATCTTCCCAAAGAATGGACCGCTGTCTCTACGGCTATGTTCCAGTTATATGGAACAGATAAATTTACCTTTGAGGCTATCTCCGATTCCATTATTGGAGAATTCCACAGGAGTTATGCCATGAGACAACAACATAATTCTAGGGACAAGGCAAATAAAATAAGTGGAGTAAAAAGGAAGGAAAAAGATGCGACGTGGAACCATCAGAAAAAGGATGACAAAAATCAGCGTCAGGGTTCTGACAAATCCAAAGATCAAAGACCTCACCTCCGCAAGGGTTTCAGAGGCAAGGGAAAGAAACGCGCCCAAGAAGCAGACATTCCTCCTGAATCTGATCAGGAGCATAACGCCGTTGAGATCATATCTCCGGCTCTTTCTATTGCGGCACAAAACGTACAAGACCACATGATGCCACCAGCTGCCCGATTCACGGGTCAGTCTCAAACCCAAAAGGGCATATGGCAAAGGTCTAATAAGACTAGATCACTAGCCGAATGCATCGGTGTCACACCCACGATGGAGACATTAAAAATACTTGATACCGTCACAAAAGATGAAATATCTTTTGAACCGCCCCTGAAACGAAAAAGATCTGAGATAGATCTCGACTACTCAACTGTGGGAAATCCACAAGACGTTTTGGAAGAAACATTATTTGAGGGTGGTGATAAAGATTATGACATCCCGATGGATCCTTTTGACGAACCAATGGATCCACTCTTTGATGACAATGCTGTTAGCCTCGGTGACGAGTTAAGTCATTCATTTGTCAATAGAGAAACTACTAAATGCTTTTTACAGCGACATGGTAGTATAAATGTATATAATGAAAATATGCATTATTTTTCTCATTGCAATAATTGTGTGAAATGTAAAGAAAATGAGTCATCATGGATTCTTGATTCAGGAGCATCATTGCACTTTACACACAATCAAAATGACTTCTTATATTATTGACAATTGATTGATAAAAGGTTTGTACAAACCGCTGCTAAAGGAAAACTTTACAGATACTAGGCGTAGGAGCCGTTATGATCAAAATAACTGTTAATGGAAAAGCAGATATAAAATTGATCAGGCCAGTCTTTTATATTCCCGATATGGATACAAGATTACTCTCCATGGGAACTTTCCTAAATCAAGGGTATTCCCTTTCAGGAAACAAAGATCATATTGATCTTATTAAAGAAATGTCAATTATAAGATTCTCACCACATGAAAAAGGACAAACCATATATTGGTTAGATTCCGAAATTCATAATGAATCAATAAACGTTGTGACACGAAAACCTGATTTTCATATATGGCATAAAAGATTGGGACATCCACAAGATGAAGTAATCCGAAAAGGAAAATTCATTTAGATGGATTCCCAAATATTCCAGTTCCAAAAAGGAAACAAATATGTTCAGGATGCGCAAAAGGAAAAATGCGAAGTAAATCATTTCCAGAATCACAAAGTAGAGCATTGTCTCCTTTTGATTTAATACATTCAGATCTCAAAGAAATCTCAATAATATCATATCACAAATATAAATGTTTTGTGACATTCATTGATGATTTCTCTGGACATTTATGGATTGGTTTATTAAAAAAGAAATCCAATACAGTGATAGGTTACCACACTGCTAAAGCAGCTGTGTAGACCAGGGGGGGTGTGAGACCATTGGAAGATTCCCGGCACCTTGATTACGAGGAGGGAGGGAGAGTATTGTATTTTTGTGACTACATGTGACAATGTAACTATAACAGACACTATGACTAAGCTAACCCTATTTAGGCAGAGCCCCTGTCCACTGGTGTACAGAGCAAAAGCTCATCATCTCCCCAATACTTTGAAACCTGACCATCCCTGGTCAGCTGATGAGGGCCAATGAGTGACAACTTGAAGACGGAAGGCGTCGTGGTGACTGCGACGTGTGGGCGCGCAAACAAAGTGGTCGGTGGGGATGCGTTGGGTGAATGACGGCCGGTGGCTTGGACGTGAGCGGTTGAGGCTTTGACAGATGGCGTGGACACGTTGAGGTACGGCAGCAGTGGCGACGTGTAGTCACAGGCGGTCTGACGAAGGTGATGATGTGGGGGTCCGATGGAGGGCGCTGGCATCGTTGGACGTGGGGTGTCGCTTCGGAATGGCCGAGGCGTTGACTGGCGTTGACTGACAGTGCGGAAGCGTCTCGGTGATGTGGCGGTCGTGGCACAGCGGTCGTTTGGCGTGTGGACTGACAGACAGCGTTGGCGCGCTGATTGACAACGTAGACGTCGTTTGGTTGACGGACGACGTTGGGAGTCGCTTGGCATTTGGGAACGGACGGAGCAGCCGCGTTGGGCTAGCTGGCATGGCTGTGAGCTCGTTGTGAGATGGGTGTTGGCTGGCTGACGATGGTCGTGCGACGGTCTATGCTTCAACGGGCGGCATGGATGTGGGTGTTGCTTGGGAACGGCTCAGGTGTTGGCTGACAGCATGTAGGCAGTGACGTGGCGGTTGAGGTACGGCGGCCGTGGCAAAGTGGATGTGGGACGACGGTGGTGTGAACGATTAAACGTCGGTGGGGATCGTCTTGGAAACGGATGGCATGGCTGGCGTTGGGAAAGCTGGCGTGGCTGTGGGCTGTCGCTTGAATGACGTGCAGCGGCTGTTGTTGCGTGATGGGTGTGGATGTGGGCATCATTTGGGAATGTGGAGTGGCTGCGTCGTGATGGCGTTTTGGTGGTCTGATGAAGAGCACTGGCGGTTTGTGAACGTCGTCGTTGGCTGTAGTATATTATAGTCGGAATAGAATACTTGCTGGGCGATAGCGGGGTCGTAACAAATGTGTTGGGGTGCTGGCAAGCTGTGGGGGGCGGAAACAAGGGCGGTAAGTGTAACGAGGGCATGTCGGGCGCTGCGCGAGCTGAACTGTCTTGCGAGGGGTGCCTAAACTGATGGTGAGGTGTCGCATTTGAAACGAGTGGTCGATTACGTGAGTCGGGGCTTGCAGGAGCGGTCGACGACGGTGGCAACAGACTGGATTCGACTTGAACTAGCATGGGCTGGAGAGCTGGTGCGGCGCAGATAAGAAACGAAACGGTAACTCAGTAAACGATAGACCTGTTGTGTCTCTGACGACGGCGACTATAAACAATGATGATAAACTTCAAAACAATAAACTTGCACAGGCTAAACGGCGGGCGCTGGTCCGGAGACGAGTGGCAGGCGTCAACAACGGTGTTTTCCGTTGACTACGAGGGGAAGACAGGCGGTGGGCGACTAAACGGATGGGGTGCGGGTGTCAACATGGTGAGGTGTGTTGCAAATGTCGGCTAGCAGGCAAAAAACGTCGGCAGGTGGGCGCGTTACACGAAAAAGTGGGCGCTCGTTGGGGAATGGGTCGTAGGAGTTGTAAACGAGTGAATAAGGTTGGTTTCACAGGTCGGGGGCGGCTAGGAAGGCGAGCATTGGGCGACAAGCATGGTGGTGGGCGCAAACGCCGGAAAGTGGGCTCGTCATGCAATGTGATGGGCGCTTGTAGCTAGACTAGTCCGAGGGGGTCATAAACAAATGGCGGCGGTTGTCAGGGAGCTGTAGGCATCGCAAAATGAAGGAACACGAGGTGGGGGTGAGGCTCGTCGATATGACCTTGTCAAAGGGAGGTGCCGGTGGTTGTCTTCACATGGCCTCACTGGGGCAGCCATTATGATAGGTAACTACACTGCTAAAGCAGCTGTGTAGACCAGGGGGGGGGTGAGTCCATTAGAAGATTCCCGGCACCCGAATTACGAGGAGAGAGGGAGAGTATTGTATTATTGTGACTACATGTGACAATGTAACTATAACAGACACTATGACTAAGCTAACCCTATTTAGGCAGAACCCCTGTCCACTGGTGTACAGAGCCAAAGCTCATCAACGGAATCTTCACTAAAACAATTTGTTGCATTAATAAAAAACAAACATGGAATATTGCCAAAGAAATGGCGGTTTGACGGAGGAAGTGAATTCACTAAAAGTGAAAAATATCTCAAAGATCTCGGTATTGAGATCCAGAAATCACTTCCATATACGTCACAACAAAATGGCAGAGCTGAACAAATGAATCGAACTATTTGGGAAAAGTCACAATCCCTCAGATTCGATGCATGCTTACCACAATCATGGTGGGAATTTGCACTAGAACATGCAGTATACCTATATAATAGGACTCCCATAGCTCGCAATAAATGGCAGACACCATATATTCTTATTGAAAAGAAAAAACCAAATGTATCGGATTTGCGAGTATTTGGATGCCAAGCTTATGTATATATTCCTGCTGAACGCAGACAAAATAAGCTTGAAGCCAGATCTAAGATGATGATCTTTCTGGATATAAAAATGGAATGAAAGGATATAAATTTATGAATCCTGAAAATAATACATTTCATGGGAACAACTGGAGTTTTTGACGAAACAAAATTTCCAAAATGTTGAAACTCTGATTTAATTCCCACATTCCTCAATCCAGAGGAAGAGTTTGAGGATCTCATGCCAGAAATACCTCATGAAACGTCTAATGAACACAATACATCAGATGAAGAAGATTCATCAAAGTCAGAGAGTGATAGCAACTCATCTGATGAATCTAGTATACCTCCCAAAGGAAAGGGATCTGATAGTTCAGATGACGATTCAGGAAGTGATGATTCAGATAACTCCAGAAGTGATTCTGGAAGTGACAATTGGGATGATCAAAGAGAAATTGAAGAAGATTTATTTGCTCCTTCAAGACCCTCATCTCCAGGTCCATCAAGACCAACTAGAAATAGACAACCAGTTAATCAACCAGATAATGTCTATGGAGATAAAGATCCAGTTGAAATCGAAAAAAAAATTGATAGAAGAACAAAATTAAATCGTTTCACGATTAATAAATTGTTATTATGTGCAATTCCTATCAACAAAACAGCAAATACAGCTGTACCTGAACATCATCATGAAATATTTCGCTTACCAATCAGTGAACAAAAAGATTGGATAAATGCCGAAAAGAAAGAATGGGATATGCTCATCAAAAGAGGCGTAATAATAAATCTACAACATCTCCCTGAAGGTCAAAAGGCCATAGGTTGCAGATGGGTTTCTGTCCAAAAAACGATGGACGTAAAAAAGCTCGTCTAGTTGCCCAGGGTTTTTCCCAAATAGATGGAATTGATTACGATGAAATATTCTCACCAGTTGTAAGATATGAGACATGTCGTCTCATACTTGCACTTGCAGCACTAGAAAAACTATATGTATCATTTCTAGATGTGACTGCTGCATTCCTATATGGAAAACTGGACGAAGAAATATATATGAAACAACCACCAGGTTTTATAAATAAAGATAAAAAAGACATGGTATACAAATTATATCGTGCACTTTATGGATTAAAACAAGCTTCATTAGCTTGGTGGAAATCATTAGACGAATCAATGGAAAAAATGGGCTTTATATGAATACATTCGGATGCAGGTGTATTTGTTTTTAAACAAGGATCCAACATTGTCATAGCAATAATCTATGTTGATGACTCAATGTTCTTGGATCTAACAAAATCATAACATTGCGTAAAAAGCAAGAATTTATGAATAGATGGGAATCTAGAGATTTAGGAGATCTTATCAATGGTCAAACAAAAAACTTTTTATCATTCCAAATAAAGAAACAAGGAGATAAAATTACCATCAATCAAAAACCTTATTTGCATAAAGTAATCCAGAGATTAGGAATGAGTGATGCTACACATATGAACACTCCGCTTCCAACTGGATATGAACCAATGACAAATGATCAACCACTAGATCATAAGATTAGATCACAATATCAATCAGTCATTGGATCATTACTATATCTAATGATCGGAACAAGACCAGACATATGTTTTGCTGTGATAAAAATGTCTCAATTTTCAGCAAATCCATTGTCAGATCATTTAAAACATGCAATAGGAATGGCTAGATATCTAGCAAAAACTGCAGATCTCTTCATTAAATATGAAGGATCATTAAGATCTTATCAGGAGGAGTAGTATCTTGGACATCAAGAAAACAGAAAACAGTGGCACTATCGTCAACAGAGGCTGAATACATGGCCTTATCTGACTGTGCTAGAGAAAATAAATGGATTAGATCAATACTAAGTGAAATCCATTTTCCTATAACAATTGCGCCTATCTATGGTGATAATATGGGATCTCTATTCATTGCAAATAACCCTGTTACTGAGAAACGTTCAAAACACATTGATATTAAATATCATTTTATACGAAAACTCATAAAAAAGAAAGAGATAGAATTACGATTCATTCCAGGATCTGAAAATCCTGCGGATATTCTAACTAAAAATCTTGGTCGAATATTATTCGAAAAATTCACACCAATGTTAGGTTTATCAGAATCATTAAATTGATTACTGATGGCCCTGGAGTAGGGCCTTAAACTGCTTCATTTTACTGCGATAAAGAGACCAGCCTATCACTGTAGAGATTACTCCAGTTGATTAAAGAACGTCGAACAACTTTATCATTATGGGTAAAAATAGGAAACCCCGCAGTAAAAAACAACAACCTATTCTAACAATTGGAGGACACTCTAATGTTGGACATGAATGCGAGTGGTCGTCTCACTGTCATTTTGAGGAACCCCCACCTCCACCACCTAAAAAACCACAGCCTCAAATCACATATACTCCGGCTGTTGCTATATGGATGGACCAAGCCCTTCAAGGACGAGATCCTTGGAAATTTCCTCCCAAAGCTTTTTGGGCTTGGCAACTAAAGGAAAGATGGAGACGTGAGGGAATCTCTGGCCATATTTCTTTCAAAGATTTTTGAAAGAATATACGCACCTCTTCTTGCAGGCCTGTGAGAAGATCTTTACTAATCAGTACATGACTGTACAGATTATGGGGGGGTGTTGAACGATCTTCACCCCAAATACCCCTAAGTATAGCCTTCAACACAGCTATCACCGGTTTGACCCTTAGAGGGTATTTCTTTTTCTTTTATTTCTTTTATTTACGTATATTAGATTACAAGTCCATTACACAAATATGTACATACACTAAAAGTGTATATAAGACCTGTAGATATCCAATATACATTCAGTTGCTCTTTCCTGCTTACCAGCATGTGAGTATCTCCTCTCTATGAGAGTAAGACCTGGAGAGGTCTCTGGTCACTGTCTCTGACAGTGATACAATACTCAAAACACCTGAAGAGGTGTCTGGTCACTGTCTATGACAGTGATACAATACTCTTGTCATCACGGACGTATGACTCTATGTCTAACGGACATATGAGCTCATTGTTCATGACAGTGACGACCACTGAGACAAACTATGTCTGACAGACATATGATTGCTGCTCAACATTCTGGACATATGCTTAGATAAGATAGGTTCTGAGATAGTGTATGAGAAAAATGGTTTCAAGAGCTTTCGAAAGGAAGGGCAAAGGCACGGGACGTGTCGACAAGCCAGCGTGTCATTCACAAATAGTTCTGGACACGTGCTTAGATAAGATAGGTCCCGAGATTGTGTGTGAGAAAAACATTATTGGGGTGGAGAGACCTTGCCAAGCAAGGTAATGACATGACTAATCATATTGCCATATATGGTTGCAATACTGAGCACCTTTCATGCTCAGGCAAGATGTGCATTTGTTCACACACATCTGATCAATTTTTGTTCTAAATTGAGCTCTTGCTAGATCATTTCTGATCATTTCTTGGTCAGGGACTCTCAGTGACTTAATTAAATAGGACACACTGACATAAGCAACTAACTAGCTTAGTCATACGGACATGTATTTCGACAGGCTGGACAGAGATGTAATACTCGCTGCACATCGCCAGTACAATTGAACTCACGGGTTTCCTAGCCTCTCTTCCAGCTTGTTGAACTCGTCCAGTGCTATTTGTTCTTCCTCGTCCAGCACCTGTTCGATCCCTTTGACTTCAGGAATGTAATGCATCAGCATCCTCTCAATCCCGCTTTTCAATGTCACAGTGCTCGAGTCGCATCCTCGGCAACTTCCCTTTAGTTTAACCCGCACAATCCCTTCTTCGTTAAACCCACGGTACTCTATATCTCCCCCATCCTCCATGATCGCCGGCCGCACCCGAGTTTCTAAAAGCTCTTTGATCATCGCCACCGTTTCTGAATCGGTGTCCAAAATTCGCGTGTCCTGTGGTCCAGCGCTCTCCTTGTCTTCTTCACTGCGGAATAATGGCTGTCCAGAAGTAAAATGCTCCATTAGAATTGAGTATACTTCTGGCTTTACGACGGCCCAAGAATTCTCCGTATCTTTCGATATGGTGACAAAGTCCGGACCAAAAAACACACCAGCAACACCCTCGACACCCATGATGCGAATGGCTAGAGGGGAGGCGAGGGCTGCGCGCGTGTCTAGAAATTCTGCAGTTCCTTCGCCCATGACGGATACTCCGGGAATGAATTTCAATGAATCTTCATTCGGCGTTGTCTCTGTCTGAATAAACATGGAACGCACTATGAGTGGTGAGCAAGAGGCGACAGAAATGCTGCTCTTGCTTACCTAGGCTGGGATAGGGCATGTGAGAAGGAATCCGAGTCCTTCGCAGTACAGACGCGGGATTCAACGCCCCAAAAGTAGAGTATAAACATCTCAAATGAGTCTGAGCGGAAACAGTCCTTGCGCGCCTTACGAGACGACGAGCGAGCGATGAGGAGAGCATGATGGTATCGGCACGTGACAAAGCTACGTATTGCCATGTCCATCATCGTCTACATTGCGTCCGCTGTCTTTCTCTGGTCAATATGGAGACTATTCAAGACCAAAAGTACAAAAACACGCGCGGCTGCAATTCTGGTCTTGGGCGACATCGGCAGAAGCCCCAGGATCATGTACCATGCTCATAGTCTTACAGAACACAATTTCGAAACTCACCTAATTGGCTATGGAGGTGCCAAATTGGCATTTATAAATCACGCCGATACTTACTTGTGCTTAGGCTCAAGGCCTGTACCATCTCTTGAGAACCATCAGCACGTCCACTTTCACTACCTGTCCGAACCGCCTACATTCCCAAAATACATGCCCTTTCTTATTACAGGTCCTATCAAAGTTATGCATCAGATAATTTGCATCCTTTTCGCTCTTCTCGTGCAAGTATCTGAGGCACCTGAATACATTCTCGTTCAGGTACGTCGAGCGACATTATGTTTTGATCACCAAAGAGGCTGCCCCTCAGAATCCTCCGAGCATCCCAACTCTAGCTCTTGCGCAGTTGGTGGCGAAGATACGAGGTAGCAAACTTATCGTCGATTGGCACAATTTGGGATACAGTATCTTGGCTCTGAAGCTAGGTGTTCGCCACCCGTTCGTGAAGATGGCAAAATGGTGAATTCTATTTGCTCACCCATGCAACTTAATTGATCCCACTAGGTTAGAAATGACATTTGGACGCTCCGCGTATGCGCATCTGTTTGTTACCCAGGCAATGCATGACTATCTTTTGCGCGAGTGGGATCTTCAGTTCGTGTCTACATATTATTATTGCTTTTGAAAACTCATTTCACAGAGGGCACAAGCGTGTCTTTTATGACCGACCCCCTCGCCATTTTCATCGCGCCTCTGATCAGGAGATCCACGAGGTAGGTCGTTTGTTCACTTCCACAGCCAACTTTGACACTCGTTGCAGCTCTTCGGACAATTGCACTGTGCATTGTGCGCTCAACATGATTTCCTGCCCCAACATTCCTCTCCTCACTCAACTCCGTTCACGTATACCGCGCCCCAGATTATGCCATCCACAGGTCCTGAAACCAATGCAAGTGTTCCTCTAAGTCATCAAGTCCTCGCCCATCGCGTGGAGATTGCAACGCCGAGTGCAACGCCTACTTCGCAGAGCGCTATACCACAACCCCCCGTTTCCTTACCTGTTTTGCGTCCAGACCGACCTGCGCTTTTGGTATCCAGTACATCATGGACCCCCGATGAAGACTTTGACATCTTGCTGGATGCACTTAACATGTATGAGCTACGTGCGCAGGAACACTCCACCTCACAATCGAAAAATGAGGGCGTTGAGCAAGGAGCACTGCCGAAAGTGCTAGTTGTTGTTACCGGGAAAGGCCCATTGAAGGATCACTATATGGAAAAGGTGAACAGACTACAGCAGGAGTGGAGATGGGTGCGCTGCATCAGCTTATGGCTGGAGCCTGATGATTATCCTCTATTACTAGGTAAAGACTCTATTTCTCTCCATTCGATATATTATGGACTGCTGGGTTTGGACAGGATCTGCTGACCTGGGCATCAGCCTGCATGCCAGCTCGTCTGCCATGGATTTGCCAATGAAAATTGTTGATATGTTTGGCTGTGGTTTGCCTGTCTGTGCTCTTGATTTTTCATGGTAAGTGTTGGAATGGTTGGCAAACTCCTAATCTTGATGTGAGCATGAAGCATTGGGGAACTGGTCAAAGTCGGAATCAACGGTCTCGTCTTCAAGGATGCATCACAACTGGCAGAGCAATTAGAGGTCGGTTCAAAGATGACTTTGCTGTCAATAAAATCTTTATTTTCATAAAGGAATTCTTGATATCGTTCCCTAATTCCGCACGACTACAAAATTTGAAGTCTTCACTGGCGTCATCAGCGAATGCAAAACTACGCGGAGAACGGAATAATCAAAGAGCCTTTGACGACCAGCAGTGGGAATGGTCTTCGTGGGACGAAAATTGGGATCGGATTATAACACCTTTAATGATGCAATCAAACTGATAATTGCTCTACCTTGAATCAGATAAAACAGTCTATACTCTAATGCTGTAACATACATGACTTAGCAATGAATTGTTCTTCAAGCATTAGCTGTCGCAGTAAATGTTAACGTTTCCACACGACTGCGGCCTTTACACTCCTTCCGGAGCAATTCGCTTATTACACGGAAATGGCCCGGATCTATTAGCAGTACCTGTTTATGCAGGTTAACGTTGATGAACTGGATTGACAAGGATAACATACGCCTTCCCAGTCACTTTCTCCTTTCTCCTCGCTTTCGACTGTTTCAGCACCTTCAAGTAGTTTTTCCCGGAGTCGATCGATGTCTTCCGTGGGGATGAATACCTTGACACGCATTCGAGCTCTTTGAATCGGTAACTTGGAGTTTGATTGCAATAATTTGATGCATTCAGTCACCTAACGGAAGCTGAATATCAGCGCGTCGAGAAGATGGTACAATATTTCTTCCTACCTGACTTTTGGCCGTCTTGTGAGGTTTCACACTGAAGCCAGCCTCGGCCATTGCCTTTTCTATAAGCCCAATTGGATATGGAGTTTGTGTCGCAGGATCGACACATTTCTCGGCGACTATCGTGGCGATTTCCTTCCTCATGGAAGAGAGGTCATGTTCGCGTTCTTTTTCTCCGACTTGCATCTCTCCTTTCTTGAGTATCTATGAACTGGTTCAGGAGTGCGAAGGGGGTAAAACAGAGGATACCTTCACCTCTTTAACAATTTCGCCCACATCCGTTGTGCCAAACGCCTTCAGAAGGTCGCCTGACTTGGCCACTTCACCTTTGGAGACATTTGTGAATACATTGCTTATTTGCAGCACATCGTCGAGGCTGGTCTCCCTATGAAATGTGAGTCGATTCTTGGCTGCAGACAGTACTTTGATAACATACACTCCAGTCCTCCATTCTTGAACTTTATTCTTGTAGCATGCGATCTGGAATCGGTTGAATTGAATGATCATGCGGCAAAATGTACACCTACTTCATACCGCTTTCCGGCCTTCTTTAGTCGGACAATGGACACATTAGTGAGCCTGGGTGCATGGTGTTAAATGGGATATTGCGCCTGAACATGACATACTTGATCTGGTTGGATGGCTGCTGGATCGGCATGAGTGGTGGTAGGACGTGGTTCGAGTCATGTGAGAATGCACTTCAAGACTCGGTTCTGGCTTTCGCTTCTGGTTATCGGTTCCATTGACCAGTACATGCAGGGATGTTCAACGTATCGCTGTTTTCTTTGACGTGTACATAATGGCTTCAGTCTCTCAATATATTTCTCACTAAAAAAAAGGATGGCGGTGCTCTCTCTGCGCTCCTTTATCCTCCACCATGAAAGGTCTAACTAAGGCCATTAAACGGTAACAGACCTTGTCAAGTGTGCTCACTTCTTGATCTCATGTTTCTACAGAACCCCATTCACTGTCTCGACCAAGATTGGTCGAGCAAAGAGTGAGCGCTGCAAGTCACCGGCACGAGCCCCCTACTGATTCTCTCACTTGCAAATAGGATCCAATGATCCTGAATTTGACGACTTTCAACGTCAATTCACTGCAATCGAGCAGGGAGCAGAGAAGCTGATCAAAGACACCAAAGCTTTTACGGATGCAGTAACCGGTAATGGCGATACTCCTTTGCCATTGAGCCCAACCTTCTCAAACGAATTGCGATTCTGCAGCGCTATTCACTGCCGGTGCCAGCTTCGCTATTCATTACTCCACCATCTTACAGCCTATATCCGGGGAGTTTGATCTAATAGGGAAGAATCCTGATTTTGAACAGACGCTTAAGAACGTGGCGAAGCATCAAGCAATGATGGAAGAACTTCGTTCCCTCATTGGTCCAGAACTTGAGTTGATACAAAGCCGTGTTCTGGGACCTGCGAAGGAAATGCAGAGTATCGTTAAGCTCATCCGCAAAACGATAACGAAGAGGGAGCATAAGGTAGCTTTTAAATAAAAAAATCTATGAGCTGGGATCACTGATTAACATGCGGCACAGCTCACGGATTATGACCGGTTCAACAATTCTCTCACCAAGCTGCGAGATAAGAAAGAAAAATCACTCAGTGACGAGAAAAATCTTTTCAAGGTACATTCTGAGCATTATTCTGAATTTATACAGACCGTTTTGTAGCTCGAGCAAGATTTTGAGATTGCTACCAATGAGTATGACTACATTAACAATGCGCTCAAGCAAGATCTCCCTCGCTTTCTCATGCTCACCGCGAATTTTATTGATCCACTGTTCAACTCTCTCTACTATATGCAGTGAGTCCTCATATCTACACATCGACCATGCATGCGTAACGTTGAACGACAGATTGAACATTTACTATCTTATTTTGGAGAAGATGAACAACTTCGTGGAGGAAGCTAAATACGACATTACCAACGCTCCTGGGTCCCAAATTGCCAGCGATTACGAAGAGAAGAGAACAGATGCATGGAGCCAAATTGAAAACCTGAACATTGCGAAGCGGCTGATTTCTGTTTGTATGTACAAGGAAGGACCGCTCATGACATTATTATTATTGACATGCAACATATAGCAAAAGTGGTCCAGGCCGCTCGCAGTCAGAATAACGGAGGGCGCGGGACGACATCAGCTTCTGCTTCGTCGATAAATTCGCTGTCTCCTTCACCATCTCGCTCTTATTCGTCTGCGTCGTTCAAGAAAAGTCCTCCTCCTCCTCCTTCAAGCACGTATAGCGCTGCGCCGCCCCCGTATACTGCGGAGCATGAGGACAATCCAGCTCCCACAAAGAGGGCGCCACCGCCGCCGCCACCTCTGAAATCGAAACCAAAGCCAGCTTCAGCTGTCAAGTATGTGGTAGCGGTGTACGATTTTGTTGCGCAGGCGGAAGGGGATTTGTCTTTCAACGCGGGTGATAGGATAGAGCTTGTTGAGCGGAACAGGCAGTGCGGAAGACTGGTGGACTGGACGGCTAAATGGACGGCAGGGTGTGTTCCCCGGAAATTACGTTCAGGAGACATGAGGAATGCGGAGGCTCTGATTGGCTGTGGTCCAAAGAGATGTAAATAATATCAGTCAGCATTTGTTGTGGGCGTTGCGAGCGTTCATGTCCTCTCTGCTGCACCTTGCCCGCTGTGCGGCTCCGACACTCCTCAGACCTGTCCGTCGCGTTGTTCTCCCCGCCTTGCACCCGCGCAGCCATTCTCCGTTGGCTGATTCGCCTCCCGTAGTGATTCCGGCCACCTCCTCTCTATCCTCGGATGCTGCCGCTCCCCAGATCGCTGCCCGCCCGCCTGCAGCGCCCAAGGCAGAGAAACCACGACCCAGAATTAAATCCACAAAGACGGCATTGACCATTGTGCGCCCTCCGACTCATTGCATCGAATGATGCTGATAGTGTTTTCCAGACGCCTGCCGCAGTGTGCAGGTTGCGCACTTTATTGAGAGGCCCGACACCACAGCTCATTCGGATAGCTGTTAAGAACAAAGGGTGTGCAGGCCTATCGTATCATCTCGACTACGTGGATGAACCAGCGAAATTTGACGAGATTGTAGAGCAAGACGGTGTCCGTGTATTGATAGATAGCAAGGCTTTATTCTCGATTATTGGCAGCGAGATGGATTGGACGGAGGATCAACTCAGGTATGTTCAGACAATGTAACGTCCGGGATGTGTGCCTCATTTGTCCCCCAAGTTCAAAGTTCACATTCAAGAATCCAAATATCACAGACGCATGTGGTTGCGGTGAATCATTCTCCGTCAGATCGTGACCCCCGACAATTTGCCATTGTCTTCGTTCATACTCCATCTGTAGCTATACCTCATCCATGCGTTAGATTGTCAGTCATTTTGAATATATTATTTAATACTGCTCCGTATAATTTACGAGTGCTAAAAAGTTCGCTTATGCTGTAAGAGGAATGATTACCAGACAAAGTCATAACTAGAATTAATTGCATGTCCAAAGAGGATATGCAGGCCCGTCAAGGCAATTTTGCTCTCTGAAGGCTCGGTCGTTTAAACAATAGCGCTTCTCCTAGCTTATTCTCCTTTGGAAGCTCGGTTGGACTTGCGACGCGCTTTCCGGTCAGAACGACAGATCTCAAGCCAGTGGACCTTACTGACAACGCAGCAGGGCGGCACCGGTTCAGCCTTCGTGTCGGATCGGCATTCATCTTGTAGCTTGCCCTAGATGGTGATATCTGTTTTGGGGAAACGACTTGCGCATCCGTTCTCTCGCGTTGTCTCTCTTCGTCAACAATCATCAACGCGCCTTCAATGATAGCTGCGTGGACGAAAACGTATTGCCTCAAACTTTGGCAAAGGCTCATTCTTTGTTCTCTCATGTCTTGCACTACCTCCCATATCGGCTCTTGGAAAGAATTCAATTCCACGGGTGATTTGTCTTCATGCAGCCGACGAGGCCCTTTGAATTGGAACCCGGTGACTTGACAGGAGTGGGGCCTTGAATAAGGTATCGGTGGTATCATGAAATGACGATTACGGTTTGGACGTCCTTTCGTCAGGTTAAGTTCGCTCTCGTCTGCCGAAGGTGAGGTCGATCTCGACGGTGGTTGACCCTCATCGGAAGCCGCCGTCACATACGAGCTGGACCTGGAAATAGAATCGGTATTGTTTGATAGCGTTGGGGAAGAATTTAAAATTTGTTCTACATGTGCTGATCAGACGTGTCAACTGGGACGACAGCGAAAGCTAAAATAATTACCGGAATCTGACATTTTTGTAGTATCCTGAGGCGTAAATTTGATGGGTCGTGAAGTCGTTCCAGATAATGAAGATAATTGATGCCTTCCACGATGCTCTTTGGCTTTTTTTTGGAACTCGAAAAAGTCACCCAAGCTCATCGAATCGGATCGAGTTGGAATATCAGGAGCAGTCGATGAAGTAGCCGATCCAGTATGAGAATATGGTGTTAGGAACTTCCCGTCACTCTCGAAAGTGCTTCCGTCGACCTGATTTTTGGATCAAAACCATTCAGGCAAGTATATGAATGATGCCCACTTTTGAACACGAAGTCTGATGTTTTGGAACGACAGGACGGGAAGTCGGTCTCCTCAACTCTCTTCTGATGCCGTCAAGCACAGCATCAACTGCGATGAAGCCTCCAGTCCTGCCAACACCTGCACTGCAGTGTAGTAAAATGGGACTGTTCATTCCTACGGCACGCTTCACGATCCCGGTCTTTTCGTCCAACTCTCCATCGGTGACACTACCGACAACAAAACCACCACTGCAATCTTCATTAATTCTTTCATTTGTTTCCTTAGTCTCTTCCACTGCTTTGTCAATTTCTCTAACCAGCTCCAATACCCCACGAGGATCATCGGGTACGTTCATGTCTGGCCATTCTAGAAATTGGAGCTGAACCACCTTGCGTGGTTTCATATGAGGGTAGTCCACGTGGATTAATTCGAATATACGCTTGATTATGGTAGGTTGTTGCCCTGTTTTGGCGTAGTCATTTGAATGAGATTCCGACGACCGCGGTGAAAAATACCCGGCACTATTGATCATGCTCTCGGATGGCAGTTGTCCGCTTGTAGATATCAGTCGCAATCGAAGTGGTCCGAACACGGTACCTGCCCAGTATGCACCGCATTTCACCATTGCTCCCTCAACCTCGCGAGTAAGCATAACAATGACATGTATATCTTGCTCCCAACAGAGCCTGATGGTAAAGTGAATCGCTTTCGAGTGAAGAATGGAAACACAGCTTACATCCAGAAGTCCAGAAACGTCTCGGGGAGCGGTCCTTGAGTCGCGATGTAGCGGCGCCTCGTGCCGATAGGTTGGATATAGGAAGCATTGACATAATCGTCTCCCGAATCTCGTCTGTGATGTAGACGCACACGAGCATGCTCGAACGGCCATATGTGGCGATACCTGGCAGAGGTGTCACCTCTGTCAATTATCGAGTTCAGTGACTTGTCGCACCTGTTTTTCTCTCCTTTTTCAATCCCAGCAGTTATACTAAAAGGGAAAGCATCGACGGTTGGAACACCAGCCTTACCACTCTCCTTGGCATGGTGCTCCAAGACATTCATTAAGCGTCCCTGCTCCGCCAACTCTATTCTATAAAACTGCGCGGCCAGCGTCTCGGCTCCCTCTGCAACCATCACCGCATTGATGTCTTGATTCTTTTCATCCGGATTAGCCTGTGGAGTTCGAGGAGCAGCGCGGCAGGCAATTTCCTGAAGCCAACGAAAGGGAAGATCATGTACTCGTTGACGCACGCGACGCGGTAAACAGAGAGGTATACGTTCAGTAACACCATGTGCAAGTTCGATATTTTGGCGAACGACATCAAAGAAGGGATTATATGCAGGGCGACTGTAGGCCGCAGCAGTGTGGATGGGCGAGTTGAAGGTCGTAGAAGAGAGATTAAATGCTGCCACAGGAAGGCGACTGGGACGAAGTGCGTGGGTAGGAATATCGGAAGAGCCATTCTCATCGTCGTCTACGTAATTATCGTAGGAACGGGTATCGACGAGACTACTTGCGTCTCTGAGGACGGCGTGAAAGCCGCCCTGGATCCAGGCGAGATCGCGGGTAAAGCCTTGCATTCTAAACTTTGTGAGGAGGGCATGAATGAGGGAAGAATGGGGAATGGAAGTAGAGTCAGCGTCATAGACCAAGATACGGGAAGCGGATGACCAGGCGGCGAAGCGGGTGCGGGCAGCGGGGGTGGGGAGCATGGCGGTGATGCGGTCGAGAGAGAAAAGTGGGCGCTTGAGGAGGGTTGTCGGGAGAGCGACGGAGAGAGCCCTAGGGATGCGGGCGGCATTGAAGGCGGCGGAGGGGCGGGCGTCGAGGACGAGGAGGGCGTCGTCTGCAAGCCAGGCGGGCAGCTGGGCGGGGGTGACTAGGACGTAGGGCGGGGACATGACACGCGTCCCTGTCAACTTAGTCCAGGCAATATCTGTGGTCTTCCTATGATGTCATTGTCTCGGTCCTTCTAGCCCCTGACGTCACGTTCTAGGCCCTACTCGGATGACGACTCGATCTCTACATACTTGTGCTGCACCTTGCGCGTCTTCCGCACCACGAACTCCATGTCCGACTCGTCGCTCGCTGCCTTCGCCTTTCCCTTCGCCTTGGGCGGCGACGCCGGCTTCATCCTCTGCGTCAATTTCGACCCGCTCGCCTTACTAAAGTAGTCCGTTACGTTCGCCTGCGTCTTCGATGTCGCTCTCTGTTTTTTCACGGGTCTCGTATTCTCATCCTCGTCCGACTCGCGCTCCTCTTCAGAACCAGGGCTACAAATTTTTTCAGTCAACTTCCTGTGCAGTTATTCAATACTCACCTCTTGCGCTTAGCGCCCTCCTTTTCCTTGCCCTTCGTCTGGGCCTTGGTTCTCGGTACATCCATCTCTTCTTCCGATTCTTCCGCTTTCACCACATCTTTTCGTCCCCGTGCTTTCATTTGTGGGTGGTGTGTCGTCGTCCAAGAATAGATCTAGATCGTCTTCCGATTCAGAGCTCTCAATTACCTTCTTTCTACTGGTCACTGTCTTTCGCTTCGGTTTGACGTCTCCATCACTGACTTTGGTAGCCTTGGCGACCTTTGCTTCTTTCCTACCGAGGACATCTTCTGCTCGGACTCGCTGACACCCTCCTCTTTAACCGCAGACTTTGCTGGTTTTGACACAGCTGGTTTGCGTTTCACAATCGCGGCTTTGATGGGTACGAAGTCATCGTCATCAGGCCCCTTCTTGCCTCCCAGCGACTTGCGGGTCTGTAACACTGCTTGTTTGCGCTTAACTTTTTTACCCTTGGAGTCGCCAGAAAGCATCTCCTCCTGCTGAATGCAATCTTGCTGAATTTCTTGTCATGTCAATGTTCTGCTTTTGAACGCCTTTACGCACCTCCCATGCTTCAAGGAACTGATCAAGGTCTTCGTTCCACATATCTTTCGGGCTCTTTTCTAGTAATTTTAAGAGCTCACTCTCCTTGTCTTTCGCTTGTTGCCGCAGTTTTTCAATCTATAGCTGTTGTCAACCACTCTTCAAAATGTGCTCATGGATTGTCATACCTTTTCTTTGGTGAGGCTCCAGATTGCCATTCCCAAGAGGTAGTCATAATCGCTGTCAGTTCCAAAATTTCCTTCCTCTTCTTCATCTGCGTTCTCTTCGTTGTCGTTTGCCTTGGCACTACTAACTTTAGAAAATGATCGAAACTTGAGTTGCCGCAATTCCGCCACAATATCGGCCTTTTTTCGATTCGAAACCACAAGCTCCTTGTCAACTATCCTTTGAATAAAGCGTGCTTGGTTATTGAACTTATCCAAAACGTCCTGCAATTCTGCCGCAAGATGATCCTGAGGTATACCTTAGTGAATCGGAGCAACTTTCCTCCTTGTAACTTACTTTACGCTTCTGATAGTAAGCAAGTCGGATGGGGTAAAACTCTTCAAGAATATCCTCAGGGGTTTCATATCTCTTAATCTTGCCATCGAAATCAAAGCAAATCATATTGCTCGTGCTGATTTTGCTCGAAAGCTTGAAGAACTCAATCAGTCCTTGTTGTTCAGCCTTCTCAAGTTCTTTAGAACCCATGTTAATCACGAAATGAACATTGGAATTGTCATGGTGTTCTTTGTAGTCCTAAAATATCGGAAATAGTGAGAATTAGTAACCTTCACAAAGTTATTCACCTTAATGATGCCGTCTTTATCCTTCTCGCCGACCATCATCGCCTCCAGTTCTGCTTTGTAATTTTGTGTCCATTTGTGGATAGGCAATTCTGTGATTTCGACCGTCGTGTCGTCCAACTTTCTTGCCATACCGTAAACGTCATATCTCTGCTTTGATGACTGTTTTATTTCACCCTTGAAGCCCCGCCACCAAGGGAACATGGGAATAAGGTCATCGCCTTTCATCAGTCTGCGGATGTTTGCTACCACGTCCACCGGATTATAACAGGGTATGCTCGTGCTCCAACCTGTCAGGATATCAGTCGTATGCGACGGTCATGAGCTAATGAGCAATCACCTGTACCGATGCCTTCTGCTCCATTGATTAGCACCATTGGTATAATAGGAACATAGAATTCCGGTTCAATTACTTGATTGTCTTCCTTCTGCTGATTCAAGAGTGGATCGTCTGCCGGGTTAAATATAATTCTCGCTATACCCTTGGGTTCTGTGTGAATGTAACGTGGCGAGGCATGGTCTTTGCCTCCTTGATCGCGTGTACCATACTGGCCATTCGGAACTAGCAAGTTTAAGTTGTTGCTGCCTACGAAATGCTGCGCCAAATTGACGATCGTTTGTGCCAAACTCTGTTCTCCGTGGTGGTACGCAGCATGCTCTGAGATGTATCCGACTAGTTGAGCAACCTAGACGTAAACGGAATATGGGCTTCTGTTTGGCTTCTTCATTTGGACCTACCTTGATTTCCTTCTTTAATTTACGCCTGAAGCAGCCCCACATGACCTTCCTCTGACCTGGCTTCAAGCCATCCGAAACTGACGGTATAGATCGTATATTATCTGCCATTGAGAACAGTATCAACTCCTTGTTGATGAATTCAGAGTAGGGGATCTCTTCCAGACGATGATCAAGATATGTACCCGGCTATACTTCTTGAGCGTGGACACTCTGCCAAACTCATGGATCATTTACCTTGAACTGACGCAGCCATTCCTTCCGCTCGTCTGCTTTCTTCTTGCTGAAGGCAAGCTCAATTAACTCCCGATCCCCATCCTGAATAGGAGCGAATGGTATCATGTGCTTGGACATATGACTGAAGTAATCTCGCGCATCCGGATCGCTACTAGTACCCAGACCCTGCGAGCCCCTTCAAGACAATGTCACGGCAGAAAGGATTGGATAATACCTTGAAGTACTTTGAATCCCACTTCTTCGCATCCGGCGTCTCCTCTAGCCACTTCTCGTACTCAGGGATTGTGAAAAAGTCGCGGCGTTGTTTGCCTTTTGTAACCTAGGTGTACAGTTAGACACATCTCGACACAAGTCAGCTCTCGTCAAAATTACCCGGACAATAGGCGTGACAAACTCGACCAAGAATTCTGGAAGCTTTAAAAGGGACGGATAGAAGTAGTCCAAAAAGTTGATAAGCAGGCCTTTAATATGGGATCCATCATGATCCTTTAAAACTCATAAGCATTTTGATCAGCAACCTCTGAGGTTTCGCATACCTGATCTGTCATGAGCATTAAACGACCGTACCTCAAGCTTGAAGTATCGCTATAGTCTTTGTTGTGTTGAAGCCCCATGATCTTCTTGATATTTTGGACTTCTTCGTTTTTCATTATTTGATCATGTCGTGCCTCGCGAACATTCAAGAGCTTTCCTCGCAACGGGAACACGCCAAAGTTGTCGCGTCCAACGACGCCAAGACCTGCTACGGCTAATGCTTTGGCCGAGTCCCCTTCGGTGAGGATAAGAGTACAATTCTTTGCCTGTCTTGTACCAGCGTTATTCGCGTCAGAGAGTTTTGTTAGACCAAGAATTCTGAACGATGTCAATATCCTTCCCTTACATATTGTACCAACAATGGCGTACCTGTTACGCTTTGAACCGTCAGTCTTTTTGATTTGCTGATCGGCCTTAGCCTTGGCCCAATTCAAGATGTTGTCAATTATAGCGGATTTCATCACTGCACAAGGTCATCGCATTATGCATATATAAATGAAGAATGAGTTTACCCTTCTTCATAAAGTCTTCGGACAACGCTGGCTTGGACCCAAACTTTGATGACGGCAAGGTCAATGTTTCTTTCGTCTGGCTGTCAAACGTTGGATTTTCGATGAGAGCATTGACAAAGAATCCACATGTGGTTCTTGACTTGGCCAGGTTTAACGGTTGCTGCTTTGTTTTTCTTTGAAATTGCGGTCATCAAACCTTTCGAGATTTGATCAGCAATATACGCTACGTGAGTTCCCCCCTTCATTGTAGAAATGGAGTTGGCGAACGACACGTGCTGAAAAGTCCCGTCTGACACTGCAAAAGCGATTTCCCATCGTGGGCCTAGTTGCTCGTAAATAACAACTTGCTTTGGCTGAGCAGCACCTCCAGAGGTATCCTCTGCATCAGCACGAGCAGAATCGAGGTACATTTCGACGTATTGTTTGAAATTCTTGATCTTAAGACGCTCGTCATTCAAAAACACCTTTACATCTTTGACAGTACCAGCTAGATCATAAACACGCTTCCGGAGTAAGCCTGCTGTGTCTTCATCGATGGAGTCCATGCCAAACCGCTTGAGATCAGGTTTAAAAGTCACACGAGTCCACTCTTCGCCTTTGGTATTCTTCGTGATCTTTGCCTTCCCACAAACAGACATGTTATTCGTCCAAGTCTGTTTGTACTTTTGCTGTGTCTCCTTGTGAGCCGTTTCAATGGTAAACTCAAGTGAATAGATGTTGGCGAGTTTAGCACCATAACCGTTTCGACCACCGGTCAGCTTCTTTTCATCGTCGTCGTAATTCGATGATGATAATAGATGACCGAATATCAACTCTGGGATATACATCTTCTCCCGAGAATGCATTTCAATCGGAATGCCGCGACCACTGTTGAACACGGAAATTGTACATTCCTCGATGTCGACGTTGACCCTGATGGTATCCATAGATTTGTCATTGATCTAAGACCCAATTTAGAAGATGTATTTAGCGCATCTAATCCATTGACCTTATTATCTGCGGCATTGACAAGAATTTCATCAACGATCTTGAAAAAACCTGGCACATATTTCACATCTCGGAAGATCATGCGCTTTGAAGCAGTATCAAACGTCCACATGCTCTGCGTGATTGTTTCCACGCTTCCAATGTAAGAATCGGGACGCTTCAGGATGTGTTCGAGTTGCGTTAGCTAACAAGCTGCATTAATATTTCCAATGTGTAATGCCACAATTATAACGGACTTTTGTATACATTTCAGAAGCCGTCTTCTTTTTCGCGCGTCCATCTGATTTCAGAGCGTCGTGTTCCTGCGCGTCGCGGTCATCATCCTCCACAACGCTCTCCTCCGCATTCTCGTCGTGATCAACAAGAACACGCTTCTTCGGCGCAGCTTTTCCTTTGTTGTTGGGCTTTGTGGCGGTCAGCTTTGGCTTTGCAGGGGCCTTGCTTTTGGCAGCTGACTGTACGATACTTGTGAGACGCGTAGAGGCGAAGCAGCATAGACAAACCTTCTTGGCCGGCGCATAGTCATCCAACTCGGAACCAGATAGAATTTCGAAATCTGACCTCTCCGCTTCAGATGAGCTCATAATAGACACGAATGGATGGTGAACGACTCTTTGCTAAGAATCACGAGTCGCGTTTCGTGTTCGTCACGTGAGCTCACACACGCGCTTGGTTGCCCACAGAAGTGCCTCAGCGAATGATTTCCCTTCGGGGTTACTTCTGCTCTGCTTCCCATCGTAATTACGACAAATTATTTCCACCCTACAGGTTAAGTGCCCTAGGCACACGACCTTTGTCCCCATTTTTTGCATCCAAGATCCAGGAGCGTTGTGGGCATGTGTGGGCAATACGTACCAGGGTCTAGTAATACTCCCACCCAAAGCAAATAATTCAGATCTTTTGCGCCGATGTCAGAGGTCCGTTTGTGTATAAAAACGACAAGGTCGCATCCAGTGAACGGTACCAAGTGCCTCTGCCAAGCGACTTATATCCAATTTCTCCACCAATCACGTATTTCTTCAGCCTCACAGAATGTATACAGCTCAGTGGATCGGCGTTAGCGTATTTTTCTGGGATGCCAATAGCAAAGCAGTATATGGTATCGTTGTGAACGATCAAACAATGCAAGATGTAAGACTCGGATTGTCAATTTTTATTTAACCCTTGCTCACAATCATATAGGGGACGCGTCTTTTAACAATCGAGACCCAAGCAGGCGAACGTATACATTTGCCGTAAATCAATCAACCGCACCTGCAATGTGCATTCACTGACCAATGTTCGTTTAATTTACAGGGCGGCTGGTGTAACTGTCGTGGCATCACCTCAGTAATACTTGACTTAGTGTTTGGATATCTCTTCTCGATCGTCTTTATTGCATGACAGTTTTTATTCATGCTAATTCTAAGGAATTGACAGACTATTTGGTGCCTGACGGTATAGATTTTAACCGCAATGTCTGCTGGACGTTAAATGGGAGATCAATCAAGGCTTCTTCTTGACGTTATTTACGATCAAGTTCTATGACAACAATGAGAACAAGAAAAATTTTTGCATTGTTTCCATACCTTGTAATTCTCGACGTCTCCCATGAATTTGGCGACAGTGTTGTCCGCACAAACCCAGAGCTATGGTCCGAGTTTAGAATATATTTGTTAGACTCACGAGAATCAATTTTACCTCTTTAGCTACGGCTGTAATGAACCTCTCATCGTGAGATATTATTATGACACCACCATTCCACTTTTGAAGCGCAAGCATGAGCGCGTCCAAACCCTGCATAACATCAGTCGTCTGATGATGATGATACACCCGAAGCAGCCGAACCTCAATATCCAAATGATTGGTGGGCTAAGAAGCGTCTCGGCATGAGTCAAAGGTCGCGATGAAAATAAGAGATGGTTTACCTCATCCAACAATAAGACATGGGGTTGTTGTGACGATAGCACCGAAAACGCGACACGCGACTTCTGTCCTCCACTCAGGGTCCCGATCATCTGAAGCCTAGCCAACGTTTGCCACATAAGGAATTTGAGGTTTACGAACTGACCCTGTCATGCCACTGATCTGAAAGTTCCCCAAATGGGCTCTATACTCTTCTTCACGTTTTCCTGGGAACTTCGATGCAAGAAATTGGACAGGATTCATGGCCGCGTTCAGAGTATCAACGTGATGTTGAGCAAAGTATCCTCTAGCGTGCAGAATGGAGTCAAGGATGTGTGCAGAAGAAAAGAGTAAAAAACAGACATGCGGAGACGACCATTGCGATTGACCTGTCCTGACAGTGGCGCAAGTTCACCGGTCAGTAATTTGATTCTAAGCACCGTTGAAATGAAATCACTGATGATGGAGAGATGTCCCTGAGCTTACAAGGTGGATTTTCCTGCGCCATTCGCACCAACGATTGCTATTCTCGAATCTAGACTGACATCAAAATTGACACGCTCAAGTATAAGCTTGTCTGGCGTATATCCGAATGTGACTTCGGCCAATTGCAATAGTGGAGGAGAGACCTTTTCGGTGTCGGGGAACCTTTCTTTAAATGAGAGCTATATTCTCGGCTTAGCCTGAGTAAACGAACCTGAATGTCTCGGTCTCCTCTTGTTCTGGAGGTTGCAATTCAGGTAACTGAAAGTTTTGTCATCAGTTCACAAGTTCAGGGATGCCGGACCTTTTCGTTCACCTTCTCAAGTATCTTTATTTTCATTTGTGCCTGTGCAGCTGAAGTTCACCTTAATAGACACAACACAGGAGCGACAGTCAAACATGCCTCTATTAGCGTTATACCTCCACCTGTCAATAAATGCCTGGAGGTGCTTTCGATACTCCATCTGCGCTTCATATTCTTTGCGCAAATTCCGATCTCGTTCGGATTTTGTAGAGTAGAATTGAGTAAAGTTGCTAAGACAAGCATCAGAAAACCATCAAGAGGCACATTCTTAATCACCCCTTATAATAATCCAAGCGACCTGAGTGTTGATGTATGATATCCGTTGCAACGGAGTCTCTACGACGGAAGGTTCGATGGGCTGCCGACATGATGTGGTCAACTTACAGGAAAGCTCGATCATGAGATCTTTCGGTGCACATACATCAGCTTAGTCTTTTTAGAATAGATTGCACACCCACACAACTAATAAGGTCCCTGGCCATGTCTGAAGATAGTCTTCTAGCCATGCCAATGCATTGAGATCAACTAATCCGATACTTCAGCACGTTTTTCACTGCATAGATCGAGGACGTACTGTGATTTGAAGGTTCATCCAGTAACAGGAGAGCAGGCTGATTACAAAGGAGTGAGTATTATCGTATCAGTGCCGTAAAATTCCCTTACCTTGACGAAAAGCGCACGTGCCAGGGCAAGGCGCATTCTGGATGATGGTCAAGCCGGGAGACGAGGGATTTGATACATGGTGCTGACCTCCAACCACCGCTAAATGATTTCGTTGGACGTTGTTGATCCACCTCATCAAAACCAAGGCCTTGGTTCACAATTGACGATATCTAGCTGATCATCAAGTTTTAAACGCACCGGCTAGGAGTGCAGCAGCACGGGAAGGCCCACTCTCAGCATCCATGTCGGCAAGTCGTGCATGTACTTCTGCCAAACGCGAAGAGAGTTCCTCCTTTGCGTCGTGTGCTCTTTTATCATCGTCTTCTGACTCTAGCTCTGTCAATTTAGCGTCCAAAAATGCTTGTTCTTTCAGGAGGTGATCCCTCCATACATCCGCCTTGAGTACCGAATCGATGGCCTTGGTATCATCTCCGACAATCTATGCCACATATTAACTTAGGTCCTGCCCACATAATACATACCAACTTCTTGCTCTACAAATAGGATAGTGATATGTGGTGGTATAGGAACCTCGCGCATGGCAACATGGCGAAGCAAAGTCGACTTTCCAACACCTTGGGCACAGTTAAGAACTGTCAGTGATGAGAGGATTACGCGCACCATTTCGTCCGATGAGACCATAACGGCGGCCATATGCCAGTGTCAGCGATGCACCTGATCTGCAAGCAAGTTGGTTTTCTGATAAGAGTGACACGCTACCCACAGGATTCTGTTGGAACCAAAGTTCACATCAATAGACGGCAAGTGTATGTCTTTGCTCTTATTCTTCGAAGCAGCGCTCGCCTCCAAAGGGTTGATCTGATCGCCTGGCTGTAGTCTGCAAAGACATTGGATAAAAACAGAACAAAATACCTTCATAAACATTTCCTCGTACGATTGCTGTCATCCAATCAGTATATACGTTGAGTAATCTGACTTTGGAATGATAAAAGACCTGTTTTTTGTAAGCGTCTAGTAGTTTCGAGCCCTCATAAAGGTCTCTTCTGGCGCGCTTTTCGATTTTGGCCTTGAGGAACGTGAGTAAACTAGGTTGAGAACGGGTAGGTAACCGACTTTGAGCTTCGCTTCTTGTTTTTCAAGTTTCCTCACATCTACTCGGGACGCTCTGGAAAGCAGAGCGATGTTGGAGCATTCAAGTGTTAGACAACAGTGCGACTCACTTTCCTTTGTTTATAGATTCTAGATCGACACCTTCGGACAAAGCAATTGTATTAGACATTTGGGCCTTGCTCATATCCATGACCTTGTCCAGCTTCAATAATTTCGGTTGTGCCTTATTTTGAATGCGGGTACTCAATTGCTCCCTCAACTTGTCGTTCAGACGAAGCATCAAATTCTCCAACGATTCGAGGTCGCCACCAGCGAGCGATGTAAGAATATTGCCAGCAACTTGGAGGACGTCTTCTTCTTCGCCTGCATCATCGACAAGAAATCCCGAGAGATACTGGACGATGACATCCTCCGTGTCTGGAAAGCTACTGCGTATTTCGGCAGCGATGTCTTCGGATAACATTCTGAAATGTTGATAAGCTGTAGCAGCTTGGCACGTGCTGTAATACTTTCCTTGATCAATATTCAATCATTAATCAATTATCACAGCTTCATCATGAAAAAGGTACAACAACAACAACGGAATGCCAGTGCAAGACTTTACAATCGAGGTAAAACAACTATGCAATCTCCCTAGCAAACCGCCGCTTAATCTGCTTTCTACCCTGATATAGACGTCAGAGCAAATCGCAACTTGAAGGGTTATACTCACCCCAATCTTGACATCCGCTTGCTGGGGAATGTTGGTAGCACCTCCATTTCCAGCGTTACCGCCGGTGTTACCTCCGTTTGCGCTAGATGTGACCTGCAAGAGATTAGCATGCCATTAGTCAAAAGGGGTGCACTAACACGAACGCGAACGCAATCCTCGGTGGACCCGCGCTGTGCGACAGGGAGTATGACAGGGGCATGGTTCATACTTGAGAGGTAGGTACAAAGTCGGTATTCGCCAGGTGGCAAGCCACCGGAAACAACGGTGCTGAGTAGCCCGTCCACAGCCGCAAAGTTCAGAGCCTGGAAATGAGCGGTCAAAGAAGATTTGACTTTGAGGAGAAAGGGTGGCAAACTTTAAAAAAAGCAAACTGCTGTGGATCTGCAAGCTTTGTTACATCCTGGATAATAACGTGGGAGTGACCAGTAATTAGAGTGCCATTGAGCTTTTGCGGAGCGGCAAGAAAAGTAAGGTTGGCATTGGAAGCAAAGCCAGTGACCATATTATGGACTTCCTGCACTACAGTAAAGTCTTGATTTGCAGGTATCACATCTCCATTCTTAGGCTTGCGGAACTGACAGCTTGGCATGGACGAGGCCGGAGGAATCTCCCCACCAGGAATACTGTTGCACGAACCACCCTTAATTTGCTGCCCGTTTGTAATAGTTTTACCGGCACAAAAATTGATGAAGTTATTGAGTGATGTCGCGGACGGACTCACTATCCGAACGTTGGAAGCAAAGAGAGAGAACAATACAAGAGACTTACAATTTTCGGTATTTGGACCAGGAACCATTCCATTATCGGAAGATGCAAATGAAATGACAAGGGGATCGAGAGCTGGACGAGGACGATCAACGGGGTGCACAAAGGATAATGATTCAAATACCCAAAGCCGTCTGGGGATTTCCACTGATTACTCCACTGGCGCCTGCGCCGCCTTGGTTGCTCTCTCTGCGAGAGAAGGCAGAAACATAGGGAATGACGAAGAGAAAAATGGGTATGAACGCCAGTTTCATAGTGCCAGACCTCGCAGAAGCCTAAGAAGGGAAGGGCAGCGCTGCTGCAACAGAACAGGAATGAAGAGAAGGTTATCTGGTGGGGGGGGGAAGGTTTATATAGATAGCGGGACCCCCATGACAACCGGAGCTGAGTTGTCACATGTCAAGGTCTGATGCGCACCGCCTTGGCCTTCTCTACGGCACACATGAACGACGCCAATGTGTCCACCTCCTCCCGTCCACTAATCGTCAGCGTCTCCCTGAAATGCCGCTCTGCTATTCCAGCCAGCACCATGTGGACCTCCTCCACATCCGCCAGCACCGCCGTCCTTCCCTCCTCATCTTCTGCCAACCGCGAGCTTCGTCTGCGCCGTGGTCTGTTGGCTGGCGTGGATGCTGCTGGACTGACATCGCGCATCATAGCACGTCCAGTGTTGGCTAACATTGCTGGCGGGGGCGGATCATCTGCCAGTAAGGGCGAGGGTCGGACAGTCGGGACAATATTGAACTGCGTCAGGTAGCGGTGCAGCTCGGCGGTGGATAGTTTAGTAAACTCGACCTTCACGGCGATGAGGTGGTGGCTCGACCAGTTTCTCGTCAACTCACGAGTGATGAACGGGGCTCTGACATTTGATCCACGATTGGCCTATTTTGACTGTTGACAGCCATGTCCATCTTTTTTCTCTTGTTCCGCGGTTCGCCCTCCGCCCGGTCTGTCGCATGCCTCTTCGCTGCCTGTGCACCCCCGCCCAAGGCTGCAGCAGAAGGCCCCGTGTATGCGGCATCGTCGTTGGGCTTTTTGCGAGCTGGTGGCCGTGGCCGCGCGGGCTGGGGATTATTGGGTGCGGTGGAGGAGGACATGTGCCACTATCACACGCGTGACGGGAGAGGAGTTTGTAATCGACTCGTTTATTACCAGCACCCGTAGCGTTCGCATCGACATCGCCCCCATCATGTCCTCCTTCGGCCATCTCTATCGCGTAACCACTTACGGCGAAAGTCATTGTTTATCCGTCGGCGCTATTATCGATGGCTGTCCACCAGTGACTATTCCATCAGTTTCACTTTCTTTTATCTTTGACACGTCTCAGGGTCTGCAGCTTTCTACACAGGACATACAGACACAGCTCAGTCGCAGAAGGCCAGGACAGAGCGATCTCACTACCCCCGTAAGGCATATCTCATTTATTTCCTTATCATTTCCCATCTTTTTCCTTGCAGCGCAATGAAAAGGATCTTGTTCAGATCCAGTCAGGCACCGAATTGGGTGTGACTCTTGGCACCCCCATCGCCATATTGGTGAAGAATGAAGACCAGAGACCCCACGATTATTCCGAGACTGATCTCTATCCTCGTCCAAGCCACGCCGATTATACTTACCTTGAAAAATATGGAATCAAGGCTAGCAGTGGTGGTGGTCGCAGTAGTGCCCGTGAAACCATTGGTAATGCTTTTCGTCCTTTTCGTGTTCATCCTTTCGCTAAAGCCAATCAAGGTCGCGTTGCTGCTGGTGCCATTGCAGAAAAGTATCTAAAGATCGCTTATGGGATAGAGATTGTCGCTCTTGTGTCCTCTGTTGGCAAAGTTCATCTTCCGGCTGCCCTTGCACCTCCATCCCTCGTACCGTCAGATAATCGGGAGGACAATGATGAAGTCGAGGACGCGATATCTCCCCAGTTCCGACAATTTCTTGCTTCGGTAACCCGAGAACAGGTCGATCAACATCCTACCCGATGCCCCCATTCATCGACGGCAGAGCGTATGTCCCAGGTATGACAATCCAGCCTACCCTCTATGCCAAATATTGACGTTCCTATCAGCGAATCCTGCGTGCAAAGAATGCACAAGATTCTATTGGCGGCACCATCACATGTGTCATTCGCAATGTTCCCGCAGGTCTCGGAGAGCCCGTGTTCGACAAATTTGAGGCCGCCCTTGCCCATGCTATGCTTTCAATCCCTGCAACAAAGGCGTTTGAAATTGGCTCCGGGTTCCGTGGAACTGAATTTCCCTGGAAGTAAACACAATGATCCCTTCGTTCTCCGTGCGGATGGCGCTTTGGGAACATCCACCAATTGGAGTGGTGGTATTCAGGGAGGCATCACTAACGGCGAAGATATTTATTTCCGGTATCTTGCGTCCTTACAGCTTTTCTTTTATATACCTTAATTTGTCGCCCAGTGTCGGATTTAAATCTCCAGCAACCATATCCAAGCCTCAAGAGACGGCGCAATATGACGGGACACCAGGCAGCCTTGCGGCCAGGGGTCGACATGACCCTTGCGTTGTGCCGCGAGCCGTTCCCATCGTAGAGGCGATGGCAGCAATAGTGGTTATGGACCTGCTTCTGATCCAAAATGCAAGATCTACAGCTTCCAGCCTTCTGCCTCCTGTGACTACACTTCCCTTCCACCATGGTTATGCCTCCAAAGGGCCAAAACACCCAGCAAACGATGACTTTGTCTTTCTCAAAAATTAAAGATGGATGAATAGAAAGGACATCATAAGTACAAAAATTTGTTTCATTAAATAGACCTAGTATTCTGTGTCGGATTCGTCCAAACAATGGCAACACAATAGAGGTTCCATCCTCCACCACCACCACTGATAGTGAATCATCAGATAATTTGCTTTACTCATCGGAGCACGTACGTATCGATTCAATAGCCTTCCGGGCCAAGAACCAAAATTGAAATCTATCGCATCGGCATCGTCATTTATAGCTTCGCGTTCAAACGTTGACTCTATCATGGACTTGAGTAACGGGGTTCGTTCATTTGTTGCGTGTGTGAGACGGTTTTGTCTTGTACATTCGCACATGCAATGCCGTTGAAACTTATCTCTTGACCTTTTTCGTCCCCTGCTGGAGAAGCGTGCACCTACAGCCTGTGCTGTTCCCCGGTTTAATCGGCGGTCCTCGTCCTCAGATCTTGGCCGAAGAGGTGCATACACAGAAGATGCACGTGAACTGGATGGCGATGAACGCGATGAGATGGATATAGTCATATCTGATGCAACGGCCGACTTTCTGTGGTGCCGCGATATGCCTGATGCAATTCGCACGTGGGATTGAAATCGTACGAGAGGTGTACGTTTGGTCAGAAGCGGTGTATGACCGTGTTCGTCCGCCCGGGAGACGTTGACGCTCAGATGCTCATTGGGCGCGTTCGGCAGAGCGAGATTCGGCTCTGAGGCGGAGTACGGGATCACGCAGTCGTGGCGTACTGAGACTAGCTGCAGCATAGGCGACGACTCTGCGCTAAGCCTAAGAGTCGTGAAATAAACGATCGGGGGTCGTTACGTACCCAGAAACGAGGATGGTAGATTCGATAGCATTGAACAATGATGTGACTTGAGGATGGCGAGGCATAAAGGGTTAAGTATTAGAAATGCAGTGCGGCAGGGGCGGCAACCAGTCGAACGGGAACCTGAATCACATGCGTAATGATATTACGCTTACAATCGTTCTTGCTCCGCTAACACCTTTTGAAGCACCCACTCTACTCCACCTGCGTTATATTTAGGCACCCCCGTGGTCTCCGCGTCAAGGGCGACGCATTTTACTCCCATTTGCTGTAAAAAATCAGCTCTGCGCCACATCTCTGCCAATACAATCTGCAACTCACTGTTATCCGCTCAACGTCCACTTTTATTTTCGTTCCTTTCAGATATACCATATCCGTTATGAACGCAGAAACGGGGTAGGTTGTTGTCACATTGCCGAGCCCCAAGGGTTGCGAGTTGTAATTGCTATTTAGCGTCTTGACAATTACCCTGGTGCATCGGGGTAACTGATAGTCAGCTTTCAATTATCTACAACTCACCGTATATAATCAACTGCAGAATAACCCTCCGTTTCCCTGTCATTGATGGAATTCACTAAATGGCCCTAAAATGTTTATCCCAACACCATATGTATAGGACCCACGTAATAGTATTTTGGCCCGAAGACTCGGTGAGCGGGCTATCGCCGCAGCTACACCACGCAGTGCCAAACATGGAATAATGCTAAATGTATGGTTAACCACTTGGCCCACATCGTACGTCTTGCTTTTCTCACCTTGTCCACAACGATCCACAGGAGTACACGAGGACGTCTTTATCGGAGAGACTTGCCAAGTAGTCGGGATTAGGTGACGGACGTACTTCCATCCCATATGCATTTATATAAAACACCCCTTCCCACGTTGATAAGACCATGCCTGTGTTAGAGACGGTGAACTTACTGGATATAGGAGACGGCAAACTGGTCTGAATGTTTTTGGCTGTGGGGTCGAAAATGATATTAAGGGGTTGCGCAAGGGTCTCTTCCATCTCATCTATCGAGGCGGTTTGAGTGAAACCCGACAAGGAACCATGCTGGGAAACAGGATGCGAAATTTCGCATTGTCCAACAAGCCTTTCTCCATCTTCCTGTGCGCGGGAGATCGGAAAATGCACAAGAAATCGGAATCAAGGTAACTCACTAATTCCGCAGCGATGGTGGCGGTATGATTGGTAATTATAACGGGAAGGATGGATGCCTGGTGTCACTGTTGCATCAGCTATCTGATATGATATCCTAGGTACAATCTCTGACCTGACTAAGGGTGATAGACGAAAAGAGGAATATCGCCGAAGGAAGGGATCTAAAAAATTCTTGTGCTGCTGCTAAAAAGAAGTTGCCAATACTATTCGACACTCAGATAACATCATTGCGGTGTCAGTGGTACGAACCTTCCGTTGCGAAAGTCGAAATTCTTGTGTGACCGTCTCAGGATCTCGTTCTCAAAATAGGTCAAAAATCCTACGAATAACGTGAGTCTACGGGGGGAATTACGACTCTCCTCACTTACGGCGTATCGTCTCCTTTCGGTCATGTGGGATACCCAGCCAAAGCTTGCTCTTACCCTCTACAATCTCCCTCCACTGATCCCTAGCCTCTTTGTCTATATGCCCTGCAGGAAGTCTGTATGCGAGTAGATTTCGTATAGCATATAATGGGGAAGAAGGTGGGGCGGTGGGAATGAGACGTATGAGACGGGAACGTATATCACCTGTAAAGGCTCTTCATTAACGTGTGCATGCATGCAATGTAAGAAGCATGCCTATCGAGGGACCTCCCAGCACTCGAATTATCTCGCTAGAAGACCCCCCATCATCAGAGACGGGGAGTACGTACGATGCATTTTTGAACGCTCCACATATGGCGTTGCCTCCTGTTCCGCCAGAAATGACGATGTACGAGGTATCGTCTTTTTGTGGTTCTTGCAGCTGAACATCGAGTCCAATATGCGTATTATCCTTCAGTGGCGTAATACCGGCCTGACCAGGAGCCACACGGTGCTGCGCTGGTAAATCAAAGACAGAAGAACCGGGGCTATCCAGCACAGTGCCGGTGCGTTTTGCAGCTAGCATGAGGGAAGCGTGTCCAGCAGTGGTATATCCTGTGATTTGGCTCAGTACCAATGCCCTCTACGTTCCGTGTCCTTACCAGGATTCTATCGCTTCCTCTTTTAATATTTTTGAGCCAGCAGTGGTGATGCGACTAAAGGCCGATATATTCTCTCCAGGTGCTCCCTGATTCCATCAGCGGCTCATTCCCACCTCTCTACAAGATGAGCTGAACCCCCTACAACCATGGCAATGTGGCAGCTGGCCAGTTGTGAAATCTTCGGCATCCTCCTAAGTTGTTATGCAGAACAATAGCGTGTCAATGAGTTAATAACTATTTAATAACTCAAGGCATCTCTTACAGCGCGTAACAATATCAAACTCAACAACATGAAGCCTGCAAAACTGTCTGTCGTCTTACCCCAAATCCTCAAGTCCACAGTAGGTGCTGCCTAAGCGTGTAACCATCCTCACTTATTGCACTAATTGTTAGGTCATATAGTAGGTAGTTCGTAAATAACGGTGATATTACGTTTGTGGTTGCACTTCTTGCCGCAGGGGTATAATGCGATTTAGTACACGGAATCGTGAAGTGAGACAGGGAAACGTAACCTATGCGCGTACGGTTAGCGTTGCAGCGTACATCCATAAGGTTGTCGATACCTACCTATGAAGAAACTTTATCGGGGTGGATCAACTCTGGAAACAAACTGCTAGTATACGATCTAGGATTATTACAGCAAGATGTAAATTGCAAGAAAAGTTGGATAGGGTTCAATCGCGGCATCCAATGTTGCTGTTGGATCAGGTCCAAGAATAATCGGGTGAAGTAAGCTAAACGCATTAGGATGCTAGAACGGAAGTTGAGCGGAGAAAGTACCAAGGATGCCAGAAGGTCTTGCAGCGGTTAATCTTGCGCGAAAAGAGATTGTTCTTCTGGTGTTGGATCATCGTACGGAGGACCCGGATAACCATTGGGGAATAAAGTTCGTTTCACAAGGCGCGTGAGATTCAGAATAAAAACAGAATCTAGGGTGGTAGTGAGAAGGCGAGGAAGTAGTCGGCCGAGAAAGGATGTCCATAAAATAGTTATGACGAACAGAATAGTTGTCATTATAAGGGCAGCGAGACGCTCGGCCATGCCAAGCATCTCGGAAAAGAGAACTAAAAGTGGAAGAATAGTGGCGGGTGGTGAGGATGTCGAATGTGATGGTTGGTAAAGTTTGGTGGTTGTCCTTTCATTGGGCATTGGAAGAGAATCTGAGGAATTGCCCTCAGAGGCTTCGGCATCACTTTGGTCGGTAGATGGAGTGGGTTGGCGAGCTGGAAATTGGTTGACTGACTTGATCGTGTTAACGGCCTGTTTATAGGCATAAACAATGGTCAGAGAAGCACCGGACAGTTTTTGCACTGTGGATAACAATGTAATCAGGAAACTGTGGGAAGCGGTGGATGACGAGGACGGCTTGGATGATGGAGTCTTTGAGGGCTGTGGAGAGTGAATAAGAGGGTCTTTGTGACAGTAAGTGCGCACTAACGATGTAACTGCCAACTGGAACATCGGAACCCAGCAGGTTGAGTATGGCAAGTTGGATGAACCAAGGTTGTGTGAGTTTGGGTAGAACGTCAACAAGGACGACCTTGAGAATGGCTTCGCGCGTGATATAGCGCACTGCATCGACGGCATAGTCTTCGGGAGGGAGGGAGATATGCAAGAGATGGTCGATGATCTGTCGATAGTAATCCTCGTTTATTTCTCCGTCCGGAGAAATGGCCATGTGAGGCTGGGACTGATGGAAGAGGTAGGGAAGAGAAGTAGAGCCGCCATTGGCATAGGAGGAAGAGAGCTTTGAGGCGGCGTTGCGGTAGTCACGGTAGTGCTGGGTGAGAATGAGGGGGAGGTCGCAGAGAAGGAGTCGGGGTAGGTCGATGGTGCAGAGGCGGGATTCGAAGACGTGGACGACATGAATTAGGATGCGATTGATTTCCGGGACGAACTCTCTGTCGTAGCGGGAGAGCTTGGACCACCATGGGGAGACGTAAGCGCGGAGAGCCTGGGCGATCAAGTCAAAGATTTCCGGGGCGAGGTCAGGGTGAGCTGAGGCGGTGAGTAGAGGGGGGTAGGGCGCGGCTGGGGGGAGGGCGGGGAAGAGGAGACGCCTAGCAAGCGGGAGCGGGACAGGCCTTGTCGGCGGCATGGTTCAACAGACCATCCTCATCCTCATCGTCTGCGCCGCTTTCCTCGCTGCCATCCTTCTCTTCTCCATCGCACGCGCCCTCTTCTTCCCCCGTTCTTCTCCTGCCCCCTTGCCTCCCGTCCAACCTCTCTCACATCACCGCCATCTCCCCTCCCCTTCCTCATACCACGGAAGCAAGGCTTCGCTGTTCGATAGCGCCTCCATCAGCGAGCCTCCACGTTCCATATCCTCCTTCACTACGTCTTCATCAAGGCGCACGAGATACAAGACAAACTATGGCACTCCCCATGGTCGCCACATGCAAATAATCCTTCCAGCCCCCTTGGCCTCCCAATGTGTTCGGCCACAGACCCGAACGTCGAGCTTCGTCGACCAGTGGGTCGCACGCTCCGTCAGTCATGAACCAACGCTGTCAGGTCTGTGTTAAGATAACGATGTATTGGATGATGTTCATGCTACTTTCGAACAGAAATCAAGGAGCATCTCCCTTGTCTACCTCCACCATCCGTTACATGACCACAATCCTAGGCTGTTTAGATGGACTTGCGAATACCCCTACATAGCTATACCCTGTACATTTTTCGATTATTATGATTATTATTATTATTATTATTGTGATAATTTACTCGCCAACCACCGTGCTATTCTTAGTAACCATCTACTGGATTTCGCCGTCTTCAACTTCGTCACGGTGGTGAGAGCAGGACTCGCCACAACTTATCGCACATGGGCAGGTCAGGAAAACAGACTAAGAAGCCGCTTGTTGAACCTGACGAGGTCTATCATGTTGGTATGAATGCCGCACCAACCACTTTTGGCTCATTTGACATCCCTCATCTAGAGGTTATAACAAGGGCCCGCGTAGTTCGCGAACCGGTGCTGGGCTCAGAAGAGGAAACGAGCGAATCAGAGTCGAATCATAAGAGGAAGGGCAAAGCTCGATGGGTATGGGCATGACATTCGCAACCGCTGGCCTTGTCCTGACCGTCTGTCTCAGCAATACTATGTCAAGGTCTGCAAATTCAGAATTGTGTCACTCACCACTCATCGCATAGCTTATATACGCAGTGGGCGGGTTATGACTCTGATGCGAACAGGTATTGACACCTTTCTACATCGCACACGACTCTGCTGACAACCTCTTGCAAAGTTGGGAACCTGAGGAAAACGTCGCAAACTGTCAACGACTTCTCGCCAGCTTCTGGGAACATATCGGAGTGGACGATAAAGATTATAATGTCGGCTATGAAGTTGCAGCTGAAGAACAATGGATAAGTTGCGTCCCTTTCGTCCATCTCCTATTGTACCTCATAGTTTCACAGAGAAGGAAAAAAAATTCTTTGCAAGAGAATATCACGGTGTGCAGGAACAAATGAAACAAAAGGACCAACATGAACATAAGCCGAAGCAAATAGAAAAGACCAAGAAATCTACTACAGCAACCTCTCGTTCGTCTACCTCGTCGTCGACGAAAGGCAAGGCGAAAGCATCAGAAGTACGTCTGATGCAATACTTCATGTCACCATGGTACTTACCTGCACAGATCGAGTTGACTTCCTCCGAATCAGAAGATGACCAACCTCTGTCACAAACGATTCCATCTAAAAGAAAAGTTATTCAGATCTCTTCATCAGAAGATGTCAGTAATTTTCCGATTCGTCCATCTCAACTCACATTTTGGTTTGTAGGAGCATAGACCCATATCTGCACCTCCATCAAAGGTGCAGAAAATGCCTTCTACCAGCAGGGGGGTGACAGTGCGCGATCCGGCTCAGGAGGGAGCAGTCGACTCTTTGTTTACACCCTCTCCTGATGCGATTTCCATCCCAGAACCACTTCCTTCCGTTAGGGTCCAACCCATTCCTTTGCCCCCGCCCACCAAAAAGCTACAATTGTCTCGCAGGTCTCTCAAACGTCCCTATAACCAGCATAACAGCATTGCTGCGGGCTCTCTTGACTTTCCTGCATCAACAAATTCCATATTAACTAAACAACGTCTTGCGCAACAAGCTCTAAACCTAGTGCCACCAAGAGGTTCACTCATATCCCTCACCGACTCTGATAAAACGAAACTGCCATCTGCAGCGTCCACGAAACAGGCATTGACATCACTCAGTTTCAAGAAATCTGCGCCATTTACCTCGACAGAGAATATTACTGGTTAGTAGTCCATATTTCATCCTGTCTGCTACTCATATTAGCGTGCAGGGATATCGATTCAAACCAACATTCATCTCGCGTCGTCGAGTCGGACACCGGCCGCTGGATCAGAGACATCAACGCCAGTGCAAGATTATTCGTTGAGTAGAACTATCATCTTCTGATCATATGTTTGACTATTTATCCAGTGGACCCCGCGCGACGGCAATGGAAGTAGATTCCTTCCTAAACAATATCATGCCTCCTGAGTCAGTGTTGCTTTGTCATTTTATCGTCGTCGCTCATGCGCACCAGATTGGCGGCACCCATAGTGTATCTCTTTTACGCTCTGCTTAACATCCAGAGCCTCACCTCACTTGTAGATCTAGTCCCCAGACTGAGCATGGAGCACTGCCTCCCAAAGCACTACTTTCCAAGAAACTACCTCTTCCAGCAAAGTGTGTTTGAATTGATACTTATTTTGCACTGACATTTTGTCCAGGATACAAAAAAAGTGGAAATGGTCTGGGCCACTTGTATTGGATTACTCTGGTGGGCGGAGTGAAAGCATCAATGTAACATTGCAAGACTGCACTGAGCCTACCGGTACGGGATTGCGTTTCAGTATCGTCATGACGGGAGTGGAGGAGTTGGTTGCACCAAGCTTTCATAACTTTATAGATATGTCATCTTTCCTTCGCGCCTGCCAGCCTCCTTCACAGCACGGACGAATATTGGCCCAAACCGACCACGACGCCGCGTCATTAACGACTGTGAGTCTATACATGGGTAAAATGAAACAGGTGTGAAATTTTCACCAGCGGGTATTGATACTCCTAACGGTCATGTAAGGTCATTGCAATACCCGCAACTTTGGACAATGAGGTCGTTGGGCACCTGCTACTGTTTTCTCCTGATAGTGAATTATGGCGTATGCTCAAAGTTCCATCGGATCTCCGTCAATCACGTTCTCTTGTCGTGACCCTTGTTGCATGGGAGTTATCGCCGAAACATCTTGCACTGGATTTCCGCAAACCCATATCTCAAATTCTTCCTAAAGTCACCAACATCGACCAGACGATTGAGGATACCCTACGCTGGGAGCGCTCCATCCGCACCAAAGTATCCTATCACCATGCTCTTCGTGTTCTTAAATTTCCGAAAACTCTGCATGATTTCATGATGCATGAATACAAACGGCCTTTCTGTGTTTGGTGGGACAGTGGCGATAACACCAATGCGAAAAGCCACCCCGGTATCGAAACAATGTATCTTCTTTCTATTATGGAGCAGTGTCGGGCGGGAAACGTTGGTCTTAAATCGGCCGCAAGAGTTGTCTTCGTCCATGTCGGTGCCCTAAAGACTATTCACAAAATGCCTCAATTCATGGATAGGAGGGCGAATCATCCGCTCGTCCAATTCTACACATATGGGACTCATGAAAGTGTTGGGCCTGGCGTATGGGGTGTCCGAGAAGTATGGCCATGCGGTGCGTTGAAAGAAATGTTGTTTGTGTTGGAAACGCGTCAATTGACGCGGCCACAGGTGGCATTGTTACATTCACGCCGCAAGCTGCGCTGGATGACTTCTTCGGTCTCCTTCATAGAATACGTCAGATATATGCGCATCCGTTGTGGGCTTCCTACGTTATGCCGTCGGCGTTGGGGATGATGGCAAAGTTGATTTGCGGGAATGACGATCCCCTAGCAGCGTTTGACAGGTCCGCACTCTCACAAAATAATCTTGCGCATGACTGACGCTAAATCCAGAGACGAATTTTTATTCAAAGACTTGCTGACTGCTATTGCAGAAGGGGAATTGGCCATGTTGACAGCCCCACGCAATGACCAACATTCGACGAGTGCTAATGAAGTGACACAACAGTGGGTAAATGAATATGTATTGTCTTCACCAGATAGCGAGCGGGAGATTTTACAATACGCGGTTGCTTCGTTCAACGCTAAATTCTCCAACATCCACTCTTCAGAATGGACGAGAGTCATCGCGGAGGAACTATCGGTTGATCTTTCATATATGCAAAGGCAACCTACGTTTATGCGGAATTATCGTCGATATGTAGTGCTCCGCGGTCATCGACAAGAAATTTCACTGCCTGATGGTGTAAGTCCTGTGGTTGTGATGAAACCTAGCGCTGACGCTCCACGAGTTCGAATGGGTCACTACATCGTGTCTCGATTTTAGGGACGATTTTTTCCCCCGACAGTGATCTAGTCCCCTCTTCATGTTAGACCTATGTTTGCAGTGACAACGTATCCCATTTCATTTCTGTACTAAGATCGATACAAATACAAGCCAATAACTCTCAAAAAATAATCTTCACAACTAGAATTTGGTTCGAAGATGCTGAACCTTGGCCGCTGCCTGTTCATCAACGAACCAATACAGATGGCCAGGATACACAGGCTTGACCCTCGCGGACGGTAGACCGATCTCTGGTGTGTCAAGAACCGCGCTAAGGGCATCGGCCTTTTCTTTCCCACTTGTAACAAAGGCTACACGTGTAGCATGGTTGATGACCGGGTATGTGAAAGTGATCCTCTTCGGCGGCGGTTTCGGGGAATTTTCGATATATGCAACCCAGCGATCCTCCTCTGTAAGAAGTTCATGACCCGGAAACAACGAGGCGGTGTGCCCATCGGGACCCATGCCAAGTAAGATAAGATCGAAAATGGGGAAGCGCGCGGAATCCTTTTGCGCGAATTCTCGTATGAGTTCCTTTTCATACGAATCGGATAGCTCCTCGAGATCTCCCAAAAGCTCTGTATTTATAGTGTGAACGTTTTCTACAGGGATGGGAACCTTTGAGAACAGAAGTTGCATGCAGGCGTGGTGATTGGAGTCGGGATGATTGAGCGGAACGGCACGCTCGTCGACATAAAAGACTTGCCTGGATGCGAAACATTCGTCAGGCGTGCCGTGGCGTCTTTGCGATGGGACGAATGACATACCATTTGTCCCACTTTACGGCAGGTTCATCAATAAGACCCCTCAAAGCCTTGGGTAGGGAGCCGCCAGAGACGGCGACGGTAAAACGGCCCTTCTTTGTGATGGATTCTTTCTGAGCTTTAACGACAAAGGTAGCAAGAGCATTGACAAGCTCGTCTTCATCTGCGAAGGAATATACAACGGAGGGATTAGGAGGCTGGTGGACACCGGCCATGGCTCGAGGTAAGACAGACAAGCCAATCAGATAACGTCATGTAAACATTACATAAACCTGAGTGCTACGGTAGAAGGGGTAAATTGGAGTACGTGTCTATCAGCAGTTGCAGCCATAATTCTGCGAGTTCTCAGAGTCCAGCTGGATTGGGTCAGGGTAGTCCACGTATCTGTACAACATTCAATGTCTGTTGTCATTCAGCACCATTAACACGTACAGTTGTTCTTCTGCTTCCTGCTGAAGCGCATTCTTCGCCACCGTTTGGAATGCCTGCTCGACGTTGATCGCTTCCTTCGCAGATGTTTCAAAATAGGGAATATTCCCTTTGGACTGGCACCATGTCATGGCCCGCTTCTGTGTTACCTTGGCACCGTGTCAGTAATCGAATGCCATTGGCACTGGACAAGACACACTTGGCGTTTATTTTCTTCCACGTCAATCTTGTTTCCTAATACTACAAATGGGAAATTCTCCGGATCATGTGGACTTGCCTGTATGAGAAATTCATCGCGCCAGCTGTCCAGAGTTTCAAACGACTTTGCGCTGTTGACATCATACACGAGGACGCAACAGTCAGCTCCTCGGTAGAACGCCACACCGAGTGATTGGAACCGCTCTTGTCCCGCAGTGTCCCATAGCTTAAACAATTATGAGGCACCGAGGACAAACATCAGAGCGGGAGATAAAGCTACCTGCATAGTCACAGGACGGTCGTCCACTATTACCTCCTTCGTTAGGCTGTGCCACAATGAGTTGAAGCGTTCAACAGTGTTAACACAGGCTAGCTTACAAGTCGGCACCAATAGTGGCCTTGTACTGGTTACTGAATCGTTTGTTAACGTATTGGTTCATGAGCGACGTCTTGCCGACGCTGTTCGCATTCGGTTCAAATGAGTTTAGCACGACCAAGGAAAAGACTGACCCGCTGTCGCCTAGAATGATGACCTGGTGCCATTAGAACCTGCGTGCAGAGCCATGAGATACGCACGTACCTTGAGCAGAACGCGGCCCATCTGGGAGTTGAGGAGAGAGTGGCGAACCCATTAAGGCAGCTTGCCCCGGATTAGGGATTCAAACTCCGAACACTGCCCTTCAGAATGGCGGAGCCATCATGGCAGGAGCAGTTGCGTCTACGCCTCGCCGAGCGTAATGCACGGGAGGCGACCTTCAAACCTGTCATCGACCAATGTACGCATCTCTTGCTTCATCCCCCCATCTTCTGTTTTACGTCAACCAGACCGCAGATTAGCCCAGCAAACCAAGCTCTTGAAGGAGCGCAATGCTTCCCTATTACGTGCCGTAAGCACCGTCAAAGTCTCTGGTGGAGGCGGCGCTGCTCAAGGTGGAGTCGAAGAGTAAGTCCAATACTGCCGTGGCATCTTTTTGATGCTCAGTCTCCGATCATCTTAGCAATCCCGTTTTAGCAGCCTTTACTCAGTCGCTAGAGTCACAAAACTCATCTCTACGCGATGAATTGGCTGCAGTGTACAAGACCCATGGTCAGAATGCTCAAAGACTCTTAGCCATGAACGAAACTTTAAGAGAGAGGGAGGAAATGTCACGGGTGGAAGCAGAAAATCTCAGGAAAGCGAAGGATGAGATAGCTACCCTAAGACGTAAAGTCGATCAGCACTCAGAATTAATGGCAGAGAAAGATAGGACCGTTCAGGTGAGCTCCTTGTACATGACCCCCATTCACGTGGTTTGCTTGATGATTTGGCAGATCCTGCATGACGAGATCAGTACACTGCAGCTAGAATTAGGCCAAATAGAAGAGCGCAATACACTTATGCAGAAAGATAATGCCAAACTTCTCCAACGTTGGCTCGACGCGAAGCAGGCAGAAGCGAACAAGATGAACGAAGCAAACGAATTTTACGAAACGATGCGTTCGCGGCAGCAAGCTGTTATCAATTGGAGAAATGGAGCATCAGGAGATGCATCTAGTACACCCGACCCCCAGAATGAGAGCACCGAGTCTGCCCAAGCAACATCGACGTCGATGGCGGGAAAAGGGTTGGAGAAGGAGGAAACTCGACCGGCCAAGACGAAAGATCTGACCGCGTCGCCTTCGAACAAGACGGAGGAATTGACTCCGAATGGTTAATCGTCAATGAACAACACCTATAGAATCTATACCCATTTCGAAGGCACAATTTTTCACAGTAGTGCACAGTCAAGTACTAATAAACATTTCAATGGGAGATTTCAGTGGGAGAAACAGTAAAATCAAAGGAACAGACGTCTTTAACACTAGCAAAAACTTTTGGAACTGTGGTCAATGTATGCTGGAAAGATGTGTATGGAAACATGATTGACAGACTCGCAGACAGGACAGCACTTGCAAAGTATACTGCGTAGGAGCTACATTGGGGTGGAGAAACAATGACCAAGAAATGTTATGAGTTTAATTCAACGACCACCATCTCCAGTGGTTGGTTGACCAGATGCTTGTTGACTGTAATATCCTGAATGTCAAGTCAGCGTCGGAAAGAGCCAAATCACAAAAACACAACTGACCGCCCCAATAGTTTGAATAATAAGAATTAGGATCAGCGCTTGCCCACTGAGCTTGACTGGCTTGGCTAGCTGCCGCGGTCGGGTCAGAGGTGCCCTGTTGCCCGCCGGCGGTGATGCCTAAACCAGCCCCGGCAGTAGTGACACTTTGAGACATGCCAGGAGAAGCAGGTGCCCCTCCAGTGCCCCCAGCTTGACCGGGAAAACCAGGGTAGGCGCCGAAGCCATACTGACCATATGTATTTGGTTGCGGCATTCCATACATGGGCTAGAAATTGCTTTTAACGAATCATCACGGTCACAAATGCTTATCATACCATGTTAGCATACGGTGCAGCTGGGGTAGCGGGACTTAGGGTTGGTTGAGCAACTGCACCATCAGCTCTATCCTTGCCCCAGCTACATTTGATTGGTCTACCGTGAACCATTTGACCCTGAAGTTGTACAATGGCCATAGCAGCATGCTCGTGGGTGTCAAGTTTCACAAAAGCGAAACCACGATCGGCTTGCATACGGATTTCGGACAGATACCCAATTGATTGGAAAAGAGGGATGAGGTCGGCCTGGGTGCAATAAGGAACGAGATTTCCAACGTAAACGGTGGTGTTGTAGGCAGGAGTTTGTTGCACCACAGACTCGTACGTCAATGGGCCACCTTGGAAATTTATCGGTGCAGGTGCACCACCGGTAGCGGCGGGACGAGGGGAAACTATAGTTGGTCCTCCACCACCACCTTGAGTCTTTTGATTAGCCCAGTTCACACGAATGGCGCGAGAACCGAGCCATTCGCCGTTCATTGTAGCGATGGCTTGTTCGGCGTCTGTCTTGTCGCGGAATGCAAGAAAACCGTATCCGCGAGACTTGCCTGAATTCATATCCCACATGACGCGAGCATCCGACAGTGTACCAAAAGCACTGAAGGCTTTGGCGAGAACTTCATCATTGACTTCGGGACTGAGATCACCGACGAATACATGATAATGGCTGCTGGTGTCTTCCTTATTTTGAGAACCCTGGTAAGCCCAGTTGACGCGGATTTCGGTGTCGAAGATTTTGCGACCATTGAGAGTCTGCATGGCAGTCTCTGCGGCACGCATATCGATATATTCGACGAAGCCGTAATTGAGGCCGCCATGTTGGTAGTTACGGTCAGGGATAATTTTTACGTGCTGAACGGGGCCAGCGACAGCGAAGATTTCAGTGAGCATATACTCGGTTACCCGGGGGCTCAGATTTCCGACGTAAAGATGAGCACGACGCTAGATTGGAGGAGCGATGAGGGAGCGATGGAGGAAAGATGAGGAAGGGACATACCGGAGCCTCTGCCGCTCCCATTGCCAAAGGATTCATGATTGAAAAAAGATAAAGGAAGATAAGATATGAGACAAGGGCGAGAGGAAAGAGGAGATAGTACGAGAGAGAGAGAGACCGTCCGAGAGGAGGAAAGAGAAAGAGAAAAAGAAGAGAGGAGAGCAGACGAGATGAGAGTGCAGAAGGAAGATGTGGGCGTGGGAACGCTCACTCGTCGGCGACAGCGCCAGCACAATTGCCTTGGAGATGTGGGCAATATACGAGACGCTCACAATTGCCTTGGAAATATGGGCAATACAGGAGGCTCGCAATTGCCTTAGGGATGTAGGCAATACAGGAGGCTCATAATCACCTTGGAGGCAACACAGCTACTTGGCCGGGACGCTTAGCAGCACCCCGCTCGCACTCGTCGGCACCCACGTCACGTTTCCGCTCTGCGCCAGCGACTGCACAATCGCCTTGCTCGCCTCAATTTTCCGCAGCGCAACGAACGCCTCCCCCGCCTTCTCCAGCGCCCGCGAAATCGTCCCCGCCGCTTCCGCCTCTCCCTCCGCCCGAATCACCGCTGCCTGTCGCTCCTGTTCTGCCTTCTCCACAATAAATTTCGCTCTCTCCGCGTCCTGTTGTGCAATCTGCTTCGCTTCCACCGCTTGCGTGAATTCCTGCGCCCTGTCAGTACGCGCCTGCTTCCCTTGGCCACACTCACCTTTCCAAACGTCAAGTGTGTGATCGACACATCCTCAAGCACGATGTGAAACTCTCCCGCACGCTGCAGGAGATCCGCCCGGATTCGCGACGACACCACCTCTCGCTGAGTGATCAGCTCTGCCGCGTCAAATTGGGCAACAATGCTCTTCAGCACTTCGTTGCCGATGGACGGTAGCACCCTCTCGTCGTAGTCCATGCCCAGGCTCTGGTAAATCCTTGACAAGTGCTCTACGTCTGGTCGCGATAGCACACGGAGCGTGATAGATACCATCTGCAGGTCTTTAGATCCCGTAGTGGTCGATATATTCTATCACCTATCAGTTGCGCAAAAAAAACACCACCTCGCCTGCACTTACCCGAGGCTTGATTCGACAGTCATAAAGGATGGCACGCTGCAGCCAAGGTACCAGTAAATGAGTCCCTTCACCGCTCGCCTACAGTAGTTACAGTTGACTTCCAAAGAAGCCATAAGATGACGAATGACTTGCCTTGTTCTTTACACCTGAAAACCTGTCAAACATAACTGCCCGGTGACCCCCTGGGACATCATAGATGCTTGCTTGCACGAGAGCAACGCCGACACCAAGTGGCACTATAAGCCGAGCCAGACTCTGAGAAAGCGCCATGGTCTGGATGAAGTGGAAAGAAACTTGCGCAAATAACGAATTTACGTAACTACGTGACATGCAAAGCGACATCTCCTCGTCGCTCGCCCTCCATTCGAGCCGAATGGCTTCCAAACTGCATAGCTCGCTTCTTCCTTTTGCTAGCTTCAACGAGTCCTATCTTCTCTGATGCTAACCTCAACAACATTTTGTCACCTAGACCCAGCTCCATTCTCGGGTCCATTTTATGATCCACAGGCAACCCCGCCAAAAAGTTGACTACACTGAGGGAAAGAAATGGATATCGTGTCTCTTTCCCGTGGGACGATATAATGCGATCATCTCTACCCAAGTTTCTTGTCGGAATACGGTTGAGGTCAAGTTGTAACTGCCGCAGTCCACATGAGCGAATACACTTGTTATGTCAAAGACGCCTTTTACCTCCTCAATTACTGCTTGCCATCCACCGGTCCCATAAGCTGTTCTATGTCGGCTATATCCTCCGAGTAACTCGTCCGCCCCTAGCCCACTTAATAAAACCCGTGCCAGACTGGTATACGGTTCTGGATTAGACGAATCTCTCACTTGACCAATGCCTCTTGATGCGAAATATAAAGCAAGAGCGAGACTCTAAGTGAGCCATTAGACACAACGTTTATCTTCGTGAACGGAGTAAATACCAAGTCCATGACTGTATGAGACGGATACATGATTGATTCTATCAAAGGACGAGCCGCTTGTGATTCTTGATACGGAATATTGATTTCAACCTGAACTTCCGTTAGCCGTTGGGCGCGTCATGATGTCGGACCGCACAAAATTCCACTGTCGTCCTGGGCAAACTCGCCGCAGCTCCTCCAGTTCTTGTAGACCAGTGACCCTGTCTGGGACGAGGTATGACACGTCCGCACCACATGCTGTAGCGTCCAAACCATTAGTCTACTCCGCTCTCATTTACTGCACCTGCCAAAAGTACCTTCTAATTGTACTCTCTTTTTCCACGGATTTTCAAACGCGACATTCAGAAGGTCAATCGGTTCGTGCAATGGTACATGCCTATTGGTCAGGAATCTGGTTTTAAAGGAGAAAAAGACGTTGTATTTATCCACTCACTTGTGTGCAAAATATGCGATAACAGCCGAGTCGATACCTCCGCTGAAAAGGATTGCTATCCTCGCCCGCGTCATTCTTGGACCATGAACATATATATCTAGCTTGTCCTATTGTCATGCACTTACGATTGATGGACTATATTGTTAACCCGCGATTCTACACTTCGATCTAGTTGATATATTAAATCATCGATATGTTTCGCCAGGAAGTCTCGAATTCCCTCCAGTGGTCGTTCAAGTTGATTGATAGATGGAGGGTCGCCATTGACCTTTCGTGGCGCAGCCTGAAATATAATAAGATTGATAATTCTGATAATCTTTGCGCTACACACGAAATGCAAGTTTGAAATGTCCGATGGATAACGACGCCATTGTTTGAGGGCGTGATTGAAATTTGTTTCAATCTTACAAGTACGTAAATCAGTCAGTCGATGACGAGACAGTACGAAAACGCACGTTATCGTCAGTAAGCCCCTTTTCTTGGAAAATCACAGTATCTAAACCATAGACATGGTCAGTGTCGAGCTCCTCTAGTGCATACGAGCAATCCGCTCCAGCCGATACAGATGCCAATAGGAAGAATGGCTGCGACAACTTTGGTCGATGGATCAAGAGTGATCTACGACCAAGCGGATCGCGGGCGAAGAATAGTTTCTGTGAAGCTTTCTACTGACGCTTAGAATTGTTCGGGTTTAACATATGGTTGTACGTACGTGATAAAAAACAAAGGCGTAGCTGTGAATTCGTTACACGTCGATGTATTGCCAAAGGTGAGCTCGGAAAACGTACGGCCCCTCGATCTGCCCAAGCAGCTCAGGAATATAATCCGGATTCTCGAGAGAACATAGAGCATCCATCAACTTGACTCCGTCATTTTCTTTCGCAGAAATCTATAATGCTATTCAATGGCGCCGATTGCGAAAGAACATGCCAACCTCCATTCCCTCGAATATCTTGACAAGCGCATCATCAGCGATTTGGATCTATCCAAAGTCGACGAGCACACTACCTCGCCGTTCCAGCACAGAACATTGCCATCGTCTAGATGGGGCTGCCTGACTAGTCCTTCTCCTCGTAATCTTAGCTCAGAAGCGACAAAAAAAATTGTGGAAAGCGGTCTATACTCAAGTGATGTATCACTTTTAGGCCCGGGAATAGGAAACTGGCATTCATTCTGGGCATCGGGTCCTGTGCCCTTCATAAGCTAGGGTAGATTGACGTCACAAGTAAAGCTTGCCTCTAGTGGCATTTGCCGCTCGTAAGTCTTGCCATACGCAAGGGCTTAGCGGACTTTTGTTAACGTCCGCGTGTGCGAGGACAAGAATACCACACATGAAAAGTAAATTCTATATTTATCACTTGACTACAGTTACACATTGGTTTACATTTACGTCAGCCACAGTATTATGTGTTGTATGCGCTGGCTGATACGTTTCCGCCACGGCCAGTCCAGTTGACGTCTGGAAGAGTGTTAAAACTGAGCAAGTATAGACACTGGTTCACTAACGGATGTCTTCGTTGGGTTTGAACCTTTCGTTTTCTTTTCCTGGTAGAACTCGGAAAGTGTGAGCACCAAAATAATCACGCTACAGAACAATCTCTCAGACTCTTTCCTATCTCTCAATATGAAATAAACTGAACCTGTGCTTGTAGCATATTAGCCGGCAATATTTCGCTTCGGTATCCGTCCAAAAACGCAAGCGCCGTGCTGAATGCAGGGGTGGGAATGCCCCAAAGCAAGGCTTGTGCGATCACCCGCCGCCAACCAGGTTGTGCTTTGTGGATAGCTAAAATTTATTCAGAGCCATTGTCAACATGATGTAACTAATGAACACACCCTTATTGAAAAAGTCATCAAACAACAATGACTCGAGTTTAGGATTCTTAGTGTACGCAGAGGTGATGTCACCCAGGAAAACGCTCTGGGAGCAAATCAAGCAAAAGAGAATTACAAACATGGTGAAGAATCACCTTGATAATGCATCCCCCTCTCCACATCCTAGCTATTCCAGCATAGTTAAGATTCCATCCAATCTATTGCGATCAACTTGTTTCTGAAGCTGAGAGGGAGTGAATAATATTACCTCCTTCGCAGTTTCTCGCATCAGCATGAAACCTTGTGTATAAGAGATAATTTTCGAAGCATACAATGCCTGTTCCAAATCGTCGATGAATTGTTGCTTGTCACCACGGAAAGGTTCCTTCTGAGGTCCAGCTAATACTTTGCTGGCGCGAACCCGCTCCTCTTTGATGGCCGAGAGGCATCGTGCGAAAACGGCTTCACCAATGAGCGTGACTGGACGATTGTCAATGGTTGACATCTCATGAGGCTGATAGAAGTTACGAACCTGGAGTACCAGCCTCAAGGGCCGCGATGGCAGTCCATTTACCTGTACCTTTTTGTCCTGCCTTGTCAAGAATTTTATTGATAACAGCTTCGCCATCGTCATCCTTGAACTTGAGAATATTCGCAGTTATTTCAACAAGGAACGAATCAAGGACACCCTTGTTCCACTTATTGAATATATCGGAAATCTCGCCATCTTCCAAGCCCAACCCACGCTTGAGAATATCATAGGCTTCTGCAATCAATTGCATGTCACCGTATTCAATACCTGCGATAGATTTCGCGTGAATGGCAAATAAGGCATACTCATGATGTGTTATTATTATTACCGTTGTGCACCATTTTCACGTAGTGGCCTGATCCAGTTTCGCCTACCCAGTCGCAGCATGGCTCCCCATTTACCTGCGCAGAAACTTTTTGGAAAATGTTCTTAATGTGCGGCCACGCTGCTGGAGAACCACCGGGCATCAGCGAAGGGCCATAGCGAGCACCTTCTTCGCCACCGGAGACGCCAGTGCCGATGAAAAGATATCCCTTCTCTTCCAATTCTTTGGCGCGGCGGATAGAGTCTGGGTAGTGAGAATTTCCACCATCAATTATGATATCGCCTGGCTCCAGATGAGGCAGAAGTTGCTTAATCAAATCGTCGACGGCAGAGCCAGCTTTGACCAGCATCATGATTTTACGAGGCTTTTTCAATTTGGCAGCAAGCTCCTCAATAGACCGAGCACCCAATATATTCGTTCCTGTTGATATGATTAGTTGATTCAATGGAGTGACCCACGTACTTACCCTTGGCCTCATTTTCGAGGAAGTGGTCAACTTTGCTTGTGGATCTGTTGTATGCAACAACGATGAAACCTTTATCATTCATGTTCAGGATCAGATTTTGACCCTGTCATTGTATAAATCGTGTGGCGAAGTTATCAGGACAGATATGAATCACCATAACGGCAAGGCCGATGAGACCGATATCGCCGCTGGGAGTCATGAGAAAGTAGCATAAGCGCAGGAGAGGGTACGAACGTAGCCATCTTATCTATGTGTTAGATCTCGACGAGAGGTGGTTAGAGAGAAAGTTGGGGGAATGGCAAACACAACGCAACACGGCGATAAAGTACAGTGATATAGTCATGGCCCCGGTTGAATGTATATCCAGCCGACGCGTCGAAACCTTCCATGCTCGAGCCGAGCACAAGCGAGGCTTAAGCTCAGGTATGCGCTGGCCAGAACCCTGAGCATTTGTTTGCCAGGTAATCTCGCTGACGCACGCGTCGTTTCGCAGACACCATCGTGGAAATGCAGGCGTCTCCTATCCTTCACGAGGGATGGATCCTGAAGAAGCGGAGGAAAAAGATGCAAGGTACATCGACTTTATCACTGCTTGCCTTTTCAGTGCCTTACGTCCTCCACTGAAGGCTTCGCACGTCGATATTTTATCCTTACTAACGATGGCACACTGAAATATTCCTTCGGTCCCGGAAAGCCTATTCGTGATCAACTTTCTCTAGCTCAGGCCGCTATATCGACGTCTCATGGCCGCAAGGATATTCATATCGATTCCAGCACAACGACATTTCACTTGAAATGTCTGACGACTGATGACTTCGAAACTTGGATGACATACTTCAGGTCCTTGGCATTATCTACGTTGGTACTTCATCACCTACTTTGATCTATCAGGAAATATATCCTCTCCGCGAATGAAACTCACAGATCGGCAAGCGTCAAGCGCACATCACAGCAGGGTTTTCCTACAGTAAGCAAACTCTGGGGGATTCTTGATGAGATGGGTCTGGTAAGCGTGTCCACATATATCTATATGATGGCCTCAGTTGTGTTCGAGGTAATAGCCGAATTGGAAAAGTCTATCATCGCAATTTCCCAAGACAACGCGTTGAAAACGCATGGTAAGAAGTCAGATAAAAGTAAGGATCATACGCGAAAGGAAGCGGTCCTTGGATTGTTTAGGAAGGGTATGTAACACTTCATGACCCCACAGTCTGTCTAAGCGCGGCATAGAGCAATTTGCAACAACCGATTCGGCTTCTGCAAGCATATCACTGCCCTCGATCCAACATGCTATGACAATCCTCGACACTTTAAAAGCCCAGCACATTTCACTCACAACGTCTCTGCAGCCATTTGTTCGCCTTGAGCCGAATTACGGTCTGCGGAGTTCGCCTTTACCTACGACCGCGGAGGAAGATTCAGTGGATACACCTATGCATTCTAGACATAACTCTTTTGCCACCATAAGCGATAGTACAGTCGAATGGTACGATGCCCCGGATGGACCAGAAGAATATGTGATGTGTATGGACGAGCAAGAGCCTGTGGAGCCCGTTTTGTCCTCTGATGGCAGAAGCACATCCCAATCTGAAGGCGACTCTGGTGTAGACACTGACATTGAGGACGACGCTCAGAAAGATTATGGAGGAAGTGTATATCAAGATTCTATGCATGTGATCCGAAGGTCAGAATTACCAGCTGCCATTGCCAGTGATGAAGGGAGCCTATTTACAATTCTAAAGAATAATGTGGGAAAGGTGAGTTCCACTGTTTCGAAACATCTCCAAAGTATTTATGCGTTTCATAGGACTTATCGACTATCGCATTTCCTGTATCATTTAATGAGCCTCTCACATTATTGCAGCGTGCTGCAGAGGAGCTCGAATACCATGAATTATTGGACAAGGCAACCCAGTCTAATGACCCTGTCATGCGCATTTGTTATATTGCAGCATTTGCTGTCTCGGGCTATGCACATACACGTCACAGATCGGGCAGGAAAGGATTGTAAGCATGCGTCGGTCGGACTGCGTACTAAATGCATTGTAACCCCGTCTATGCAGTAACCCTATGCTCGGAGAGACGTTTGAAGACAGTCGTATGAATTTCATTGCCGAGAAGGTGCGACATCAACCACTGGAGATAGCATATCATGCAGAGGGTAAAGGTTGGGAATTGACGGCTATGTCATGTGGCAAAACAAAATTTTGGGGTAGGATCCGCCATGATATGAGCTTACAACACGTCCATTCTCATGACGTCTTCAGGGAAAAGCCTGGAAGTAATACCTACCGGCACGACTCGCCTCAAAATAGGCGAAAACTACTACACTTGGTATGCCAAATATGCCAAATGCGAGTAATGGAGTTCATTCGTTACAGGAACAAGCCATCATCGTTCGTCAGGAACTTGATTATTGGGACCAAGTACCTGGAGCATTGCGGCGAAATGACAATAGAAGACATTTCTAACGAGATGCGTGCTGTTCTTGAATTCAAGCAAAACGGTTACTGGGGTTCCGCAAATGCCATTTCTGGCGTGGTATACGCAAGCAACGGTCAAACTGCATGTCAATTAGACGGGAAATGGGATGAATATTTATCACAGAGCCTTTCTTCTTCTCAGTACAACGTGCTGTGGCGAATCAATTCCTTTCCAAAGAACGCTCATCAATTTTACGGGTTTACAGGCTTTGCAATGACTCTCAACGAGATTACAAGTGATCTCATCGGCAAATTGCCACCAACCGACTCTCGTCACAGACCAGATGTGAGAGCATTAGAAGATGGCGATTTATATACCGCTGAAGAAGAGAAACAAAGGGTAGAGGATCTGCAAAGGCAGCGGAGACGGAACGGGGAGGGGCAAATCCCTCGTTGGTATAAGCAGATTGGAGATGAGTGGGTGTACACGGGGAGATATTGGGACGCTAGGAAAAATGGTTGGGAAGCTGGAGAGCACATCGAGAGTTTGTGGTGAAGCATGGTTTAGAGTGTGTATTTGTTTTCGCTTGGAAAACGGGCCGCCACGCTCACGCTTGTGGGTGCACCAAAATGCTGCGGGTTGTTCGATCCAAGGCTCAGACAATTTCCAAAAAGCCAGCAAACTATGCAACCCTGACCAAGAAGGATTCTATCACTCCACCCTATGCAACACTACTCAACAATTTAGAGCGCGTGCGCGGGGTCCTCAAAAGGCCTTTAACCTTAGCCGAGAAGTTCCTTTACAGTCATCTTGTCGACCCGGAAAGGAATCTGACTTCAGGAGGAAGAGTGAGGGGAGAGACTTATCTGCAGTTGCGGCCTCAAAGGGTTGCAATGCAGGATGCGTCGGCACAGTGAGTACAGAGTGCCCCACTGCTATCTGTGCTTTGGCTTGACCTGTTGCACAGAATGGCATTGTAATACTATGGGCATTGATGGGTTTCCAACTCTTATACATGATCGTAGGTTGCAATTCATGAGCGCCGGTCTGGACCGATGCGCCGTACCAACCAGTATTCACTGTGACCATCTTATACAAGCCTCGGAAGCGCGGAAAAGGACCTCCAGGTAGAGCACTAGAAATACGAATTGAGGCGTAACTGATCAAGTCAGCGAGCCGTTGCTACGAACCATGAAGTTTTTGACTTCTTGGAAAGCGCCGCAAAAAAATATGGCATAGAGTTTTGGAGACCCGGATCGGGTATCATACATCAAATCGTTCTTGAGAATTACGCTGCTCCAGGTATGCTCATGTAAGTGTTAAGCTTGCGATGTTGAGCCATAATTTACTTTCGCGCCCGTAGGCTAGGGACAGGTAGGATCCGAACAGAAGAGTGCACATACGATGGCTAATGGAGCAGATTCGCACACTCCGAATGCGGGTGGCTTGGGAGCGCTTGCGATTGGTGTGGGAGGTGCAGACGCCGTCGATGCGATGACAAACACACCTTGGGAACTCAAAGCACCACAAATGATTGGTGGGCATCTTGGATGGTTTCGTCGTACTTTTCTTATACAATTCAAGGAATACGTCTGTTTGGCAAAATGAACGGGTGGACGACACCGAAAGATCTTATTCTACATGTAGCTGGGCGACTAACGGTTAGAGTGCGTCTGCAGTTTTTCGTTCCGCTGCCCTTCTATATTGCGTTTTCACAATGCAGGGTGGCACCGGTCGGATATTAGAATATTTTGGTCCTGGCGTGCATACGCAGTCTTGCACAGGTAAAATAGCAGCCACCTCAGTATTTTTCGGATCTGAAACGGGAAAGAACAGGGTTGGCAACGATAGCAAACATGGGGGCTGAAGTTGGTGCAACAACATCTATTTTCCCTTATACCAATGGTATGCAAGCTTACTTACGTGCTACCAGCCGTTCGGCAGTAGCGGACGCCGCAGATAAAGCAGCAGCAGCCGGATATTTGAGTGCCGACGAAGGCGCTGAATATGACGACGCTATGGAAATAGTGGGTCACCACGTTTTGAAGCAAAAGTCTTTCTCCAATGTGCCGCGCAGAATTTATCGGAACTAGAGCCAATGATCAACGGGCCTTTTACGCCGGATCTTGCGACACCTGTATCGAAGTTTGGAGAGTTTGTTAGGTCTCAAGGTTGGAAAGATGAAATTTCAGCGGGTCTAATCGGATCATGTACAAATAGCTCGTACGAGGACATGGTAAGCAATTCGGATACGTATGTTGCATTGGCTAAGTCATCGCAGACCAGTGTTGCACATTTAGCCAGGCAAGCACAAGCTGTCGGTTTAAAGGCAAAGGTGAGGAATCCCAGACATTGTCTGGCCTGATATATGAATAAAATTTTTCATTAGGTACCCTTCCTGTGCACTCCGGGGTCCGAGCAGATTCATGCTACTATGGATCGAGATGAAGTCACCTCTGCATTACAGGATATTGGAGCCATTGTATTAGCAAATGCCTGCGGCCCATGTATAGGCCAGGTATTATCGTTCACCACAATCATGGCAGAAAGCTTATTGTTTACCATTTAGTGGAAACGCGAAAAACAAACAGACGAGGGAAATGGTATGTAAGCTCGTGTTCTATGTAGCAGATTACTCATGCAATGACTCACTACAGCGATATTAACAAGTTTCAATAGGAACTTTAGAGCAAGGAACGACGGTAATCAATCTACGATGAATTTTCTAGCTTCGCCTACGATCGTCACGGCTATGTCGTTTTCTGGAAAATTGTCCTTCAATCCTCTGACTGACACTATTGACCTGCCTTCCGGGGAGCAATTCAAGTTTTTGCCTCCTACCGGACAAGATCTGCCTCAGTCCGGATTTGCAAGGGGCAATCTTGCGTATTACCCACCCCCGTCACCGAGCCCGCAGCCCGACGTCCAAGTCGTCATCAAGAAGAATTCCCAGCGGCTTGAGGTACTGGAGCCGTTCTCTAGTCATTTCGGCGCAGGCTCTGGTAACGCCAGAGGTCTTGAATTCCCACCGTTAAAAGTATTGATGCGAGTTCGAGGAAAATGCACGACGGATCATATCTCGGCTGCAGTATGCTACCTTCTCTCGCTTCTTTTGATCCTCGTTCAACTATCCAACAGGGACCGTGGTTAAAGTACAAAGGCCATCTATCGAACATATCCCAGAACCTTCGTAAGTATCAATTATTCAATATGGAGCACGGTCTAAGGCAAGCTACGGGGTTTTAGTCATTACGGTGACCATTACAAACATTATCTATATACTCTCTTACTAAATCATGTCAGGCGGTGAACGATGAAGGCGGTGAGGTCAACATTGCTTTTGACCGTGATATAAACAACAAAGGCACTATTCCGGAGGTTGCAAAATCTTTCCAGATTAAGGGACAACCATGGGCTCTGGTTGTAGATGAAAATTATGGTGAGGGCAGTGCACGAGAACATGCTGCATTACAACCCAGATTTTATGGTATGTCAATAGCGCTCTTTTCTCGATGACTTCGAACTGGCACAGGATGCGCTTTGATTATTGCGCGGTCTTTTGCTCGGATTCACGAAACAAATCTCAAGGTATGTATAGAGAGTTTTACCCCTCGAATCTTTTTACATGGCAACTCTTTAGAAACAAGGCATCTTACCTTTGTGGTTCGCTGACAAGGAAGATTATCATCGTATTGCTTCTGGGGATATCGTTGAAACAATAGGTCTCGCTGATGCGATTGAGGGTGTTGAAGGCGCCTCTATCAGCTTAAAGGTCACGAAATTGACAGGTGAAGTTCACGTGATTCCGACAAAACATACTATGTCGTACGAACAGTTCAGATGGCTACGTGCAGGATCTGCCTTGAACTACATTCGTTCCCGGATAAAGCATTAGACGAATATACCTACATATTATCGTGGAACAATATTTGTTTGGCTATCAATCACTGCTCTCATTGATTTGAACGTGTCTGTCTGCGGTAGCGTTTTTGTGTATTCCTTGTTATTATTCAACCATACCAGTGCTTTCTTAGCGACTTGGACGGCGGTCAGAGGCATTCCGGCAAGCTGTGCAACCTTCAGGCCATGGCTATCACGATTAACTCCAGGCCGTAGTCGGTATGAATATGCGAAGTGATCATCCTGCACATAAGTGAGCTCGTATTGTGGGGTAATATAACGTTGCTCACGTCAGTCTCATGGACATCGGTGCAAAAGAAGCGCACATGTCCATGCGCTCCTTCTGTTTGATGATCTGGATAATTTAACATGTCCGCCAACTCATGAAAATGAGTCGCAAACAAGACTCGGCATTTGTTATGTAATGATAGATGGTGGACCGTAGCAAATGCTATGGCTAAGCCGTCTCGAACAGTTGTTCCGCGACCAACTTCATCCATAATAACCTACGTTCAGGGTCAACCCTCAATAACATGCAAAAAAAACCAATGCACCAAGCTTGTTGGTGTAGCACGTCGCAAGATATCTGCCGTTTCTAGCATTTCGACCATGAAAGTGCTTCTATCACGGAACAGGTCATCTCTGGCGCCGATGCGAGAATAATTTATCCACAATGCCAATAACGCAGAATTGGCTGGAACAAATGAACCAATTTGAGCCATGATAGCAATGAGAGCAACCTGTCTCAGAAATGTCGACTTTCCAGCCATGTTGGGACCAGTTTTGTGTAAGCGCGACTGGGACATCATGTCCACTGAATTCGGCATGAAGACTCTTCCTGAAGTTAGAAGGCCCAGTTCAACATTGGGTGCCTGCCATCTGTGACCTTGAAGGACGTGCTAGTCATACATGAGGAAAGCAGTTCAAGTTGTTATGGTAAACATACTCTGTTGATAATACGGGTCTGACAAGATTCATCTCGATGGCTAAATCGCGAATCCTAATGCAACGTCTAGTTCATCTAATATGTATGCATTGCGTCGTAAGGCGGTAGTTGTAAATTCACCTTGTCACAGCTTAGTTTATTTTGCCAAAACAATGCTTTTGGCCTTACCTCTGCTCGCAAAAGCTCGAAAGCTTCTCTCTCTGCATCTATTAAAGCCACAGTTGTTGCAGCGATCAGCCCTCCAAGCTGCGACCATTCCTGCAACGAAAAATCGCTTCTCGCACAACAGCTGACACATAGTTTCGCACCTTATTAAAGTAACATTTGGTTGTGGCGCTCTCTGCTATACTCACGAAATCGGACGTGTCATCGAGCTTGACTCGATCACGCTTAGCTTTGGCTAAGTGTATATGAGCTCCATGAGCGGGCGAAGCACGGAGAGATAACGAAGGAGCATCTGATGAATTTTGGTTCATGAATAGTACATGAAAGGCGGGAGTTGCACCGACTGTATGCACGTTGCAGGTCTTGTTCTAAGCGTCCCCGCTGATCTATCAACTCTTTAAGCCTCGTATGAAGCGATCTGATCTTCTCCGAAAAACTGCAAATCTGTGTGAAAAGATTGAATGGAAAGGCAGCACTGATCATGACACACCTTTGCCTAATGAGCCATTTTCCGTTGCAGAACTGCGACGCTGGTTCAGAAATCGTAGGATCCGCGATAGCGCTAGGAATTTCGTCAGGCTCTATGACATGCCGCGTGCCTTCAGGCGATGCGCCCACATCCTCTATCGCGTTGACAATCTTATTCGAGAGGTCATCGAGCGCTGCCATCCTGGACACAAGGGTATCGATGTTGATCCAATCCTCGTCCTTGAATTCGTGACATTCAGCCATTTCAAGCCGTTTTTCTTGTTCAATGCGGAGACGGATGCTCGACCATACATGTATAGTTTTGCTTAACGCAAGTAGGTCATTGAAATCGCCACGTCCAAGCAAGAATTTCTGTGATATCCGTCTAATATCCTCTACGTCTTCCAAAGCACGTTTGAGATCCGCGCGAAAGTGGGGGCGCGCATAGAAGAGGGCAACAAGTGATTGCCTTGCATTTATCTCACTCAGCGATGTACTCGGGGAACCTGAAGCAAATTAGAACAGGTTATAATTGAGAAATGATATGCGAACAAAGCCACCGTGTAAGAAGCCGGGTACCACTCCCGGTCGTCGTCCGCTTGATGGAGCTCAAAAGACTGCTTTGGTCCCACCATCGTTCATGCTTTCACGTATTTGGGGCCCTGACTGTATGTGAATCCATTTGCATACGATTATGACCGTTTCACGCTCCGGGGATGAAGTCGGGGCATGTAGTCCAGTAAATTCGCTCGTAGATATTTTTGGAGAAGCTCTATTGAGATTGTCTCGCACGTGGATAGCGATGCCTCCGTTGGACCTGAGTGTATCAACTTGTCAGAACGGCTCGGATATTCAGCAACTCTCTACTATGTGCGTCGCTGGAGACGATTGGATGTAGGATATACATGCATCTACTTCATTCAGCGCGAGTATAATTGGATGCTCTAAAACAGAGCGAAGTTTGTCATTAAGAACGATTCTTTTGGTTGATTCGAGCCAGCTCGTCGGAGAATTGATCGCATGTAGAATGTTCGGAAAAAAAATTCGCCAGTAGACACGTCCATCCACGCTAAGCCAATCGGACCGTGTGGCGAAACATCATCCGTTGCATTACTGCGAGAAGATAATTGTTCTCAAAGGGGTTCAAGAAAGGCTCGTCAATGAGGGTGCCGGGTGTGACAATTCGACGACACGTCGCTCGAACTCTTTGACTCCGTTTTCGTTGTAACGTGGAAATTCCTCGCACAGGGCGACGAAACGCTTATTGTGTTGCACAATATTTTCAAATACTTGTCAAGGTGCATCAAGGGAAACCGCACATGAAGACGCGTTGCCCACTCCACTTGCGGGTTGTTAGTTTAATGTTGAGCAGCCGAGCCATTTCCGCCGCCTGATCAAAGTAAGACTGCAGTCGATGAACTTCTGTGCAAGAGTATGAGGAAAGAACCGTACCTCATAAAATTGGCCTACGCGTGTTAATAATAAACAGTGAGGAAACTGGTTCAGATTGTCTAGAATTTCTCGAGCAAGACCTGTGCGTGGTAGATCATCTGATTCTTGTTGCTCTGCGCGGTTGGTACTGTATGAGCCGGGCAATCCATCGGGATGCACGCTCAGTAGAGACGCTGCTTTAGGATTGCGGCCTCGCTTCTTACGCGTTGCAGAGTGATATTCTAACAGTTGCCCGGCAAGTAGAGATGGAGCTGTGCTTCCATCCTGCAGCAGGAAGGCGGTGGGCAGCTCAGCAAACGCCTTTTTTGTTGTCTTAGCAGCGGCAATGCGGGAGAGGGCGCGTGCAGCCTGGCGGACGAGGACCATACTATACTAAATATAGATATAGATAAATGTTTTAGCGGGGTCACGCCACGTGTCGGAGTCTGAAAAGCAGAGTCCAACTTGCAACTGCTCATTCTTTTCCTTTTGCTGTTATTAGTCCTCAAATATGTCTTTTGCCGGTCGACGCAGAGGAAATAAGGTCAAAAAAGGTGTCCAGTTCACCGTCATGGTCGTCGGTTGGTTTTTCTTTCTTTTCTTTCCATTTCCCATACCCACACTGCCCTCTCAGGTGCTTCTGGCACGGGCCGCACCACGTTCGTCAACACCCTCTGCGAGTCTGAGGTCCTGGCTCACAAAGTTTCCGACGATCCGGAAACCGCTCATCTCGAGGAAGGCATAAGAATTAAGCCCGTCAACGTTGGTATGTACTCTTCCGACAACCAAGTTGCGCATACCTGGACTAGCTGTATTGCAGAACTTGAAGAAGACGGTGTTCGCATCGCCCTGACCATCGTGGACACACCTGGATTTGGTGACAATATTGATAACGAGTTCGCGTGAGTTACTATACTTGGACCCAACGTACCACACTTAAACTACGCATATAAGCTTCCAAGAAATCGTTGGTTATCTCGAACGTCAATATGATGATATTTTGGCCGAGGAGTCGAGGATCAAGCGTAACCCGCGTTTCAGGGACAACAGAGTCCACGCCTTATTATATTTCATTCCGCCCACGGGACACGCGTAAGTTTGCAATATCGGTCTTGTTTGTCGATTCCTGACCCAGATAGTCTACGGGAAATGGATATCGAACTAATGCGACGCCTTTCTCCGAGAGTCAACGTCATTCCCGTCATTGGTAAAGCGGACTCGCTAACACCAAGCGTGCTGAGGGGTTTCAAAAAGAGGGTCAGTATACTATGCATATTTCCACGAGTAACTGCTGACCAATTGATACAGATAATGCAGGACATTGAGCATTATGCTATTCCAGTATATAACTTCCCATATGACGTCGAGGAAGATGATGAGGAAACAATTCAAGATAACAGTGAACTACGCGTAAGCCGGCGTTCTATCTATGTACTCAATAGTTCATACTTTCCTAGGCCTTGATGCCTTTTGCCATTATTGGCTCGGAAGACGAAGTCGAAGTAAATGGCCAGCTTGTCAGAGGCAGAATATATCCTTGGGGTGTAGCTGAAGTCGACAATCCCAAACATTCAGACTTTAGCCGACTTAGAAGTGCCTTGCTGAAGTAAGTTGGATGAGATGGTCAACGACTTGCCTCACGCTTTCTGCTAGCTCTCACTTGGCAGATTTGAAGTCGTTGACTCATGACCTCTTGTACGAGACATACCGCACAGAAAAATTATCCAAGACCGTCCATGCAGACACCCAGTACGCATATTTATTTACTGATGCCTATGCTTACTGATGGCAAGGGACAGGGATTCTTCTTTGCTTCCCGAGGAACTTGCGAATCAAAGCGTCCGACTCAAGGAGGAACAATTGCGCCGAGAGGAAGAGAAGGTACGGAGTGTCCTAATATGTTCAACGCACTCACAGTCTTTTGTATAGCTCCGCGAAATTGAACTCAAAGTTCAGCGTGAATTCCACGAAAAGAGACAGGAACTCCTCGCGAAGGAAGAGTCGCTCAGGTAAGTATCTGATGTGTTTTATGGCGTTGAAAGTTTAAACTTGGGACAGGAACCTCGAAAGTCGGCTCGCTGCGCAAAACTCTCAAACCGAGTTTCGTGATTAGGGATGGTGTCGGTGAAAGAGATATACCCAAGGAGAGGTTTGACAGCCAGCTTGTGGTCCATTCGTTTTAGTTTGTGCGTTAGCTTTAGATACCGGATAATACAAATCAGTCGCTCGTTGCAAATGATGTTCTGACCCTCGATGTCAGGCTTGGTGAGCTGCCCACCGTAGCCGTCTTCCCTCGTCAAAATGGGCCTCGAAACCCGTCACGACGACACTCAGCCAGTCTCTTCTCTCTCCCTCCGCCGCCGCTCCCTCGCCTATACCCGCCCTCCCGCCCCGCCACCAAGTCTCCCTATTCCAAGCGTCCCAGGTCACCCGCTCAACTTTTCCCTTGCAGACTCAACGCCTGATGCCCCCGATCACCCATATTCATCTGCCGCTTCACCCCATGTGAAGGGATCGTTTGGTCTGCCAGTCGCTAGTGGTACACCAAACGCTTCGCCTAATTTGACTACCATACCCGCTTTCTCACACAACATGAACGCTAAACCAACGCTCGCCACGACTTCTACGGCTGTAGAAGATTTATCTGACCCTCCACTACATTCTGCCTTGTCTTCGTCATCCAGGCAGGAGAGGCGGCGCAGACTCTCCGGAGAGGATGGCCTTTTATCTCCAACTACCGCTGAACGGCGAGGCCGACCTCCTTCCTCGCGAAGTGCACTGACCAGGGCACTCGAGCTGGCCCGCCACGCCGTTCATCTTGATTCTACAAATGACAACCCCGCCGCCGCTGTTGATGCATACGCTCAGAGCGTTGCGCTGCTAAGTCAGGTCATGGAGCGTGTCAAGAGGGGCGAAGATGGAGGAAGGCGAATGCGAAGTCCTGAGGCTCAAGAAGAAGAAGTGAAAAGATTACAAAACATTGTATGTGTACAGTATCTCTTAAGGTTATTCATGCTCACAAATTATAAGCACGATACCTACGCAGATCGCATGAACATCTTAAGCATTATCTATGGTATACCTGCAACACCCTATGCGTCTTCAGGTTTCCTCACACCGTCTACACCTTCCCCAAATTCCGTCTTATCTTCCCACATTGCACAACACCATGATCAATCTCAGGGCGTTGGTGGTCCATATTATCCCGATGGCCGTATTGGAAACCATGACATCGATGCTAGTGAAATCATGCGTGAAGCGATGTTTCCCGTTGATGATGCTCCACCTTCTGGCCCTACTTTTCATCCTTATGCCAGCCAACATGATTCACACCAGGAACGACATTCTTCAAAAGTACAATCGCGTCTCTCGGTCGCCCTTCCTACCCGACGACGCGCTGGATCCATCCTCCCTCCACCGGCTCCTCCACCCTCCGAATCATTACCACCAGCTCCTTCATCCGATTCAAAGACCATATCACCTGAATATTTAGGGCACAAACGGAATGGCTCAGGGCGGCTCGCGCGATTAGATGAAAAGGACGAAGGCTTAGTGGATGGCCAGATGCTTCTTACTCGAGAGAGATCAAACTCGCATATGGTACCCGACATCCCACGAGAACAACGACGAGATTTTCAGCTACCTCCAATACCAGCTCCACATGATGATTCCTTTGAAGGGACAGAATTACTCCAAAATGCAGGAAAGCCGTCAAAGGTACAAAGACCTCGTACTTCATCCCAACTCCAGAATCATTCCGATCCTTCACACACTTACATCAATCCCTCGCCCAAAGATGGTGCCATCTTCCTCCGAAGAGCCCAAACATCGACGATTTCGAGCGTGCGCTCATCATCTCCGATCGATTTCCAACAAGTGCCCAGCCGGCCTATAGCGTCATCATTACCAGGGAGCACAGTCAATTTGCCTACTACTGGCAGATTACGGTCATCTTCCCAACCCGGTCGAAAGTCAACAGGACAAATGTCTCCATCTGAACACCTTCCACCTTTGCCATCTTCAACGGGACAGAATGGTACCGCTCGAAAGGTTTCGATACCCTCCAAGCTGAACCCGAATGCTACCTCTATCCCGCTGACAATTCAAACGGATATGTTATCGCCAACTGCTTCCATTATGCAATCTGCCAATCTGTCGAATACTTTTGTGACGACGCCAACATCTCCTCTTCCTCCCGCTCCACCCACAGATCCCCTACGGAAACCATACCACATGATGAACCAATTACGGGTCACGATGTCGTCTAATACTGGTGGATATATTACTCGACGCCTTCATATACCCTTTGAGGTATGGTCACAAGGTGGCGCCAAGTTGGCTAACATCCCAGAAAAGATTCGCGTCGTTGCCATTTTAAGCTCGGCTTTGGAGGACTTGCAAGGCAGCAGTGCGGAATACTTTGGCGCAGGGAATGTCAGTAGCGGGCTAGCACTGGGGATTGGAAGCATAGGAAGAAAGGAGGCGGAAGGCTGGATCACTAAGCTAGACGATTTCGCCGCAGTCTGTGACGGTATTGAAGCCAACTTCGGCAAGAAACTCGGAGTCGGGGAAAGTTTGGTCCCCAAAAAGAATGCTCTAGCTGGCTTAGCCAAAAAGTTTGACAAATTCACGACCGGAAAAAAGTGAATATCGGTCTTTATGGGATGGTGAATTCACTAACGATCTTGTGGTTTAGTCTGGATTCTCCGACTGTTTACGTCCAGAACTTGAAGGTCTTATTCCAACATGCACAACTTTTAGATGAACATACCCAAGCAGTGATATCCGTTTCACCAGCATATGCAGCTTTCCCTCCGGACGTTCGCATATCGGCAGAGTACAGGCTAAAGCGATTCTCAGAGTTCTTCGCAGCGGTTGTTCTGGCGTTCGTTATCCGAGACCTTTCACAATTACTTGACAAATATGTCAAGAAGTGTGAGAAGTGGTTGGCCGAGTAGCTGCATATTTATCTATTCAACTTCCTAAACACTTTTTTTCACTGTAACATTTCAGGTCCACGATATACTGTGATTCATGGAGTATTATTTTTGTATTTTATATGACATTACATGCACCGGGTTTATATTGCGAATCATTTTCTGTATGTCAAACTTCACATTTGATGTGACTAAATCCGACCTTTCTCCATGTTGGCACCAAACGCTGAATATGATGGACGCAAACCTGCCTCGCAACATCGCAAAGATGACTATAGTGTTGTTCGTGGACACGGTTGCGCTTAAAGGCGGCGTTCGCGACAATTCGTAGTATGAAACCGTCAAGAACTTTGACGTAAAAACTCCGATTCTGGTGTTGGCGACTTGCCGCGGATGCGAGAAAGAATGCTCATTCGTTGCACTGACAATGGTTTGTCAATTACACAAGCCATCAGCTCGGAAAATACATACTATAATCCAATCTCGTATCGTCATCTCCCGTTTCCTCGTCAGAGTCCACTAATGGATCTGTATTCATGATCGTGTCCCACGCGTCTTGAATTATCGCATCAAATGGGTGTAACAGATAAAAAGTCGGAGGTTAACGTACGCTGAAGCATAGTAATGGATGGAGGAAGCTTTTGCAGCTGGCTAGACACGAAAATGGCTCCTTGCTTGTGAGATTTGTAAGGAGAGTACCTCCACTGATGACCAGATGCTTCTGGAGCTGGACTCGTGTTTCTAACATAATGTGTTGAGAGACTGGATTGGCGCAAGTAGTTAACTTGGCGTTGATGGTGGTCAGCATATCCTCGTCTGTCATCTGCCCCTGAACGATATGAATTCAATTCAACGAATGATGAACAGTTGGGGATGAAACTGACAATCGACAGGTTCTAGACCATATTCCACCTCACTTGGAGCATCCTCCAAATGATCACGGACTTTCTCTCGAAATTTTTCTCTCCGCAGCTTGTCTGCCATGGCTTTTCTTTCTTTCGCCGCTTGAGTAGCCTTGGTTCTTGTGCTGCTTGTTTCGATGCGATGAAATTTTGATCTATCATCTAGAGCAGACGACTGCAATTCCTGAGAAGGATCGTCGGAAGGTCGCGCCGATTCCTTTTGTGCTTCTTTCATGGAGTTGGTCATCACAATCTGATTTCTCGATGTGATCAACTTCTCTGCAATTGTTTTTTCTTCCTCAGGGTCGACGTTTTCTAGCACCGTTTGCTCCTTGGAGAGCAAAACAAAAGCAGGTGCACGACCTTCCGCTCCGGAAAACGGATTGTCGGCATCATCATGTCTCTCCAAGAATTTCCAGCAGAGCCAGAGAAAAGCACGTCCCCTGGAGACGGACGACACTTCGGTGCGCAAAAACAAATCGAGAAAGTCAAGTTGTAGGGGAAACCCTTCTGTTGGCTTAAAATACTTTTGCACGGCCTATCTCATGAGTTTTAAAAAAATCTATACCCCATAAAGTGTCAGGAACAACATACAATCGAATGACTGGCCAAAACAAACAGCAGATTTGTAATGCTGGTCGAAGGTCTTCGACTCTCGCTCTGGCCATTGTCTCACATTACGGGATATGCAGTACTCGTAATCACACTTACGAGACGAGATATAATGTCTTGAGGTGTTATCGGCGGCAGATTCCCATCTTCCGTCAATAGACTTGCTTTCAGTATATGTTTGATTCGAGGGGCATCTTGTAGATTTCCCTCCGTCTTCTGCAAAGCAGGGATCGGATGGTACGTTCGGATTGCGGTTTTCATCTCTGGGAAGACTAGAAGAGCATTTCACAGATGTCTCCAAAAGGATGATCTAGTGCACTGACAGCTCATGGTTGTGTTGATGCGTCCAACGTTGACCAGTAATGACAGCATGGCAAAGCTAGTAGCGAATTTGGGAGAATTGGCCATTTTATCTTTCAATGCTTTAGTGGCTTTAGAGGAGTTTACGATCGCATCTACATATAGGTCTCTGAAACAGGTTGATCTGGAATTCTTTCGAGGATTGGTGAAAGCGTCTGTGGTGTCGCTGAAGATGGTCGAAAGAAGGTCATATTGGATATCGGCACGGGTCAGAGGCTCTCCATCGGCTCTTTTAATGGGAATGACTCTGCGTGGTGTTGGACTCTGTCTTCTGGACGACATCAAAGCTGGAAGGCAGGAGTGAAGCACAGCTGGGAACTTACATGGCACACGATTGTATTCAGTCGGAGAGGGGATCAAATCACGTGCCATAGAATTAGTATTTCTACACTTTATGTATGGAATACGACACGCAGATCTACGGTATAAGCTGGACAAAGCATGGGTGATGATGTGATCCTGAATTACAACGAACGTAAGCGAAATGAGGGATATATTGCAATGATGTGGTATACGTAAACAGTGCCTCCGAAAGAAAAAAAAGAAACAAGGAGATGCATGGAATATTCGTATCAACGCCGGTTTCTAGTAACGCCGTTCATTTGTTGGCCTACGAGCTATCGGCTCGCCTATCTTCCATGTTGATAGAAAATAGTCGAAAACTTCGAGCATTACTTCAGTGTTGAACATCAATGCGTGGTCAGCGCCTCTGACCACTTTGACCGTACAACGGTCGCCGCCCATCGTGCGCTCCATCCATCGGACTGCATTTTCTGCAATTTTCTCGTCCCTGTCCCCGTACCATAGTCTCACCTTATGAGGATACGTGGAATATGAAAATCCCCATGGCTGATTGTCATGGTTGAGGATTTGCAAGAGGTCATTGTGTGTTCCTTTGGCTGATTCCGCATGTGAGGCGGCGATGAGAGCATTGCTGAGCGTCATTGGCGATGTAGTATTTGACGTGGTACTGTGGGCATACGCGGAAGTCGCCGCGCTGGGTGTGGGAGACGAAGGAGCAGACATGGTATTCTGGGGAGAAGTGAACGAGACAGATCGACGGCTGCTTGACCTTGATGGTCCAGTGTTGATAGAAAACGAATCGTTGCGAACACTCGCCTCTGAACTAACGGATCTCGTCCAATCCAGATCAGGTAGGTTCAGATCAACCTCTATTCGAAGTGGAGGTGGGCGATGAGCTTGTGAGGACGGATCCGTAGACTTTCTTGTTGTGTTAGTTTTTCCTTTTAACGATCCCACGGATCGCAGTCCCTTGAGTTTCTTCACACTTGAAGCTTTCTCGTCCTGAAGCGAAGAAGAGCCCTTCAGTCTTTCCAAAAAGCCTCTGGATGACTTGGGTTTCGTAGTAAAAAACTTGAATTCATGATTTCCTGCACCCAGCGTACTCCGGCTCTCAAACCGTCCTTCGAAGTCCTTCAGATCGTCATATTCGCTAAACGAGCTTGATCCTAGACTCGGTCGAGAGGTTGAATGTGCGTCTACCTGAGAAGGATAAACAGGGTTTGAACGACCGTTTGGCTGAGTAGGTCTTGCAGACCGCTGTGCATTGTAACCTATTCCTTCGTAAGTAATAGTAGGTGGTTTTCCAATCATCCATGCTTGTATCTTCCACTCTGCTGCTTGAGCAGTTTTCAATATGCCATTAGGAACGTACTTGAGCCACTTGTAGCCACCTTGGGATCCACATTAACATGACGCAACTAGACAACCTTGCAAACGTACTGTTCTCGTTGCCTCCTACCCAAGGAGCCAGGAGGCAGATATCGCCACGAATACGGGCGGGTAACTTGTTGGCAAAGGAGAGGGCATATGGGGCGCCCGCTGAGTGCGCCATGATGCTGCATTGACCGATACGTAAAAGGTCAAGGACCTCTTCTACAACAGAGGCCCATGGAATGATGCCCTTTGCCGATTTGCTTCTCGGATCTGTACGTCCCAATCCCCACCTTTTTGCAGAGTCAGACAAAAATTGAATCGCGATATGAGGCGACTAACCGATCAATTGTAATCAATCTCAAACCCAAAAACTCGGCCATTTCGTCGTAGAGACCCATAATGTGCCTTACACATCCCAAACCAAGGAAGACAACGACCGGAAACCCAGATTGACTGCCCAGATCGGACAGACTAACGGTCAGAGGGTTATCCTGCGATGCATGAGGCGATCGAGTGAGTTTAAGGAGCGTAGTCAAGCGGGCCGATCGCAAGTATTGTGCAATCGCTTGAGATGATGTTTTACCATCCGCTGCCGAAGACATGAAGAGTGAAGCTTCTGAAGGCGAAGGGGGACCATAATTAGATCCCACAGGCAAAGAATAAACGGATGGTGCACCACCGTTATATTCTGACCTTGGGAAAAATAGACTAGCATTATCTGAAAATTGAGATTGTCTCTTGCGGAACGAGGAGGGTGGTGGTGGTGGCTTCATGGACAGTTGTTTACGTAGAGTCTTTTGAACTTCGTCCGCTACACTGTCTATGGAAGAGCGCGACACGATATCCGGCTCCTTTTCAGAATCGAGACGCTCAGAGTCATAATCGTTATCGTCATCAATAATCGTATGGCCAGAGTTATGGGTATAAATAGTGGATGCACGCGCAGCAGCAGGAGGTTTTTTAACTTGTTGAGGAGCATGGGCGCGAATTATTTCAGATATTGATGGAACAAGGGTTTTAGTGCGTTCCGGTGCAGAGTCTGTTTTGGTCTGTGCCATCAAGTTATCTTCCCCAAGATTCAGAGTCTTGGAACTGCCCAAAGAGCGTAGAGTAGAGTTAGAAGGCACCCTGCTTGAAGTTCTATGGGCCTTCCTCCGGTGATGACGGGAAGCGTGGCATTCGTCATCTGAACCGCTTGACGGTGCACTGGAAGCGGACTTTTTGGAGCGGCGGGCCTTGCCGCCTCCGAGAACAACGCCAGGGGGAGGCGTGGGCAGAGGTGGCTGATACAAGGGGTGGTGATTTGGTATGCCAAATCTGTTCCTGTTCAAAAGGCTCGAGAAGTCGCGAGCCATGCCCCCACCGTTCATTCCGTCCACCAGCGCGTCCATTGTTTCCACACCAGCAACCGGAGCGGCTACAAGCACCGAAAAGCTGTCGAAGGAGTCGTCATTTACGGAGAGATCTACGGGCGTTTGGGGCGGCGTTCCTGTATAGCGGGTAGACGACGAACCAGAGAAACAGAGAGGGGGAACAGAGGTTGCGTTACTCCAACGAGATTTGGTGGATGGATTCGTTCTTGACCTCGATCTTGAAGACGGCTTTGGAGTTAGAGGGGCGGAAGGGGATACCGGATCCGCATCGGAGTCGAGCGAGGGGAAAACGTAGGACTGATTATGAGAATCGTTTGGACTGGAATTAGGCCTTGGGTATACATCGAAGTAGGAGGGGCGCGATGGGGGGAAGCGGGAACGCTGCTTGAGAGAGCGGTTGGAGGAAGATTTACGGGGAGGGGGATGAGCGGACATGTTGGAGGGGGGTCATAACCAGTGACAGGTATTCAAGAAATTCAATATTCAATATTCAACGTTCAGCAAGCATATCTAACAAGTATTCAACCAAGCATTCAATATTCATCTAACAAGTATTCAACCAAGCTCAATATTCAATATTCAACCAAGCATCTAACAAGTATTCAACCAAGCATTCAATATTCAATACTCAACCATGCATCTAACAAGTATTCAACCAAGCATTCAATATTCAACAACAAGTATCTAACAAGTATTCAACCAAGCTCAATATTCAATATTCAACCAAGCATCTAACAAGTATTCAACCAAGCATTCAATATTCAACCAACAAGTATTCAACCATGCATTCAATATTCAATCAAGCATCTAACAAGTATTCAACCAGCACTAACCCGAACCTCCAGCCATTCCAACCAGGACACCTCCGTCGCACTGTCCCCTCATCCACCTCCACCCCTTCCGCCATGATCCCCCCAGCAACGGTAGCTGCTCCATCGTCCTTCCAAACACACCCCGCCTCTCGTACCCCCACACACCCGATACCGTACCGTTCGCACACCACGCACAAGCATCTCCCGCACTTCCTCCTCTTGTTCCCCCGCATTCCCCCCACTCACCTCCAGGTGCTCCACCACCCCGCCCGCCAGCATGCTCAGTTGTCCCTGACTAATTTCCACCCCGTCCATCACCAGCGTCCGGATCATCTGCCCGCTCATCTCGTTTCCATCCAAATCAATGCTGAGCACCAGCCTCGACAGGCGCAGCGTCCGCAGTTTTGCAAACTTGGCCGCAATGTCCTCGTCCCATTCCAACGAAGGGCTCGGTTGGAGTGCGTCCATCATAAGCCCTCCGTCGATGTGCAGTTCGACCACCGTGGCTGGATTCGTCACCATGTGTAGAAACCTCCCTGCTGCAATAGATAATTCTCCGCCAAGGGTAATAGACCGAAGTCCTTCGGTTGCTAGTATAGTTCTCAAGCTGTCTACGCATACAGCCTGGCGCATGTGGTTTGAGTAATCTGGCATTGGGCGAAGGCCAATGCCTTTGATGAGAGCGCGCAGTTGCTCGTTTTCCCTCAGCGACCGTGCCAGGAGCGAGCATGCACGGTATCCAGTCAGTTGCGGACATCGATACAGCATGCGCCTGGCTGGATACATCCATGATGGCGATACTCTGCATAGGCTTGCAAGGTCCCTGGGCCACCAGCGGTCGCCACACTCGATTACTAGCGGAACGAGGTCGTCGATGAAATGGGCGCACATTTGTGCGAAAGTGACTGGTGACTTTGACTATTGGAGATAACTTATGACTTGATGCCTGCCGACATCATTCGCCGCCACTCACTGCTATGCTTCACCATCATTCCTTGCCCATCGTCGCCCGTCCCCCTCAGTCATGGACTAGATTCTTCAAAGCCACCCTCTTCTTCATACTCTTCAACTCGGGCTGTTTGATGATTCATGCCTTTCAATTGCTTTTTTTGCTGCCGCTGCGTATCGTGCCCTTTCCGTTCGCAAGACACCTCTATGATGAAGGTATTTGTTACACCAAAGGCGCCTTTGGCTGCTTGCTCAGTAAGTGCCCTCTACATTTATTTATTCTTATGCGTACCATTCATCGGCTTCAGTTCTCATGTGCCAATGCTTTGCTCCAACAAGCATCAGAGTCACCTTTGAAACCCAAGGCAAAGGAAAATTCTCTCAAGAAATGATCAATCAAGTTGTTGACAAGGACGAAAGCGGCAACGTCGTCTCATTGAATCTTCCCGACAAATTCGTTCTTACTGCGAATCACCAAGTATGTAATATCTTGTCCTAAGACGACTCCTTGTTAAGTGCCATCCACAAATAGATATACGCAGACTGGTGGTACATGTGGTGTTTAATGTACTTTATAGGAGCCCAAGGAGTGCACCGCAACGTGTACATTACGCTGAAGAAAAGCTTGCAGTGGTTGCCCATCATCGGATGGGTATGATGACTCCATCGTCTGTGTAAGTGCTCAACTCACGTGCATTATAGGGTATGCAATTCTTCAATTTCATCTTTTTGGCTCGTTCCTGGGCCTCCGACAAGCATACCTTGGCATCACGCCTGGCGACCCTTGGCAAAGATGCGGAACGAGAACGTAATCCGCTGTGCTTTATCCTGTACCCTGAAGGTACCCTAGTCAGTCAGCATACGCGTCCAATCAGCAAGAAATTTGCAGACAAGATGGGGATTGTAAGTATTAGAAACTCGTATTTAGCTCAGAGCAATGACGTCTTTCCCAAGTCAGACCGTACCAACGTCTTGCTACCCCGTTCGCTTGGCCTCCATTGTACCCTCAGGTCACTCGTCCCGCGCATTCCAGATCTCACTTTGCTAGATATCACAGTAATATATCCAGGTGCTTATTCAAGTTCATAAAAGCGCGTGCCGTCTGATCGTCGTGCAGGAATTCCACCCTTGTGCTATGGACAGGATTACTACACCCTACGTTCGATCTTTTTTGATGGTGTCGCGCCACCCGCTATCCACATGCACTTCAGGCTTTTCAAGGTCGCCACGGACATACCAGTCGGCGACTTATCTGCCTCCTCGAATGATTCGACATCGAATCATGTTATAGAAGTCGACATTCCTTCAACAGAAAAGACTATCTTTGATGATTGGCTTCGAGATTTATGGGAAGAAAAGGACGACTTCATCACACGTTTTTCTGATTCTGGTCACACGAGCAAGTCTTCCATCGACATTCCTCTAAAACTTCGTAGGAAGCGAGAGTTCCTGGATGCCTTTTGCTTTTTCTTACCTGCAGCGGGTGGCTATGTGTGGAGATCATTGACACAGAGATGGTGAACTATATATTTAGTATGTCGTTGGTATGTCTATGTACAACCTATGTATGCTAGAGTCGTACGGGGTACGGGATTATGAAGAAAAGCGTGCTTGTTCTCGCTTTCCTTCTATTTTATTGACCATGAAAAGGCTGGTGTCCAAAAATCTCTCCACGCAGTAAGCAAGGCAATTTTCTTCACTGCGGGAAAAGCGCGTGGAAGGCGTTCCCGTGATGCACCTAGTGGCCATGAGCGACAGATAAACGAATGATGTTAAAGGTTCTGTTGACGCACTTGTCCAGCACATTGACGTGAGATTTTGAGTAGTAGAATTCAGTCTTGCCTGGCCACAATCAATGCAAGGTCACGGCAGAAGAAGAAAAGAAAGGCCAAACCTGGGCTTGTTCCTTTCAACAAAAGCAGCAAGTTAAGGAGAGTAGATAGATAGAGCGAAAGGTTGATACTTGGGTAGCTTCGTCAAACTTGTCTGACATGGTCAACGACAAACTCGGGGAAGTTGTTGATCCTTTTTCACTGCTGACATAAGCTCGATCCGCAACTCTAAACGAATTCAGTTGACGGCCGCCCATTTTTGTAACCAGCCGCTGTCATTGAATGACATCTCTGGCAGCTAGGCAAGCGTTTCTCTTGCCAGTTACACAAATCAACTATACATTGAGGGGTTGTTGCTATCAGTGATAGCTATTACGACAGAACGTCATGCAATCTCGGCGATACACGTGAGATCCCAACCTGACAGCCTTTTCCTTTGCCATAGATTTATAGCGATCAAGGAGGAAAAGCACGGCTTGCCTCGTTTAGTCTTCTGCCTCGTGTCTAAGTCATTTTTACAGCTCTCCCAATGTCCTCCAGGTCATTCAATACCACCTCCCATAGCCACCCTCCGCATTGGCCCCCGGAGCCTATTCCTCCGTGAGTTATTTTTGGTCCACTCACCGTCTCTCTCTATAATATTCATTGCTCCCTGATAGTGTGGGCTATCTGAGCCGTAAGGCTTTGCCGATAAAAAAGAATGATGCAGACCCTCTCACACGAAAGGACCTCCAGTATGATATGTTAGAATATATTTTCACAGACAAGAATGCTGTCTTCACTAGCCCCCTCCCTGACAAGACAGATAAAATGACTTTCAGAGACCTCTATGTCTCGACTGTATATAATTCCAGCAAATGCTCCAAGGTCCTCAAGGAGAAAATGGTAGATACGCCTGCCTTTGCAATAGAACTAGCAAAACTCTCGTTGCTCACAAACGTCGGAAGAATCAACACGACCATGGCATGTAAGAGTCTAACTCGATTTTCTGGTTAAATGTACACATACTCATGGCTCTTGCGACAAGTTTTCCCAGAGATGAAGACAGCTTTGAGGACTTACCATCCTGTTCCGTCTTTGCAAAAGACAGACGGCAATGCCCAGGATGCTCCGCGGATCAAGAACTGCCTCAAGGCTGCGTTGCTCCCTTCCGAGGCTAAGGGAGTACCTGCCTCTACCCCAGAAGAAATTTTGGAGAAAAGTGTACGTAATGAAGTGCTATTTGGATACTTTGGTTGAAATATTTGCCCGTGCAGAGGGCTGGACTGAGGCCCCCGACAAGCGTCGTGAATCTGATCTTTGTCCTTGCAAATCATGCCGCTGTAAGTATTTGATATTCACCTTGTATTGCCCAAAGTGTGAGGGATGCTGAATGGTACGAAGCCTCTATCTAGCGTACATTTTGAAGGTGGTTTCAACTTTCTGGACCTCTTCTTGCCAGGAAGAGGCCTCGCTTCGGACGACCGCGGGCGTTGTTTCTTGTGGATGATGTTCTATTACCTCGAGCGTCATCAAAAGGATAATCCGTTCCACGATGAATACTCCCAAACCAATCCACCCAAGGCGCCAAAGTTGCGTCCCCTCACAGATGAGGAGTTGTCGAACGAAAACGTCGACACCCCAGAAGAAATGGAATGGGGCCAAAAAATGTCTGCACAGAGAAACACGTTTCTTCAGAGACTGGTCGCCTCGCTTGAACGCGAAAAAAGGGAAAAGAACAATCCTTCCGCCCAGTTCGATACAGGTCTATCGACTGTGTCAGTAATGAGGTCTAAAAAACCGATGGTGGATCTTGAAAATTCGAGTGGCCAAACATCTGCGCGCGCTGTGCGACCAGATTCCACACATGTGTCAAGCGAAAAGAATTTCATTAATTACGTCCCGGACCAGCAATGCGAAAACAGAAGAGGTGCGCAAGAGCCCTTGTCTTTTTGATCCTTGTGTCCTCACTACAACCCCTCTAGAGCCCATCCTAGGTGTCCATGAACGGCGCCACGAACTAGATCAAGTCCAACACCAGGAACCCCATCAAGAGAGGTGGCAAGAACGTCCTCGCCAACAGCGTTCACAGCAGTCGACACAACAATACGAACGTCGACGCCAAGAGCAATCTGCATCAGTTCCAAGGGAGCGGACTATGGTAGAGCGTACGTAAAGCTGAGCGTACGCGGCATGCCATTGACGACAATTTCATTAGAGGCCTGGTATTCGATTATGACTACAGACCCTTTAGCAGATTCGGATGAAGAGCCTCAGGATGAGCACGCCCGACGCGATTACAGTGAGGATGCCATGCTTTTACATAATTTGGACTGACCTGACCATTCATATATTCGTTCGCAGTGCGTCGTCGAGAGATTCTGCAAAGATATACAGGACTGACACAGGTCCCAGACCCAGATTAAGATTTTGAGCCTGGAGCTGGGTTTTCGGAATCAACCAGTACCTGTAGGTTTGTTACCGAATCTAGTACAAAATATGTGATTATCCGAGTACATCAACGAGGCTAGCTAGCGATGGTCTCGACACAAAATGTGAATTCCCCTACAACAATACGAGTATATATCAGTTCCCGGTCACTCAAAAACCACCGGGCATAGAGAGGACCGGGTGCTGGAAGTCGACTCGTGCCTGAAGTGAGAATAAATCTCCTGGAGCACTATGTCTCTTTCGTTTCTTGTCTACCATGTCACATTCTTCCCCAGTATTAATCGGAGGCGACGTTCGACGCCTTAATGTGGACAACATATCATGAGCACGGGAAGCTCTTGTTGAACTGACTTGCTCAGTCAACAACACCAAATTATTACTGGTCCTCGGAGAAGGCAAAGGTTGTGGAGCTTGTATTTGTATATTGCCATGAGGTGATTGCAAGTGGACACTGCGAGGCAAACTTGAAGTCGTGCATTGCTTTGAGCGTGTGTTACAGACATGGCCCTGAGAGGTCAATCGGGCACTAATCTCGTCGAGGGATGGAACCATGTTTCCTTTAGCGGACTGCGAGGACTTGGATGGATTCTTGTCCTGAACGCCAGAGTAATGAGCCTTCGCATCCCCAGGCGAAGATGACATTTCGGGCTTGGTGCTCGCCTGCCTAAAAGAGGCAAATGCATCTGGAGAAGAAAGCGGAGCGGTTGGCGGAGCAAGAGAATTTGATGAGACGCCTTGTGTGAGAGGGCCTGCGAGGACCCTGGTTATAAACCGAGCTCGGCGCTCAACTGATTGTAGACCTGATGAGCAGGAGTACTTTTGTATCAAAATGCACATACTTTGCTTTGCGTTATGGGCCTTGAGAGTGACTTCTCTGCGCAAGTCTGGTGCCCTCCCCGCATTCCGCTCGCGAGTCGCTTGTAAAAGAGCCTCGAACCGGTATCGGTCGAGACCTTCGTTGTAATCGAACCTCTCTTCGTCAGAGTTGTATCCACCAGAGAAGGGAGATGAAGAGTGACGCGTCCTAAGCGAGGAAGATGGAGGTGGTGTCAACAACCTAGGCCTGAAGCCATCGTCGTCGTCTGGGTACTTAATGGATGAAAACGGGGAATAAGGCTCATTAATGGGTTCCTGTGGCGGGGCAGGCGAGACAGAAATCTCAGGGACTGTTGTAGGAGAATATGGCATGGCGAGAGAAAGGCAAGGTGACCAGCACCCAGTGTATGGTGAAGAGAGAGAAAAGTGGTCAAGAGACAAAGTGACCAGAGGCGTGGCACGGTTGATATACCCTCCGACATCAGGTCGTTACCACGATCCTGTGCACCACACTACAATAATAACATTACTACAGACCCAACTCCTTCACCGCTTCAGCTTGCTTTTCCTTGAACAATCTTTCCGCCTCCGTCCACACAGGATCGCTCCTTTTGTTTGGGTATTTAAGAAGACTTGGCAAGAGATCTGCACTGAATTGCTCGGACGCTTCCCGAGGTAACAACGTCGGAAGATGATCTATGGAAATCACCGACAAGGGTTGATTGTCCGTCCTACAATGTGTTGTGTAAGATTTGCTTCATCTCCTCCGAAGCCAACTCACCCGACGTTAACCGGAACCGTTGGTTTGTCAAATGTGGTATTAACGTTATAAATGGGGATTGGATTATAAGGGTTGGTCGTGTCGCAGCTGACATCGACTACAACAGACAATCGCCTGGCCATTCCTGCCGCCGCGATCTGTTCCCCTGTCAAGAAAAATGGAATTCGAGAGCTCAGATAGATGCAGTTGACAAAGATGTCAACGTCCAGAATTTCTGAAAACGGTCCACCTTTAGCCGTTTCTGCCATATCCCATTTGATAATGTCGTCCCTGCGTTCACATTAGAATTATAGTTGAACTTGGAAGAAAACTTGCTAACTCATCAAGGCCAATCTTTCTGAACAAGTCGACAGCGCCACGACCACACCTGCCAAGTGCGCCGATGACGAGTGCCTTGACACCTTTTCCGTTGCCACCCAGGGCTTCTCGAACACCCTTGATCATCGCATCCTCGTTTACGTAAGGTGTCAGAGCATCAAGCTGTCCACCTTTCTTTTGCGCAGCCAAGGCGAGGGCACCAGCTGCGGCCCCAGCGAAGCCTGCATGGAATCCAAATGCGGCAACTCGCCTACCGTCTGCATCCGTCAGAAACTCCAGATCATAAAGTGTTCCGCCACCGCGGTAGAAACGAGATAAAATTTGTGCCCAGCCGGCCTGGTGTTTGTAGCAATGGGCAAATTGAATGTGAGTATGAGGGAGAGGATCATCTGAGGCTTGAAGCTCTTTTAATCCGATGATTGTGGCACTGGTCGGTGCTGAAGGCCAAGAGTTATTGTCAACCATCTTGCATCCAACTCTAGAAGAAAGGTTTCGATCGGTACAAATCAGCAAGGAAACGGTGAGATATCTTACTTCTCGTACTCGGAATCGTCGAAAATCCTTTGTTGATCTTGCTCGACGATAATATCGAAACCAGCGTCGATGAGTTTTTTGGCAGTGGTAGGACTGAGCGCTGCACGTCGTTCAAACGTCTTTTTCTCGCAGCGCAACCATAGAACAGGCTTTGACATGATGGTTGCAAGAGGAAACAAAAACTATATAAATAATTTGTGACTTTTGAGTCAGCGAAAATGATAAAGAATCTTGTGCTTGCACTTGCACTTGTAGAGTAAATCATTTCAGTCCTTGTCATTCACCATGGCGCAAACATCAGACGTAGCAGTAAGTACCGCATTACATCCGTCTGTCCAGTCAAGCCTCAAATCGAAAGACTTGCCTTCGTAATGCCGAAGAGTTCAAGGCCGAAGGAAACGACCATTTCCGTGCCGGCAGATGGAAAGAGGCCATGGGTGCATATCGGTCAGGACTCGGGGAACTACAGCAGCCAGATCCACGGAACGCTGAGGACGCCGAGGATGAACCTATTCCGACGACGGAATTGGCCCACAAGGATTGTTCCAAGGCTAGGGCTATATTACATGCGAACATCGCCGCCTGCTACGTCAAGCTTGTGAGCATCAGGCCTTGTTGGGTGCATACCCGAAGCTGATATGACGGCGATGAGGGAGAACACAAGAAAGCCGTAGAAGCGTGCACCCAAGGTGTGAACATTGCTCGGCCGTAGAGAATGACCGGAAAACATGCTTGTATCAGCGTTGTCGGATGATCCAGAGTACCTCAAGGCGTTGCAGCGTCGCGCATCTTCAAATGAAATACTTGGAACCTGGTCTTCTCTGTCTGCGGCACAAGAAGGCGAGTCTGTTCATTCGAGTCATTTGCCAAGGAGAATCGCTGAATACACGTCAGATTATAAAACACTATTGAAGATTCTGCCAGAATCCGATTCACGACGCAAAGACGTTTCGTCTGCTTTACAACAACTCAAACCTCGTACTGAAGCAGCTCAGAAGCAGGAGACAGCGGAAATGCTGGACAAACTGAAAGGAGTCGGCAATAGTATACTCGGTCGGTTTGATAAAGAAAATATTGGTCACACAGCTGAGCATGGCTCCAGGCAGGTTTGGACTATCAACGGATAATTTTCAATTCGTACCGAACGATCAAGGTGGTTATTCGATGAATTTTACGCAATGATTTTACCTTGTACATTATCCCAACCTCGAGCTAGTTAAAATTAATTTAAGAACGTCAAAGGGCTCGAAAATCTAGCGAAGCGTTGCCAGGGCCATAACTAAGAAGGTTGTGAGCACGAAAGACCGGGAAAGGCGCAATATTTACCCTGTAAGATAGTCTAGCCTGAACGAGAGACATGGAAACGGGGCCGTATTGTCGAGAATCGCGTGAGTAGTTGGCGTTGTCGCCAGAAATCCAAATGTGGCCTCGGGGAATTGCAACGTGCTCTGTGGGAGGTGCTAGTTGCCCTGTTGGATCTACGCAAACAATATCGCCAGGAAGGCCAATGACACGTTTGCAAATGATTCTATTAGGATCTAGGGGTGACTTGAGAATGACGAGGTCTCCTCGTTGAATGGGCCGGAACAGATACGTTAGGCGATCTTCAATGACCACTTCTCCGTTCTCTTCTAAAGTGGGCAACATGGAAGGGCCATCCATCTTGTGAAATGTAAGTATAACCAAGAGAGAGAAGGCGATGACCACATACCAGAGACGGCCGACCAACGTATTCATTGATGAGGTGTATGAAGCATGCATAATTTACCAGCTTGTATGATGAGGATGGTAAAGAGATGTATTACGCTGGATATACCTTGAGCGACGTGACCGCAAACCAACTGAATTGATAGGACAGAGGTTTGGCCCAAAAACCTCTGAAGCGTGCTAGCATACACTTGTCACAGAGTCACACATGGTTGTGAGCGTGGCGTTTGATAAGATTAACAATGTCTTCATTCAAACGAAAAAGTTGTAGTAAATCGACCAAGTCGCTTCCCGGTACACGCCCATCTCCTGCCACGCCCTATACGACAGTGACCTCCGTGGGGATACCGGCGCTGGACGACATACTTGGCGGTGGTCTACCTCTGTCGTGCTCTCTACTCGTTCTTGCACCTGATCCTCATTCGTCATACGGGGAGCTCGTCCAAAAGTACTTTGTTGCTCAGGGTCTAAGCTCTGGTCAGAGCTTGATCATTGTTGACGATTACGCAGAGGACTTTGTGAGAGATGTGATGTGGGTACCTTCCCTCGGTCAAGTGCAAGACGAAGACGAAGATGAAAAGGCGGATGCGGGCTCTGATCAAATCAAGATTGCATGGAGATACGCAAATATGAAGCAGTTTCAAACGACAGTAGTATCACCATCGTACGTGCGGCCTTCTGATTGTAAAAACTGTAAATCAACAGTGAACTGGAAAGACAGGACGACGAGTTCTGTCAGACATTCGACCTGACAAGTCGCGTTCCGGCGTCCGTCATTAATCAGGCACTGGAAACGGGTCGATTACTATTTATTCCAGTCAGCGGTGGAGTGGACAGCGTGCTACAACGAATTAAAGATGATTTGCAATCTCTGACCAACACGGGACCCGTGCGCATCTGTGTTCGTTCGCTAGGGTCTCCTGAATGGGGAGACGTCGGGAGACAGGTTGAACGCATCTCTCTTGGCATCAGTGGATCAACAGGATGCTGACACGGTCATAGGATATCTTGCGGTTCTTGCATTCGGTTAGATCGCAGCTACGGGAGATGCCATATTCCTGTGCATCGCTGAGTTTGGCATGTCATTTGTCTGCGGCACAGTGGGGTGGGACTGGATGGGTGCAGAAATTAGGATGGATGTCTGATGGATGCATAACGATGGCAGGGTTCTCCGGTAAGGGCGTACCGCGCAGCGCGGCAGGCGAACTGATCGCGGAGATGTATAGGAAACCCGTCACTGTCTACAGCGTTTGGATCGCATCATGGGATGGTGCAGATTCACCGGCTTCCAGGGCCACATACGCTGGGATGGCCGAGCGACCGATACTCGAGGCTACTGGGATTGTCGTGGAGCGGGGAGAACAACATGGGGTTCCGATGCACGCGGAAGAGACTGGTTGTGGAGAGGCTGCATTTGGAAGCGGAGGGCGGGGTGTCGGAGCGACGGACGGACCGGGCGGAGGGCCGGGCGGAGGGCGGGACGGAAGCGGGGAGGCGGGGGAAGAAAAAGGTGTGGATTCGGGAAGAATATTCGTATTGACATGGAGTAGCAACATGTCGCCGCCTCTGAAGCTCTCGGTGAACGTGTCAGGTTGGAGCTCCCGTTGTCTCCAAGGGCGTGCGCTGACGCCGGACAGAGGCAAACTCGGGCGTGACGGGAGATTCGGGAAGACTTGTCTGGTCGTCGTCGGTGGACGTGTCAGGTTGAGCGTCTGTTGTCTCCAGGCCAAGTACTGACGTCGGACAGATGCAGACTCGAGCCTGCCGTCGCCCTCGCTCTCGCCCGCCACGTATCTCCGTCCACGTGCACCCTCACCTCCCTCCCGCCCTTCTATCCCTCTTCCCAGTATCTGTCCCGCCTACTCGCCCCAGGACTCCTTCCCTTTCATGCACCGTCCCCCTCTTCCCTCTCTCTCCTCACCAGCTTCCTCTTCCGCCCGCTCCTCCGCCTACGCAAGCTCAGGAAGCACCCTTCCCTCCACCGACTATCCTCACATCCACGTCGCTGGCCGCGACGACGACCTGCCCGACATCATCCCTCTTCCTCCAAAATCATCTCCGGACCTCTCCCGTCCGCCTTCTATTAGTAACTTCTTTTCTCACGAACATCCACCCATTCCGCACGAACACCGTAGTTATGACATGAGCTGGCAACCAGACGAGCGAGACGAAGCCCCCATAATTAGCGATGACGAGACAGACGATGATGCCTTGTTGGACCATGATCCCCTACAAGATCATCTGGCAGATGAGAGGACCTCTGCCGCAGTGATCGCAGATGAAGGACGCGGACTCATCGTCCAGGCAGGTACCATTCCCTTGATAACTCTCCAAAATCAGGTCCCGCCAGGTCCGTCATGTCCTGCTCCTTCTCTGTTGTCTTTTCGTGTAACCGAATCTGGCAGGTACCACACATTTACTTCTCGGCACTTCAACCACCCCAAATGCGATGCCAGCTTTTCTGTCACTCGTTCTACCTCAAATATCTCGCACCTTACTTGCGCTTGACATCTCTGCAAACTTTCTCAACGCTTTACCTCCAGTGTTAGCCATCTGCGAGTTCCTTGAGGAACTCAATGTCGCTTCTAATCCCCTTCGCGTCCTTCCCGTTTTTCTAGCTGATTTGGTCAATTTGCGTGTCCTCATTGCTGATTCTACCGGTATTACTACTCTACCGGATGCCCTAGTTGACCTGGATCGTCTGCACACGATCAGCATTCGACGAAACAAGTTTCTTGCATTGCCAAGCTGGCTCTGCCTTCTTCCTGCCCTTCAGACTCTGTGCATTGACGGCAACCCTTTTCAAGGCCCTTGGAGAGCCTTGGTTGAACCGCTTTTGTCCAAGGTTATCATGTCTCCGTCATATCCTCCTTCAACGCCTGTTTATCCCCTTAGTCACGCAGGAGATACAGAAACCGATGCAAGCGATATGGATGACCTTTCTGACAACGAGATTGCTAACGTCGTGCCTAACGCGTCTCCGCGGTCACCGGACGAAGAGGACAACACAATCACTCCAGAACGTGCCCCTTTCCTCGGTACAGCAAACACTTTCCCGCAGCAAGAAACGCAAGCCCCGCCTTCGTCGCAGTCCTCCACCCGCCCATTGGCGCGAACGCGGACAACTCCGAATCGCTCTTACTATGACCAGACCCGGGCTAAAACCAGTGGTGCGGGCGAACAGCATGTCCCACGTGCTTTAAATATCACGTCTCAGGAAGACTCGGGTTACTTGGGTGATCATGAATTGCGTAAGATGAAAAGTGCAGGTGACCTCCGTCGACCAAAGATATCTTCCCCAGATTCTGGTGACGTCGATACACCATTTGTCAGACCATCCTTATCTCAGTACGCTGGATCTCATTCTTACTCGAATCTCCTGAATATGAACGTTCCTTCCGACTTCCAACCTCCAAGCAAGTATTTGGCCAGCCTGGCTCCCTCCCCTGGCATGGTCACGCCACTACGCCCTGCTACTGCGCGAGTTTCCGTTTCCAAATCTTTTTGGGACAATATTTCGGAAAATGAAGATGAGTCGTCAATTTCGCCAAGGTCAACTAGGGTTTCCATGGCTCCGGATGCAACCATTTCGCCCCCTAAGATGCCACCACTTGACTTTAAAGACGGCAAACTCTCTTCGCGAGAGGGTAAAGAGAAAGGTAGTCGCTGGGGTTTCCTCAAGAAGATGTCGATGGGGAAGATGAAAATCGAATCTCCCACTCAATCGCCTATACTGCCTAGTCGTCAAGTACCGATGCCTAGACTCCCTATTGACCCCTCTAGTAGTCATGTCAAACCTCCAGAACCTACGTTGGACCGCAGTAATAGGCTACCGCAAATAGACATGAGATTCTCGACCTTGGGATCTCTAGATGCTCTATCATCACTTATGACACCAGGTTCCCCGCCACCCATCGAGAAGGGACTGTCCCGTGACGCCTCCCAGTCATCATTAGGCCCTCCACTTCCACCAAAGGATGTAGGGCCAGGGACTCAATCACCGACTCTTCTCGTCCCGCCTACAAGGTCGTCAAAACGACGAAGTTTCCTCCCAGTAGACGTACCAGACGTTATAAACTTTAGCATTTCTGACATGCCGGTGTCCCCGGATGGTCTCGGAGCTTCCCCGTCAGCTGAAACTAGGAGGTCAATTCCAATCGTGTCTGTGGACCAAGATCAATTTATACGTCGCGAGGAGGAACGAGCCCGTGAAGCATACATGCGTGCTCTTCGCTCTGTCATGGCCTACCTACGTGATATGAACGATCTGGGTGTGTCGCAGCAAAGTAATGTTGCCAGTCTGTACAACACATCCGAAGATAATACTGCCCCGACACGCTCAAGGAGGGCCACAGGTGTTGACCGCGATGTGTCCGTGGCACTGAGTGGGACTACCGCTGTCGCATCCTTGGATTCTGCTGCACATTTAAGATCATCAGATTCGATTGGGAGAAAACGCAGTGGAACTTCCAGCCAGACTTTGAGCGTTGCCACAACGGATAGCAATAGCTCGGTCGAAGAACGCAAGTTCAAAGACGACAAGGGAAAGCGAGCAATGGTAATTCGCGAGATCGTTTTGTACGTGCCCAGTATTTGGCCAGTCTCGAGGCATCACTCACTATTGCACAGGACCGAAAGGACGTATGTGCAGGGCCTTCAAGAACTCGTCGACATCTACATTAAGCCTGCTGCCGTCCCTGTCAACATACTAAGTGGCGTCGGGACAACCAAGGACACTGCTGTTCCCGCTCCTGAACGAAAGATTGTCTTTGGTGGTCTCGACGCGTTATTTTCATTCCACAAAGACAGCTTCTTGCCTGCGTTGGAATTTGCGGCGGCCCCTCTAATGAAACCAGCTACAGAGTTGCAGGAGATTGACGCCGACGGTCAATTGTCCATCAAAGTTGCAAAGGACGTTGGTAATATGTTTTTGAAGCACGCGGCATTCATGAGGATGTATTCTACCTACATCAAGTTCGTCATATTCCCTGTTTCGTAAAAACTGATCAAATAATCTTTTTTAGTAATTTTGACAACTCAGTGCAGCGGATCAAATACTGGACGTCTGACCGATCGATGACAGGTGGAGTATCTTTATCGCCGAGCTCGAGTACCGCACAACTCGCGAGTCTAGGCCTTGCCATGTCAGCAGTGTCCAATCCTTCCATGCTGCCAGAATCGATGCCAACCAACGGTGCTCCTAACCTCACCGCTAGTCAGCGGAAGCGAATAAAATCCTACCTTAAACGGTGTCGCATCAACCCAAGGCATGCTCAATTGAACCTGGAAGGCTACCTGCTCCTGCCCATTCAAAGAATTCCTAGATATCGTCTGCTTGTGAGTACGACCATCTCAACCCACACATACCTGGAAGTCATCCTCTTTAGTTGGAAGAGTTACTAAGAAGCACGCCACCGTCTTACGATTTTGCCGACGATCCTCTTGAACGTGCACTGAGCGAAATTTCATCACTAGCCAACAATATGAACGAAGGCAAGCGCGAATTCGAATCCCGGCGCAAGCTTGTCAAATGGCAGGCTAGAATTAAAGGGAAATTCCCCAGTCCTTTGGTCCAGCCGCATCGGTATGTGCTACCCCTCTGTGCGACCCCATCATATCCTCACAGGCCCAAGTCGCCTTATTATGGATGGACCCCTGCTCCTCACACGCGTGGTTCGTAAAGCTACGGTATCATTCGAGGCAATAAATGCTCAGGGAGATCAATCGACGGTACAAGTAGATTGCTTGGCACCCGAACTCACTCCACGTCCACTGATGGGAATCCTGTGCAATGATTTGTTGGTGCTTTGTCGCGATCCTTCAGAGGGCAAGGATCCCAATTCGAGCGTTGATCTCTGGGCTGTGTTAAGGATGCAAACGCTGCCGCAACCTGCCAGTATTGTCCATGGCAACGGCAAGTTGTGTATGTTTTTTCCTTTGATGAGTGTTGACCCCTGCCTCAGTTCTGCGACTCGTTGACAACAAAGCTATTCTCTATTTTGATGCCCCCACTCCATCTGATGCGCTTAATTGGTATCGAGGTAAGCACCCATGGTGAACGTAGCTGGCGTGATTGATAATCTGTTCCAGCCATCAACTTGCATATACCAGCGTCAAAAGGCTAGAAATGCGTTTCTTTTGTGCATTTCCCATTTATCATGCAGTGATACCAATATCTTATCTTACGATAGAGCCGTTTCTGTGCTGATTTACCCGTCGTCGCACGGCGTCCTTTCATTTTGGCATCTCCGACGTTAATATTATATCCACCATTTCAATCAATACACTGTATCAAAATCGACAAACTAGAGTAGCGTCTGGCTCGTAGTGAAATAGCTTTCTGTAGACGTCGGTTAGTTAACTTTTGAGAACATAATTGTCTTTAATTTGTTCCGACTGACATGACTACGCTAGTAAGCTCTAGTACAACTGACAGTAATTGTTTACATCTATAATATGTTGTTCAATATTTCAGATGTCGGAACCACATAAAATTCATCCTTACCATCCATTGCCAGAATGCCTCGAACTTATTCCTTGGAGGCGGCTCGTCGTACCTGCAAGAGTAGGTTAGTCAGTTATGAATTATAGCTGAAATCAACCAGCTTACGTGTCTTGCTCGATTTCTTTTAAACCAGTAACAAAGTCAATCTCATCCGGAGGAACGGGACCTTGTCTGTAATAAATCCTGGATATAACATATATGACGGGGAATAAGATGAACGGCAGGTAGTTTGTCACGAATTGGTCTGTTTTCCACTGTCCCTTTAGGAAGTTGGACCAACCGCTGAACTAGAAATACATAAATAAGATGACATCCGACGTACACAGGGGAATGACTTACGAAGCAAATTACCAAAATGAAAGACAAGGCATACCACGCTGCGAAAGGCTGTAGACGCGATGAAAAAGGCAGGCTCCTACGGTCGTAGCCCTGTGCCTTGAGACCTCGATAAAATCGAGTGTATGTGAGGCATATACCAAACCAGGTCATCAGCCCAGCGATTGCCGTCATGTTCTGAAACCAGCCAAACACTTTGCCCGACCCTTTGCCAACAGACATGTAAGCCAAAGAGCCGAAAAGCGCGCAAAAGATGACGGAAACGTAGGGCAACCCGCTTTTCGAAGTCCTGAGAAATATTTTTGGTGCATTGCCTGCCACAGCCAGTCCATCTGAAAAGATTTGGCGATTGTAATGTTAAAGGAAGTGCGGTTGACTCACACAATGCACGTGAACTCGTGTAAAGATCACTAGACGCTGCTGACCATGCAGAAGTAAGAAGGCAAGCGTTGATAATCTGAAGACAAAGACGCCGGGAGTAAAAGACGTTCAAACTTCAAAAACAGACTCACGCTAGGTAGAGATTTGATTCCCGATGTTTTAATTGCAATTACGAAAGGTGACGCGGCAGCGGTTTTGACGTCAAGATTGAGGCCTGGGGAATTGGAGGGGACAAGCAGTCCAATGATTGTGACACCTCCGATATAAAATAAAAGTATACCTAGGCGAATCATGGTCAAAGGTCACAGTTGGTGGCAACGCCAATTATGAACTTACGGATGTACACTCTTTTGATCGCCCTGGGGAGGTTACGCCTAGGATTCTTGGTTTCGCCTGCAGCAATCTAGAGATACTTGGTGTGTCCTTGTGGTCAAAAATGATCAGATATTATACGCACAGCTACTATCTCGGTCCCAATGAAAGAGAAGGCTGCTTGCGTCATGACTGCCCACCAACTCAGGAATCGGCCGGTAGTCCCGCTTATTCCTTCATATTGGACGAATGGTCCAGGATGTTTCCAGTACCGAAAGCCAATCCGATCGTGATTTGGCGCACCTAAATGACTTAGAGCAGTAGTGAATGACCATTATGACCATACCTCCGAGGTCAATGACAATGCCCAGGATAATCAGACCAGTAATGGTTATAACCTTGATTGAACTGAAGGAATGTCATTTGCATCCTGGCTTGACATGGAATAACATACGCAAACCAAAATTCCGCTTCTCCATATGCACCTGTGAGGAATCGTGAATCGCAATGCAAATACACTGCTAATCCACTCACCCGCGCCTAACATATTTATTACAACGACGACGACGAAACATATTGAGATCCATGCGGCAGGACTGATATGACGATTCCAGAAGCTAATGATGATAGATGCAGCGCTCAATTCTGCCGGCATGACGATAACCCAGTTGTACCTAACAGCAGAGAAATCAGTAATCGACGACCAATTAACGCAATTTCAATTGGTTGACCAGTAATTCCATCCCATTGTAAAAGATAATGCAGGGTCTACGAAACGTTCCGCCAACTTGATATGGCCACCTGGAATTGGTAGGAACGCAATCATCTCCCCAAGAGATATCTAGCGACATTAGAATTCATTATAGATAGCAATGAACATTTGACGTACCATTACGCAAAAGCAAATGGTGCCCATAGTTATGTATCCGAGCAGCAAACCTACATGAACTTAGAGGTACAATGCAAGTCGAAAGGCCATTACATACCCACTGGGCCTCCGTTCTTCAACGAATTCGCAGTTCCAAGGAACAATCCTAAATAAACAAGTTTGTTACGTACGATGAGAGAGCTAGTTGTATATACCAGTGCCAATCACACCACCAATACTGCGGACAACGTCTGAGTAACCAAAGAAGAGATGCTCTTGTCAATACCTTATCATGGCTATATGTCGATTTTTCAGTTGTCGTGTGAGTCCATTCTCGCCAGGAGGGGAGGACCGTAGTGAATCAGCGTCGGAACTAACAAAGCCTTCCTCGCGCACTTGCTTTTCCTCGATATTCTTTGCTTCTTGACGGTTCATCATGGTCGTGAATGCGAGAATCCACTGGCGGAAGGCGCACTTATATGAAGGCAAGCGGTGTCAAGAGCGTGACGTGGAAACGGGCCTATCCTAATCGGATGCAATGCGAAATTGATGCCTGTTGCGTGATAAGACCATTCAGCTGGTTTCATCTCAACTGAGAGGGACATGTGGCTGTTGAGCTATCCGTGGCTATAACGGCTAACGCCCTGACAGGGGGTCCTATGGACATTTCAGCGCTTCGCATCTGTCGCGTACAATCGTACCTTAAGCACCATCAGCCACGTCCCCCACATGACGACTATGATCCGAATTGTGAGCTAAAAGGAGATGACAGGTCCGATAGATACCGCCTGTAGCTATCTATTCACAAAACACTTGACTGCCGTGCTCGGCGTGCCGTTACCCAGTGCCAGGTCCATGTACTCCACACCCCACTTTACGAGGCTTGCTAGTCCGCTTGCCGGCACCTCTGTTCTTCCCAAATCTGCAATGATACTTGAACAACTTATCTTTTCGTAAAGACCTCAACATACGAACCTCGAAAAATCGCCGACGATCTACAACATTAATACCTCTGCAACTAGTTAGATCTAAGTTTTCAAGCTTCGCGCAATCATCTATTATGGGGAAAAGGCCTTTACCTAAATGCACTTAGCTCAGCATCATGCGTGAAAGGGTTCACGGACGTACGGGTGAATCTCGTTCCTGCAACGACGAGCGTCCTGAGATGTTTGCAAGCTGAAATATATATCCCAGCCTCGTCGTCCACACCCGTGTTATTCAAAACCAAAGTCTCGACAGCAGCGTTGTCGCCGTTGTTGTTTAGCAGGCCGGCGAGATCCATGGATCGAAGATTTGAGATCCCAGCCAAATTCAGCCTCTTTGAAGAACACAGAGTTAGGGAGCGTCAACACAAAGCGACGGAGCTGACTCTGCATTCTCTGCCGACGCGAGATATAAAATCTGACATTGCTGGATCAAACTTTGCGGCACCGAGCTTGGCGTTGCCAGCCAGATTGACATGCTCTAAATGAAGAAAGCCAGCCAATGCATCGGTCACCAACTTGAGCCCAGCGTCATCCAATGTCATCGCAGAGGTGTTGGAAATGGAGGCTTGGGTTCCACGACTGATACCCAGAGCACCGAGGAGCAGGATTCGGAGATTCGGATACAGCGGCAAAATCGGCGCGAGTTGATGAGGGAGGATTGAAGTGGAGGTCAACGAAAGTTTCTCTAGCGGCAGAATGTGTAAAGGGCTAAGTAAGGATGCAGGCCGCTTGAGCAACGTAAAGGAAACATCCAGGCTTCGAAGACCGGGACAAAGGTTGACCAAAGCATGAATTGAAGTATCTCCCAACTGTGTCTGCCTCAGCTTAAGCACTCGGAGATCAGTCAATTTGGTGTCTTCATCTAGACCATTCAGAAAGTTCACAAACGTAGCGTCAGTCTAGAACATGAGGTCAAAATGCTGCCTTTATTCTTTCAAAAGTATACTGGCCCAGTTCTGAATACCAGCAACTTTGAGGCTTTCGAGATGCCTGCACGAGGTCACCAGCCGTGCAACAGAGGCAGGATTGGCCGATGTATAGTTAAGATTAACCACCTTGAGATCTGGACAGAAACTGGCGATGGCCGAGACGGCTTGCGTTCCAACCAGTGAGCATCCACTGTGAAGCATCAAGCTCCTTTTGGGTCCTCAAAGAACTGTCATACCGTAGGATGAGAAGACGCAATTCTGTCAGGTGCTGCAAAGCAGACGCGAACGCATGGTCTGAAATTCTCCCGAAACCGGTTATCTCCAATTCGCGTATTCTATTGTTGATTCTGGGGATATCGCCTATGGTTCGCATGTTCACGCCAGGGAGTGCATCCGTGAGAGAGATGGCTGGACCCCTGAGCATAAACTGCCAAGAGATTTAGTTACAGCTCCGTGGACAGAGGGTATTTTCACAGTGACAATGAACTCATGTTTGAGATATGTTGGGCATGCCGCCTTCAACATTTTAAATAATTTTGGGACCACAGTCTCGGGAAGGATTTGCAATTGCTCGGATAAATGTTGCCATAAGGATTCGTTGTTCCTGAGTTTCACAAAGTTAGCCGCGAACCTTTGAGTGCATAAGGTTGTCAAGGAAGGCACAGTGGCAGGCGGAACACGTCGCGTCGAGGAAGCGGCGGCGGAAGGTACGTCGTGCAGCGACGAGAGGTCAGCTTCACTTGGCGCACCGAAAGCGGGGAGAGCGCGCTGTCGTTTGGATCTGGAAGACATTCAATCGTAAACACCAAATTCTAGCTATCTACGTATCACCATAAATCCCAAATACACCACAAGTGCAAAAGGACCGACAACAACCCTACGTATCAGCCTCTTTGCATATTTAACAACATCCAGAGACGGCAGAATATGGAGAAAACAAAGTGGGGAGGGAAATAGGTTTGGATTGGAGTAAACCACGATAGTTCTGAACCACGACGTCCGTGCTTCATGACCTGCTGAGGAAGAGTAGCGGTCCCAACGATTTGCCGCAGGGTCACGGCTCTCTAGACATGTCAGGATCGAACCGCAGGCGACGGCAAATATAGCCACCAATACAGCGAATATCAAGTATGCAACCCGGGTTTCCATGGGCGCAGGTATGAACAATCCCTGGCCAGATAGCCAGGAAAACGTATCTGCAACTGATAGTGACAGCAAATAGGCAGAAAACAAGAATACGGGCGACAGGTATAGTACGACAGGTATAAGGCCTTGCGCAAGTTTCCGCTGAAGGTACACCGCAAGCGGGAGGCAGATGTCTGCCGGTAGAAGATATACGGGGCTAGGATACTTGGCGAGATGGAGTTCTATGACGTGAACCCCCATGGACAGCGTGAGCAACATAAAGGAAGTTTGACCTGGTCTGGGAGAAGCGGTGATAGAGGATATAAAAGCAAGAAGAGTGAGGCCATAGGAGAGCTTATGTGCAGATCGAAAGCGAAACAGGCCGCCTGCGGTAAACATGAGTAGTATGATCTCCTGGACGGTAAACGCTTGAGGCATCATCGGTGGATTGTTGAGAGTGTAGATCAGCAATGCAAGATAGGCAAAATCGGATATCACATCAAGAAGGTGAAGAACCCTTCAAAATCCCGTTTAGTATTTGCGGTTGAAAGTAGATGTTGTAACATTCACCTCGGAGTGCAACACGCATCGTATCTTTCTACCAGTGACGATGGGACGCGAGCGGTTCTGCCCTTTTTCCATACCCTGCCCAGACTCCAGGAGATGACAGGATGGCCAACAAGGCCTTCTGGAGCTTCAGAACTGGTCAAGAAGTTGACGACTGTATGTTGATCAGAACGCAGAGAATGGTAACGGGGCGAGCGACGAACCTCGCAAGGTCTTGGCTTTCTGCTCTTCTACAGGGAATGTGTGCCACAGGACCTTCTCGATCGTCTGGAAATCGCGGGGACTGTCAAGAAATAGATCCCAAAGTTCCTTTATAGTTTCCTCTATCGTCACAATGTCTGTATTCTTCGTCTGTTCTTGAGACCATCTTTCGTAGGGCTCCTTGTTCACGTAGCGGTCGCGTTGGATAGTTTGCCGTAGATGTAGGAGGACGGAAAAGGCGAAGGCGAGTTTACGTGGATCATCGACAGTGAATGCAGGACAAATGTCTTGAATAAATATGCTCTGCAGACCATGGTCGCGAAGGGTTTGTGCGGCGGGCTTGACCGCCCATGACTGCTCTGAGAGCAACGGAGTGTCTTCAGTGGAATGGCGATTCATGGCAAGTAGTCACGAAGCTGCCGTTACGCGACTCGAATACGTCCAGCCATGAGCGTATCCACGGCCTTTCTCGAGAATACAATCGAACCAGATGATTCAGAAATCGTTCCTTCCAAGCCCAAGAGTACAAGGCAGCCAGTGGTCCTATCACCCGCCAACCGTACCCCCAGCTCAGGCGCTTTGGCCACAAATCAAAGTGATGCAGAATCAGGTCTGTTCTTTCTCATTTACGCCCTCAAATCATGTATCACCATTTCAACTACTAGGGATATCTGGTATATTGCGTCAGGTATACCATTACCAACAATCATTAGAGGCGTCTAGTAATCATCACCCATAGTCTGCGCACCCGGCCGCCATGTTTTTCCTGTACTTCTTCCGTACTGCCGCCGTGGTGGTGTATGTCTTGTGCGGATGGTTCACCGACGACTATGTCCTATCAGTATGTTAACCCCGCTTGCTAATGCTTATTTTCTTTTGAAGAATTATTTCTTAGACGGTCATAGTCGTCGTTCTTCTTGCGATGGATTTTTGGAATTGCAGAGTATGTTCTACCAGATGTTGAGCGATTAAAAAACTCAAAAGTCTTTCAAAAGAATGTGGCAGGACGAATCCTCGTGGGGCTCAGATTTTGGAACCAGGTTTGTTCGGCTTATTGTAATTGATTTTATTTACACATTACATTAGGTGGACGAGGACGGCGAGAGTTATTGGGTGTTTGAAAGCCGTGATGTAATTCTCACCTCAACTTGTCAATGGTTGTTATTAAAGTGTTTTCCATAGCCTTCAAGGCCGGCGAACCCCGTCGATTCAAAGTAGATTTGCTTCTTTGTTCGATGCCTCCTCCTAATGAAATTTCTTCATAGGATGTTCTGGATAGCCTTGTATGCATATCCTGTCATCTGGACACTACTTATCATCGTGTCTATCCTCAAATTCAATATATCGTCAGTCTATCGGGTCACAAAACGCCCTGGTTCTCACTCTCTGTACTAGTTTCATACCCATCGTTGCATTGGCTATGGTTTTCAATATCACCAACGTCATCGGATTTACATATGCGTACGTGTACATTCGAGTTCAATACTCTACGACTGAACTTCGTTCAGAGACAGAGATGCTAAGCAACGCTGGGCAAGCAACGTTGTCAGTTCCAATTGGAGTCTGGGACTTGGTGGTATTGGTGGACAAATTCTGACTGGTGCTGTAAAGAAAAGTGTCGCCAGGGTTTTCGGCTAGGGCGATACCATGTACTTGAAAGTATGGACAAGAAAAAGAGTGGAACGGGTCGCGAATCGTGAGCAAAATTGCAAGTTCAAAAGGCAAGACGAAGCCAGATGCTAATTGTACACGACGCCGTTTAATGCACGGTCCAAATGTAAAAGAAATAACTCGGAACTATAGATAATCTTGGCCGGGTGCAAGTTCGAAAATGCGAATAATTGCAATAAGGGTCCTTAAATATGCGTGACAATGATAATCAAAGTCCAACAGTTAGCCTTGAATTCCTACATAACCTCGCACATTGAGTTTCGTGAATGCTGTTGTCGGCGTTGCTGGTGTGTTAACACCCATAAATGACCGAGGACGTCCATGGGATAGTGACAACGATGCACGGGGCGTTGACAAGGACGGGGAGCGCATTGGGGTAGACGTGACCGTCAAAGTAGATGGAGTGCGGATGGCGGTAGGTGAGGGTGGGAAGACGAAAAGAGTTTGGGATGGCGCATTGGCTCGCGCTACAGTTGATGTTGACGGCGTGGACCGTGGATCTTGTATGCTGCGTGCCATGCGCAAGACACCGTCCCACCTATGGGCGTGTTTTCTTGATTCGGTCAGTCGTCGAGGAGGCTCTGCGACTCGTTGGACCGGGGTAGCAACGGAACGACGGGAAGAAGGGGTGGTGATAGGATCGTCCAAGATGTCGACGATGATGGTTACGGGAGAAGAAGGGACGGGAGGAAGTCGAATTGGTGGAGGACGACGGCTGGTTCTGGATCGGGGCATATCGAGACTTGATAAACGAAACGCAGTCTTGTGCGCCGGTGCTGAGAGAGGGACACGAGTTGATGACGAAGACTGTTCATTGTCGAGGTCTTCGTCGGGGGAAGTGGTGGAAGAGGAGGATTCCTCTGTGTTCTTTTCGCTGTCAAAGCCGCCGCCTATTCCAAGCAGTTCAGCTTCTTCGTCTTTTTCGACGAGATCTTCGCTCAGAAAGCTGCCGTTTGTGCGGCAACTGGCAATAGAACCAGTGCGTTTGCGATGAGCGTAACGGCTGCGCCACGCCCGGCCCATACCGAAGCCAGAGTTGGAAGAGGCGAGAGACGAGCTAGAGGACCGCCTTGCGATGAAACGATCCTCCATGGCCCTGTCCAGAGCCTGGGCCTCGTGCATGACGAGATTGGTTTCCTTATCTTGTTCTTTGTCATGCGGCAGCTGTCGTTGACGTCCCCATTCGTCCTCGTCTGCAGTTGAGAATGGTGAATTGTCTGAACTGTCAGTCGAACCGTGTTCGATTTTCAGACTTTTTTGGTACTCCAAGAGTTGATAAATAAGGCTGTGTCATGAGTGAAGACGAGGTGAGAAAGTGGGTACGAGGTAACTCACGACATATTGGGGCTGATCCATTTGGTTTTCTGCTTGACATAAGAATAGGCGTCATGCATGCCCTTGAGGGACCAGACTTCAGGGGGGACGTTTGAGGCACGCTCTGCGGCCGCGCGCATGACAAGAGCGATGACAAGAGTGGCAGAGCGGGAGATTCCGCACTGACAACTGGGAGGAATGAGGAGAAGAAGAAGAGGAGAAGGGATGAAACGTACTGGATGAGGAGGCTGTCTCCGCGCTGCAGGGCAGCGTCAATAAAGGCCATGGCCTGCTTGAAGCCGTGATCAACGAGGTTTTGCTGGCCATGAGACCAGGGGAGCTTGAGATAGTGGAAGGCGGAGTCAAAGGGAAGGTCGACCTCCTGAGCGACGTTGAGGATGGCGGAGATGCTGCGACTAGCAAGGGCAGGCTTGTCGCGAGCATTGTCCTCTGAGCCGAGCCAGATGCCAGGGATGATGAGGACAGGGCCGTGTGCGTAGGGAGCTGATGGAGAGAGGTCCTCGTCTTCTCTGAGAGCGAGGGTGGACGGGGTGCGGCTTGGCGGGAGAGGGGCTGGGATGGCGATGGAGAGCTGCTTCATGTTGCGGGAGGCGAGGGCTCTGCGCGCCATTATGACCGTCTGCACGACCAGCGTGTTGCTCACGTAAGCGCACAGCGAGGGCTCTCTTTGCACTTGCTCACGTAATCCTCCGATTCGTTGCTCACGTAAGCACACCTATTGAACCGACCAGCGTGTTGCTCACGTAAGCGCACCTCCAATGTCCCTCCCCTTCTTCGCTGCCTTGGCCGCCCTCATCTTCTCCTCCTTCCTCTACCTCCGTTCTCGCTCTCCTCGACGCCCCCCAATTTCCCCAGACTCCTGGCTCAACTTTCCCCTTCTCAAAAAATTTCAGGTTTCTCCAAACACCGCCATCTATCGCTTCAAGCTGCCCTCCGCTGCTGACTCTCTTAACCTCCCCGTTGGTCAGCACGTGTCCATCTCCGCAGACTTGAATGGAAAGCTTGTTGTCCGCAACTACACCCCCATCTCCAACAATGATGACCGTGGTTACTTTGACCTCCTCATCAAATCTTACGAAAAAGGCAACATCTCCCGCCACATTGCCCAGCTCAATATTGGCGACTCTATTCGCGTCAAGGGTCCCAAAGGCCAGTTCAACTATGCCCCCCGCCTCGTTGCTCATCTCAGCATGATCGCCGGTGGCACCGGTATCACGCCTATGTATCAAATCCTCCGTGCTGTGCTCTCCAATTCCGCAGACAAGACCAAAATCAGTCTCATCTACGCCAACGTCAACCACGATGACATCTTGCTCAGGCCCAATTTGGACGAGCTGGCTCAAGCTCATCCAGACCAATTCACTCTCTACTACGTCCTGAACAATCCCCCGGCTCCCTGGGCCGGTGGCGTCGGTTTTGTCACCAAGGACCACATCAAGCAATTTCTGCCCAATCCCGCAGAGTCCGACAGCAAACTTCTCATATGCGGTGCGTGGAACCTGCATGGTCTTCACCCCTTCTTCTCATCGTGAATCAGGTCCTCCTCCCATGGTTGCAGCCATGAAGTCAGTCTTCTCTTTACGTGTTCCACGCGTTATGATGCTTATTGTTGCAGAAAAAACCTTGATGACCTTGGTTATCCCGCTCCTCGCACCATCAGCAAGCTGGAAGACAAGGTATTTCATTCAAACCATCCACTCTTGACCTGCTGACCCTGCCATCCAGGTCTTCGTATTCTGAGACTAATTACATCATATCCTGCGATGATACCAATGACGGCAACGATAATTTGTCCCCCATACCTTCGTCCGCAAGACAGAGGATCAGACTAGAATGTTCATTTGATATTTTGCTCAGATATAGTTATAAAATACTTGCTTTTGCATGATGCTCTTGGCCGCATCTATACCCAACTCAAACTCCCGCCCATTCAACGGTTCAGACGCGTTGCGTGCAATTTGAATAGCTGAATCATAATAATGCAGTGGTGTTAGCCCGTCCTTGTCCCGAGGTAATAATGGAAGGATGAAACGAAAGTGATGTAACATCCGTGCATGCGGCTTCAGCAGTGGATGGCTAGGAATGGCTCTATGAGCCAGCTCGTCTGTTTAGCATCAGAAAATACCCCCGACCTGATGAAACCAACGTGCCAATACGCCCTATAGTGTCCAGCAGTTGTTCTTTGAAACGTAGGTCCTCATACTTCGTCCCTTGCTCTTCGTCACCATCAAACCCACCGTCCCACAAAAACGAGACTCACCAGGCCTCCCCCAACCCTCGTGGAAAGCATCTTTCGGAAGGGCCGCATACGAAATGAGACATGCCCTGATGTACTCCTGTGTGATATATTTGCGAACAGTCTGTGCAACCCCATCGCTGAGTTGTGCGGGCCATGGCATGAAACCCGCTAACCTGAGGAACATCACCCCGGCCAAGAGTCCTATGTGCCTTGGAAATCCGTTGTAGCCCAAGTCGCACAGCCAGCCTCCGTTTCGCGCAAAACGTCAACGACACCACGAGCTAGTAGATTGTCAATTCCGTTGCTCAGACTTGCATGATGACTGACTTGCCACAACAACATAAGCGGCGCCTATCACGACCGCATTGAGATTCCTGGACCATGAGCGGTTTGGTGCAGTCCGCACAGCCTGGGACAGGATGGCTGCACACGATAGAGCGGCCGCTGTCGTGATAACAAGGACGAGGAGGGCATAGCTGACATTGGACACCGTCCCCAATACTCGCCGCGAGAGCAGCATCGAGAACGCCTTATGTAATTCCACAATGTGGCCATACTACATCCTCGTCGCCCATTCTCCCCTCTCCTCCTCCTTCCCAGCCGCTTTGAGCAATACTTTGGCACACCCAACTATCCAATATCATTACCAAGATGATTCACCTCTCGCACTGCTGCCCCAGCACCCAGACGAGCATGTTCTGGTCTTGGATTATGATCCGCACTCGCCCACTTTGCCCACAGTTCAAAGTCTGTCAAAAACTCTAGCAGTCACTGGCCTGCGCGTAGAAGAGGCACCAGGCGCAACCACAGCTGATCCAAAGAGCGACAGGATGTATATGATCGAGACAGCAGAAATCGAGGACTAGTATGTCTCGCCTCATGCACGACACTCGCGCATATTCAACTCTCCTCCAGCGCCATGGCCACACCTCAAAGCGACAGGAACTCTGCGCACAATATCCTAGTCCAATTCAAGAGAAGGTATGACAGTTCTCTGTACTCGTATGGATATCTGCTTCTATTAATGACCTAGGAATGCACTACTGCGGCGTGCCCTTCTGTATCCCAATGCCGAAGCCTCATGTGAATTGGACCGCTCTACCACTCACACCACGGTCCCACTGCAATAACTATGACTTCCTCTTGTTAGCTTTCTTTGTAATACCTTTTCCGCCCCCACTTGTCGCTTTCTGCGAGCCTTCACTTCCAGGCTGTGCTGAATGGCTTTTCATGATATATCATTCAAATGTAATCTTTGTAATCTATTGTTAACATACCTTGCAATGCCCTTGTCGTGTCGAACCTCTCGAAGCGTTTCAGCATCCATGTTTTTCTACAACCGTGTCAAAAACTGAATAGAAACCATGTAGAACGCAACGTACGAGTAGATATGGCGTTGCTAGCATCATACATGCCGTCACCGCCATAAGGAGCATCATTGGATTCGAAAACATTGACAGCAGGTTAAAAGATCCAGGTGGGACAAAGTACGCATTCTTTTGCCTAGGCACAAGCACAAGTGGGAGCGGAAGAAGCACTTGACTCGGCGGATCTAACGGTGTCCCAACAATGTAAGGCCTGGCTTCCAAGGTTGCGTTCGAGTTTGTAATATCTATTCGAAGCTAAAAAAAATAAAATTCAAGTACATCTCACCTCTATATGTACCAGATACTCACTTGGTCAAACGAGAAATCATGGGAGAGCACAGACAGAACATAGGTTCCAGACGGGACGTCCGATCTTGGTCATTCCTCTCAGCAAGAGAGTACAGCAACAACACCAGCGAACTCACATCACGAAACTGCCGTCCCGAGTCACTGTTCCAGCATATAGTCCATTATCCAGCATCACCTTCGACTGTTCGAGTTGGTCGAATCCTGAGTGACGAAAATGACAAACGTCATGGTCAGGAAGAGACGGCCGCACCTGGACAGACATCATTCCATCGAATAGTACCGTAGATGTTCGTGGCATAGGCGGGCAACAGCGCGGATATGAGGGTCAGAATGGTAGCCCGCATGTGCATCAGTAGTGTCACTGAGAGAGAGAGAGAGTATGTAAATACGCCCAAATCACCACTCAAGATGCGCCAGAAGCGTGCAAAAACATATCGCAAGCTCATGCACCTTTACAACATGTCATTTGGTTTCAGACAGCCATACCAGATCCTAGGTAAACTCATTCCCGAATACGTCTTTTTTTCACGCTCAACGGTTTTTACCAGTGGACGCCACAATGTGTAAAACAGCCATAGAACTTAAATACGACCTCGTTAAGCATCTAGGTTCCACGCTACAAGGAGAAGTCAAGCCGAGTGAGTAACCTTACGAGGAACAGGCCGCTGAGAGCCTGACTGGCAAGTTTTCATTTAGTGATCACCCAGTGTTGCATCCATGAATTATATCTCCAAGGAAAATCGACGCAACCCGCTGTCGACCTGGCAAAAACGTTTGAAAGGAGGAAATGCAATCATCGAGAAGCCATCCCAGGCGATGATTGTGTCTCAAATGTCATAGGTCGGGCAATCCCTATTGTCTTCAGATCCTTGAGCTTGACAGCAGCAATTATAGGCGAATCAAATAAGCACCGCTATGTCATTGCCTCACAGTCTCACCCTCTCCGAGTTAAATTACGCACGGTACCGGGCGTACCGCTCCTCCATATCACTCGCGCAGTGCTGATTCTGGAACCTCCAAGTGATGTCACCCTGAAAACGAAGGAAATTGTGTGTATCCAACAGTTGATTCTGCACAACGTCTTATACCCAGCCAGGCCGAGGAAAATGCCTTACGTGTACCTGCTTCCGACATGCCACTTTTGAAATCCTCTGTGCCTCAGGAGACAGTGAAAAGGAAGAGAAAAGGTCCAAAATCCTCTGAGCATGAAGAAAAAGAAAGCGCATACCGAAGCCGTGCCAAAGAACAAGTCGAGCCAAACTAATGAATCACAAGGCGCGGCGAAAAGGAAGAGAGATAATATTGGCGATGATTCTCACGGGCAACTGTCTCAGAGGAAGAGAAGACGGAACATTTGATACTCACGGGTAGCAATGAAGTGTCGTATATAGGTCCTCATGTATAGGTGTTCGGGTACGGTTACAGTATAATTGTCACAGTATACTATGACATTGACATTAACACAAACCATAATCAAGTCTCATCACAGGCCACCGCGAAGGCGAAGAACGAGGTGAAGAGTAGACTCTTTCTGAATGTTATAATCAGAAAGGGTGCGACCGTCCTCCAACTGCTTGCCAGCAAAAATGAGTCGCTGCTGGTCCGGAGGAATTCCTTCCTTGTCCTGTATCTTCGCTTTAACATTATCGATCGTGTCTGAGGATTCAACCTCGAGAGTTATCGTTTTTCCTGTCAGAGTTTTAACGAAGATCTGCATGCCTCCACGTAAACGAAGGACGAGGTGGAGAGTGGATTCCTTCTGAATATTGTAGTCTGAAAGAGTGCGCCCATCCTCAAGTTGTTTCCCAGCGAAGATCAGACGTTGCTGATCAGGTGGTATCCCTTCCTTATCCTGAATCTTCGCCTTGACATTGTCAATAGTGTCTGAAGATTCAACTTCTAGTGTGATCGTCTTCCCTGTCAACGTTTTCACGAAAATCTGCATCCCACCACGGAGGCGGAGGACGAGATGGAGAGTGGATTCCTTCTGGATATTGTAATCCGACAGGGTGCGACCATCTTCCAATTGCTTTCCAGCAAAGATGAGGCGCTGCTGGTCGGGTGGGATACCTTCTTTGTCCTGAATTTTCGCCTTCACGTTATCGATGGTGTCAGAAGACTCCACCTCCAGCGTGATGGTCTTGCCGGTAAGTGTCTTCACAAAAATCTGCATGCCACCACGAAGGCGGAGAACGAGGTGCAACGTGCTCTCCTTCTGAATGTTGTAATCAGAAAGAGTACGTCCATCCTCCAACTGTTTGCCAGCAAAGATAAGGCGTTGCTGATCGGGAGGTATACTGAAGGAAAATGAGAACGAGGATATGACATTGGAATACCATCGACTTACCCTTCTTTATCTTGGATCTTAGCCTTGACGTTATCAATAGTATCCGATGACTCGACCTCCAACGTGATTGTTTTGCCAGTCAGAGTCTTGACGAAAATCTGCATGCCTCCTCGCAGGCGCAAGACAAGGTGCAGAGTAGACTCCTTCTGAATGTTATAATCCGAAAGAGTACGGCCATCTTCGAGCTGTTTGCCGGCGAAGATTAAACGCTGTTGGTCGGGAGGAATTCTAAAACGTGTCAGCCATGTGATAGACGACGAAGCACAGGCCAGCCTACCCCTCCTTGTCCTGAATCTTGGCCTTAACGTTATCGATGGTGTCAGAAGACTCCACCTCGAGCGTAATGGTTTTGCCGGTGAGCGTCTTTACAAAGATCTGCATGTTGAGGGAGATGATGCACTTGGGTGATTAAGATGCAAGGTGAGGGACTGGGGCGTCGCCCGACCTGATATATGGTCCTGTCGGACCTTGAATTTAGTCACGAGTCAGCCTCAAGGCTTTGTCAGCGCGATAAGAACGCTCAAGAACGCTCGAGTTTCTACGATTACACAGCATCTAAATTTTCACACCACAGCCTGATGGTTAAATCCTTTTCCATAGACGCCGAGGCTATTATATTCCTGTGAGGATGAGTCTACTAATGCATTAGCCAGTTCGCGGTGATCATTTACACCATTCCTCACATCAACCGCTAGAACTACATCTAGGAACTTCGTTGAATATTTTTCGATATTTCAAAAACATCTCTATCTTACCTCTGTGGCCCTCAAGGACTTGAACTATTTGACGACTCTGCAAATCCCAAATGTAAATCTTGGCGTCCTCGCTTCCACTCACTATGTATTTACCCCCTGTTGTGATGAAACATGCCATCATGCAGTATGTACGATTTGCATGTCCATTGTAGGTCTTCACGCATCGCGAGGTACGATAATCCCATAGCCGTATCGTAGAATCCTGGGTTGCGGCAAGGACAAATCGCGAATTCGGCGAGAATCTAACATGGGAGCTATTCCCATCAGCGTTGGCTCGTGCCGTTACACGGTCAAGCTTACCAGATAGGATTATCATCGTCCACCAACGTCTTCAAACACTGGCCTGATTCAGCATCCCATATGCGTCTGTTACGGCATGCTCAGCTCAGAACGAGAATTTTAGTCATCATGCCTGACATTAGTCCGTCCATGGCACAGGATACGACAAGCGTCCCGTCATGATTAAAGCTGACGGCAGTCACAGGATCGGAGTGAGCCGGAAGAACTTTGAGTGCTTTGCCTAGGCAACATTAGACCAATCTTCACAGTGCACCATAGTTCACCTTCTGCGACATCCCATAACCGCACTGTTTCATCGAAACCGCCAGAAACAAGCAAGTTTGAATTCGGATTGAAATTGACACAGAATACAAAATTCGTGTGGCCAGCGAACGTCTTGACAGCGGACCCCTGCCAACAGATAAGACCAGAGTTATGCGATCGGAGCGACGCACCGTTTCCAAACTCCATATCATGACTGTCTTGTCATCCGAAGCAGACGCCAGGTATTCGCTGTCGCTCGACCAGGCAACGTCAGATATGCCCTGCTTATGACCGGAGAATGTTCGGATTATCTGGCCAGTGTATGCATCCCATAGTTTGATTAACTTATCCGCGGCTTTGCTCCAATGAAAATCAATATTTTTGCCATGCAATTATCGGTAGTGACATACCGCACGATGCGAGTACGGAGCCATCGGGACTGAATTTCAGCGAAGAAATAGATCTAGTATGTCCGCTGAGTATGTGCTGCTGCTTATAGTGAAGCTTGTATGTCCCATGAGAGTCTGCAACGGCAGTCAGAGTGGAGTCCATATTACCAGCACGTGCTCTTTACCCTCTCGGACAATGGCAGCTGTATGGACAACGCCGCCCACACGCCCAGAACTCATTGAAAGCCTTGTATCTGGCGTAGGTGAGTCGATGATCCATGATCTGTGTGTGTCATTGCTGCTAACACTATCAGACCGCTACAATCCATCGAATGTTCATATCCTGGAAGATTACTTGTACCACCAGATTAGGAGCGAGGAGTACGATTGTCTAGCAAATCTCGCCATCTTAAAATTGCAAGTTTCATCTTGACAGACCCTTCCACTCCTTGATAACGATAGACCCTAGGTACCAGTTTAATCCAGACTTATACAATCCGGATGTTGTGATCAACATTCTGATAAAGGCCCTCACGGCCATTCCTCTCCCGGATTTCAACCTTTGCATCTCCCTTCTTGACGAACGGCCAATAAACTCAACGCTAGACGAGCCAGATCCATTACCCTCCTTACTCCCTGCTCTCAAAAAACTTCACAATCTGCTTTATCGGTGTCGATTTCCAGCTTTCTGGGAATTCTATCGCTCAGTTGAACTAGAAAACTTGCGCGATAATTATACCGTGGAATGCGCGGGTTTTGAGAATGTTATCCGGGATGTCACTATTTCTGCAGTGATAGCCACTTTCACTCGGATAACGACTGAACGTCTAGGATCTTATCTGGGCCTCAAGGGTCTGTTCTTTTCTCTTTTCACTCCAAGTCATCAACTTAATCTGCGCAAGGTGAAGATTTAGATTTGTATATTCAAGAATTAGGGTGGATACGAGACGAGGTGACCAGTGTCATCAATGTTCCACGCAATTCAGATAATCAAATTGAAGCTACCATTGTCCAAGAACACATAAAATTGCCCCGTATGCCATTTTTCAATTTCATTCAAAGTCATGACCTCACAAGCCATCCAAGAAATTGCAAAAATAATTGCGCACTCCACCCTCAAGGGATGACATGCTCGGTGAAAAAATAAGCCGCATAATATTCTGTATCGATGTCTGTTAGCATAAAATAGTAGAATTGCCTTCCGTTCAGTAAGAAACAAAGGCAGCAAACGTCCCCCATATAGTCATGACGAGGCCGATTAACATTATCGTACCGTCCAGTATGTTGCATCGGCCCTGCACAGACATTTTCGCGGCTGCTGGGCCGACTACATTAATGATAAAAGCAGAGAAAGATCCCATGAACGCCATGACGGTGCTGAATTGGGGAAAGACAATGGATACCGCGACCGCGGAGATGGTCAACAGGATCCGTCCAACGTTTGATCCAACGGACGCTTGATTGCCTTTCATCTTCGGTTTGCCTTCAGTTGACCCCAAGATGATCTCAATCGTCGCATGAAGCTGTGTTTCCATCGGTAAAGGAAATGCCAATAAAATTTCAGCACTCACGGGCTGCATGTTAAGAGCAAACTTTGATCTATTTCGAGGTTGTTTTGGACCCGAATTTTTACGAAAAAAACAACTCACATAGGATTTATCACCAACATCCACAGGACAGCTTCGTTGAGTTTAGGGTTATACCCTTTCGTCAGTAACAAGTTTTTACTGATCTAGCTAATTTGAGGATGGCGATACGAAATGCCAGTGGACTTGACGTACTTCATCACTAACGTCGTTACCAAACATGAGATAGCCAGCACAGCCTATGGCCGCATATATGGAAGTAGCTATCACCTATGTTAACCGAGGGTTAGAAACCGGTCAGTACGACGTAGTGTCACGTACAAAAGCCCAATTAATCATCGTGTCAAATTGGCTTGGATCTGCCATGTCTCGTGCAAGAGAGGGTATAACGGCGTGACCCGCGAACTGATCAAACACGCGTGGTTAGTTCAGAAGACCACTTTAAGCTTCAACGCACTCCCGCCATGAATAAACCAAATGCGACAGCCAGCTTTTCAGGGCCTGGGATATATATGCTCGTTTCTGCAGGATTCCACAGGCTGCCTGGTGCTTCGCGTTTTGAAAGGCCATCGATAAAAACCACCGCCACCAACATCATGGACGACAGTATTCCAAGAATGGAAGTGTAAGAAAGGAGTGACAAGGGCATGAATACCGTTGGGATTAGGCTAAGATGGTCATCATGATAGACATAGAGGAAGAAAGTGAGACGTACACGACGGCGCCAACTGCTTTGTAGGTATTCGAAGGGTATTGCGGAAAGATGGCATGGAGAGAATCGCCGTAAATCGTTACCAGGAGAACACTGACGATCACATAGAATACGAAGTACAAAATGTGAACTGACACCTACGTGACGGCGAATAACTCCAAACAGAACAAAAGACTGATGACAATGTGGGACCGTGGTCCAAAGGCCATGCGTGCTATATCAGCATATGTCCTTAATCGTGGATCAGAGAAGATAAATTTTGCAAGAATCTTTGCACTGGACAGTTGAGACAATATTCATCCAGTGTATATTACGATGGACATACGTGTAGCAGGAAGTCAGAGCGTAGAAGATGAGAAGAACCGGCCCCGCAATCCAGCCAGTGTAAGCGAATGCCAGGGGCTCGGACAGTACACCAATACCAAGAAGTATGGCTGTGGTGTTGAACAACTGTTGGGATGACATCGGATGAAGATGAAATCTAGCAAGGTAAAGGAAATGCACACCGATTGGCCGAAGGTGCTTTGACCGCCGCGGAACTGTCGAGCACTGCGTAACGAAACCGCGGAACGTTGACGCTCCGGTCTAATAATGGAGCGATACGACCGGTGCGTCTGGTGGCTAGCAGTACTTTGTGCTTCTGGATTCGACAATGCCCGTAACAATGGTGCATTTTCACGACGCGGGCCGAATTTGACTGGTTTAGTGGCCCTGCTAGGTCGTGATGAAAACGGCTTTGGGGAAAGGGAAGGTTGTTCTCTGGTTGGACTCGGGCTATCAACCTCTTCATCCCAAGTTAATTGACTGACAAAGGAGTCATTGGGAAAAGAAGTATCGTGGCTATACTCTGCCGCCACATTCGTATCATCGGGGACTCGTGTCGACTCTTCGTCCTCGACATTACTTTCGGTATCCAAGACATCGTTCGAAGGCACAAATGGTGAGTCTGCGATGATATATTGAACACGGCGATCTATAGAAGATGGTCAGTGGCACACAAATCACTGCAGTATATGAGGATGTCTTGCAGGAGTGTAATGCATCGCTGATGGTACTGGACACGGAGCCTACACTGATACTGATAGGGACGGAAGACATGGAGAGGCGAGAATTACCTTATTGATACGGTATATAAGTGTGGAAAAGGTTTATCGCGGGCGGGAGATAAGAGGGAAATGCTTCTGTATACGCATTCACACGGGGATCTCAGTAACCTAATGCCAACATTTCTATTCGCCTCTATACGCTACGATGTGATAGCCTTGCGGTTCGTCCACGTCATGTATGGTTCTCGCGTAAGATCATATACATTCCCTTTCGTTCGAGTACTACGTCGCGCATCGGGAAGTTTCGCGTTGATATTGAGGTCCTATCGTCCTTAAGTGGCGCAGCACAATCATAAATCGGTGGGATCATACCGTAATGCGTTTTCGCATTCCTGCAGTGAGATGCGTCCACCATTTTGTCAACGCAGTTTTGAGCGCTATTTCGCGATGTCCTTTTGGGTTCAGCCAGGCGATAAATTCGTCAATCTAGCCCCCCAGGTGTTAACACTGCATGTGATCCGAAATAACTACTCACCTCCTCCAGCTCTGCATATACCGCCCAGTCTCCGGGCTCCAACATGCCTTCTTCGCCCTCTTCTTCCCGTCTTCTTTCCTCAATTTCTTCTTGTTGACGTTTTTCCAATAATTCCATATCGAACTCGCTTGGTCCTTGAATGAAGAGCCTGCCAGTGCCGTATTGTGCTACCCCGCCGCCGCCTACAAGAGATGCAGATCCCATACCATCGAACCACCAAATTCGATTGTAGAACCGATCTCGGCCTAGTGGCTTCACACGGACAGAACCAAGTAGCTTCCTAAAGTCGCGTTCAATGCCCTCCAGTCTTCTCTCAAGTTTGTTGACTTCTTCATCTAGACGCCTATGCTCCGCTTGTGCTTGCTTAAGTGACGCTTGCTTTGCCCTTGCGGCCTCTCGTTCTTTTGCATGTGCCTGACGACCTTGCCGACTTTTCTTGCCATTCACTTCAGACGCACTCTCAGAAACATCAGACAGTTCACTGGATTCTTGCATGACTAGATCTTCGTCTCCGCCGTTTTGGCTTGAAGGAGAGTCTTCTTTGGCCTCGCCCTTGAGGGCATTCATCTCTTCCAGACTTTGGAACGAGGTCAGCATTACAGACCACGGAGGAAGATGGAAAGCACATACTATTGCTTTTTCAGTCGATTAACCTCTATTTTCTCTTTACGCAACGCAGTAAGCTGTTCCTCGCAGTACTCCATGTGTGAATGAATTGCTTTGCTAGAAATGGCAATGTTGCACATGAATGACAGGATGGCGATCCGATCTTCTGGTGGTAACGCGTAATACCGCTTGACAGGGGACGATGGGACTTTCAGTATTTCTGCCATAGGGCTCGAGGTTCTGGATTCCGATGGCGAAACTGAAGCCTCATTAAGACCTTCGGGCGAGAACAACAATCTCGTTAGCACTTCACGAAGGCGGGGGAAGCTTGAGATTGTAGCATGCTATAAAAATATGGGTTAATTTCGATGCATTACTCAGATGATGGTAGACCAACATCTTTTAAACACCCGACCAAAGCTTCTTCCCAACCTTCCCTGCCTTCTATATGCCTTAGAGGTACCCGTTCCCAATTATTACCAACCTCTGCCATCGCTGTGGTCAGTTCGTCTACACTAATACCGAGGACATCGGGAGCTTCGTGATCTTCTTCTTCTGACGCCTCCTTGAGTCGTAAGAGTGACAGAAGGGCGCTATGCCTCGTGAAAAAAACGGTGCGAAGGTTGTATATCAAGGCAGTGTGGATTTCGACGAGTAAAGCGCAAGGTGGATCATGAACCGAGTGACGCAGCGCATGCTCAAGCTCATCCAAAGTGAAAGGGGAGAGATGTAATGGTTGACTATGACATGATGAGATTACGCCGCAACGTCCTGTAGATCACATACCCATATACAACCAAAAAGTTCCAAGCCATAATTAAAGCCTCAAACGTTCCTGGCGTGTCGTTGAATGGAACCGCGGAACGACTGGCCAATGGTCTTTGCACCCTCATCCCAGCCTTTTTATCCCTGTCGGCAATGCGCACGTCGAGGTCTTCGGTTGGATAACGAACTGGTTTTTTCTTCTTTTTCTCGGCTTCAAGTCTTTCCGCCTCTTGTTTTTCCCATTCTTTCATGTCGACTGAACAGACAAAATACGTTATCAGCATCTGAGCCGATGTTCGAGTACTCACTATTTTCATCCAAAGCGCCAATCATCTTTTTCTGTTTCTTGGTTGGAGGGCCTTCTTTGTCCTCCCACACCTTTTTGCGTTTGTCTATTTCACCCTTCTTAATATTCTCAACTCCTTTCCTTGTCTCCTCTGGCATGACAGAATCAACACCATATCGCCTCGCAATGGCTGGCTTGACGGTCCAAGGAGATGCAACTGCCGCATCTCGGTCTACACAGTCTCGAATGAAACGGCGCAGAATAGATTTTGAAAATGACAGACGGTCACGACTGCATATGAATCATATATTAACTTGATGCAAGGCATAAAATGGATGATGGCTAACCTCATCATGGGGCATTGGACTTCCATAACACTCCCGATAAGTTTTGCGTCCTTTTCAGCCTCTCTGGCAGCTGTCTTATCTTTACTATGACTTTTATCTTTCTCCAGCTCTAGTATGTGGACCCAATAGTAATACAACATCGGATCGTCACGAGCATTCGCGTCCTTTACTGGAATTTTCAGGTCACCACCAATAATGTGTAGTGCTTCATCTTCCAGGGAAGACGCAGACGAGGAGGAAGGATCTTTGTGAGCATCTCGCGCCTTTTCGTCGGAACTGTATTTGGGAGGATAGACCTTCTCTACGCGGGCATAATATCTTTAAAGAATTAGAGAATATACCATGTGAAGCAATAAACGTACTTAACACCCGAGATATCGACAAGGACACCTATAAGTTGAGAGAACAGTGAGCGGGATTATAATAACGGAACTACTGAGAACGCACGCTCGCCCTTGAAATATCTGTCCTTGAAGCGTTCGTACACGGCCTCCACAAGGTGGTCCAACCGACCCATGACCTCTGCCAAGATGCTAAACATCAGCAAGACAAGATATGGATGAAACGTACGCCACTGAACTGCCTTGAGTACGGCAGGTTTTAGAGGCTCTGGGAACCTCGCATGCATGGTCTTGGCTTCTTGCCGCTCACTTTCGACGGCTTGGAAGTAATCAAGGCCACTCTTGCCTGTGACCTCACATTGAAATTGTTTAAGACGGTAGAAAGACATGCGAGCGGCATATGCTCTGTTGAAGAGGTAATCATGGCCGGAAAGATGAAGATGGATGGATGAGAACGTACTCGAACGTCTCGAAAATTTCACCGGTCTGCTCGAGGTAGAAGACCTGCCTGGCTGGATCCGATTTCACAGCCTGAAGGAGGGCATCGGAGGGCTCTGTGAGGACGACGCGCTTGCGACGACAGGTGGGCATGGTGTGGACGCGGTGGTTTGAGGTGGGGCGCTGGCACAAAGGGAGACGGGAGTGAGGGTCGTAATAAGACACAAGAGGAGTGATGGGGAAAGCGGGTGGCTGGCTGCCGGGCGTCGAAGAGTCCTGCCTGCTCCCTCGCCTCATCACCCCCGCCTTCGCCGCCCCCTCCTCCCCACACCACCGCCCCCCTCTCCACACAAACACCTACTTGCCCGTCCTTGCCTTGTACTCTTCGAGTCGCGTAGCCTGTTTACACTGTCGCGTTACGCATCGGTGCCATTTTTATCCTTCGTCTCGCACAGTTAAACACAATTCCCCTTGCTCGGCGAGGGCCTTGGTCTCTTCATCTGCCCTCTCTTTCGCTGCAACCTGCATTTCGCCATTGTCTTGCTTTGCAGTCCTCTATTCCTCCTTCCACGTGTCGCTTTCCACGTGATCGTGACGCAACCACTATCACCTCTGCGTACTCTGGTCTCCTCGTCTTGGCCCGTGATCTCACACTGGACTATTTAACATTGAACCCTCAAGAGCTTCCACAGCGGCCATCACCATGCCCACAACAGGACTTTCCAAGCTCAATGTTCTCATATGTTGGTACTGATCGCACTCTCTTGTCGTGTTTTCTAACCAGGGAGCGTGTAGGCGGGACTGTAGGTATACCCGATCTTCCATGCTCCCAGGAATCACGACCATCTAGGGTGAATATACCACGGGATGGACTGGATCGGGTGCCTCAAAGTCAGATAAGAAGGTAAGCATGTCCCTGGACCCGTGAGTAAAATGAATCATCTTGTCCTTCTAGATCGGCGTACGATTGCTTTGTCCTGTACATGCAAACCTCGACTAATGAGCACAGGTTGTTGGTCTCACTATGTTTGACCTCAGAAGGCGCGGAAAGGTTTGGCGATCTAACCTTGCGATTTACTTTGCGTAACCTCTTCATCCTACTGGTTGACCGTCTGAGTTTTGCGGGAGTTCATGGAGGAAAGTTTCCCGCAATCCGCCAACATTTTTTAGAAAACATCGGCGCAGTTTACAGAGATATGGATTTAAGGTTGGAAATTTGCTACTTACAGACTCATTCCTTATAATTGTTGTTAGTTTTGAAGAGTTCCCAAAAAATGGAGAAACGAATCCTGAATCATGTATGACATAGATAGTCCTTTGGTGAATGTCTGAGATCTAATGTATGCGCCAGACAAGGATGCGATTGACCAATTGTCGCCTGGAGATGCAGTAGTCATTTTTACGCCAGATGGTACGGCTCCAACCTACTTTGCTTGTCCTCTGATGATCAAGTCGCGTCCTACAGATACACATCATGATATTGCTATGCATGCCATTGAACGTGACATACATGTGCTTATCACCAAACCCGCGACGAAGCTTTTATCTGACCACGAAAAACTCGTGAACGCCGCGAAACAGCACAATGTCGTATGCTTTGTGGAACACCACAAACGGTGAGATCTTTCCGTTAGGCATGGGACTCTGCTAAAAGCATCGCGTCAGATTCGATCCGGTCTATAGTGATGCAAGGGCAAGAGCTCAGGCATTAGGGGAGTTTAATTACTTCAGTGCCTGGATGAGTCAACCCAAGAGCCAGCTCGAAACATTCCGTGCTTGGGCAGGCAAAAGTTCTGATATAAGGTCCTGGATTGTCCAGAAGACCTGATGTCAATTTCACTGACATGATCCTTCAGCTATTACCTGTCCTCGCACCATGTCGACATTTGTTGTTGGATACTGCAAGACATAGCAATACCAACCCGAGTCATTGCCAGTGCTGCTACAGGAATCGCAACGAGCGAACCCTACAACTGCGTCCCAGAGACGGAGGATACTATCACACTCATGGTAGATTGGCAGTCTCTTAAGAGCACAAAACACCGAGGCATTGGCGTATTCACTGCTAGTTGGACGGCACCATTGAAGGCTGGTATCCACTCTGCGCAGCATTGGTATTTTATGGCGGAAAAGGTATTATACCGTCGATGCTTGCCCTTCTCACGATTAATTCCACTGATTAGGGAGATATCACCATTGACCAAGCTCATCGTGGTTACGAGACAACAGTTGATAATGACGGTAAGACTTGGTATAATCCCTTCTAGTACGTCATGTAAGGCATGATTTTCGTTCCTCCCTAATTTCCTCCAGTATGAAATACTCGCCATCAGAAACCGGACATTTCGATGGGCAGCGCGGATATGGATATATCTCGATCGAGAAATTCGTAGACGCTGCCCAGAGTGTGAATGCAGGATTATCTCAACCTTGCGAATATGACAAACAAGGACTTCCCACGATATCCAACACTATTCTCACAACCGCAATTCTTAACGCAGGGCGAATCAGTTTGGATGAGAAGAGACCTGTTGAAATCAAGAAAGAGGGTGATGAATGGGTACTGCTTTAGAATGGCGACAAAGATTCGTTCTTTGCAGGATGACCGACCCAAGTAGCATCGACACTTATTGACAAACCATTGGTAGTACTGCTACGAGTGTATTAATACGAACAACGCAGGAATGACTGGCGGGCAAGGTATAAAGTCAAAGAATACGAATGTGCCTGAAAAAGGAAAGTGATGTGGCGCATGTGATGGGAAGGACCAAAAGGTTGATGACGCCAACTCGACACATCAGTGGAGAAATGGTATATGATAAGGTGAAGAATAAGATATACTATAAAGCCGGTGTCATTGGTACTGAGGGTTAGACAGGTGCGTGCGATTGAGTATCTTGGTAAAGTATTGCACAACGATCGATGTACTGAACGACGGGAATGGTGTTTGATGGATGCATGGAAAAATGAAACACTGAAACAGGTGTGGTGGATGACAATATGAAATGGCCGGGAATCGCACAGGGCGTGCGGTACGGAGACACCATGATCGAAGAGGTGAGTGACATGCTTCGAGGGAAGGGTGTGCCACGAAGACCTCGCATCGTCTCCCTATTCGCGAACCTCAAACGATGCTAATGCTGGATGTATTGAAACCCGACAAGACAATTTGGTGGCGAAAATGAAACGCATGGATGATGGTATTGTTGCTGGACAGAACTTGCGGAGGGTTATTTTGTTGTTACATTTTGAGAACAAGGAAATTTTTGGGAAGGCTAGGTCATTGAGGCTCAGGGTTTAATTATGTTGCACATGTTATATAACCATAGCCGTTCGCGGTGAGGATATATTGAGATTATGTAGAGCTGGTCGACCAAAAGTAACGAATTCGTGCGGCAAAAACTGTTCTGGAGGATACTCGATCCGATTCTTGTTGAGGATAGGTTCGAATGTTGACGATGGTACATTCTCCTTATCGTCAGACGAGTACGTAGAGAACGCATCGCTTGCGAAGTACGGCGTCGTTGGTGTAGGAGGCGTGTCATCCGAAACATCTGATGGCGACGTTGTGCAACTCGTCGGGGTACCCGCTGCTGGCATAGAAGTACGTTTCGGCGTGACGGGAAGAGACGCCAGGGGATAGCGGATAAAACGACCTCCCTGCAAGTAGAATTGTACGACGAATGTCGCAGCTTTTGAATAAAACGCGTATGAATATTTCTTTATGAGCGTTTCAGACAAGTCATTGACATTTGTTGAGAGCCGGTTGTCCAAAAAATCGATGACCTCCAGACATTCTTCTGTTTCTTCCCAAATCCTACGGGGCTTGCCGCAAAGAAATCTGGACAGCGTCAGCGCGGCGAGAGCTATTGTCGATGGGGGATACATGATAAACTCTCGGTAGAATAACGTGATTTCCATCAAGAATCGCGCGACATGTTGAACTTTGGTCTCTTCCACGCAAGTAGTACTGCAACACATCAGCCTCAGCCAAGCCTCTGCAGTTGGGTGCCCAAGGCTCCACTCGATCGTGGACAACACATGCCCTTCCATCTGTACGAAGGCGTGCTCCTCGTACGTGTCGCGACATATCTGGGCGAGATCCTGTACTGTCGGCACGCGCTCTTTTGCGTCCTCGAATTTTGCAGCGATCCATAGCGCTGCACAGCCGAGAAGTTGATAGTGTTTAATATTGACAATGCGACGAGACACGTATCGGTCGATGATGTTCAGGGTAAGGTATAGCGTTTCTGGTCTCAATCGGAAGGTGAAATGAATCTCGACCAGGAAATCAACTAAACAAGGTCTCATGTGCCATCTTATCTCGGGCTGTTGATCCATTAATTGCGCGGAGGACATGGTATAACGCTAACACATAACGACTCAAAACAAATCACGCGAAACTGGAATTGAAAATACTGACCTCCATATCATGCATATAGTAGCGTATTTCGTCTCTGTAGTCCTCTTCAAGGAAAATGCCGTCCCTACGAAGGGCTATGATTTGAGCTTCTCGCTGACGTTGTTGGATTAGAGCAGCCTTTGCAGAGCGAGGACTCCTGCCTGTGCGAGCGAGTCCACAAAATGGCAGACTGGGAGATTTATGATGCTTGGTTATTCCATGGGGGGACGGGCGTTTCTTGGGATAGATCAGCGAGATGCGAGAATGTCTCTGCGTAATGTCTTTCATGTGGAAAGAATTTGACGCGATAAGTTGAGTGCTAGGATCTGGACTACATGTATCCAGTGAGATGGCTGTGCGAGATTGAGGCAAAGAATATAGAGACATGGGGGTAAAATGCCCCTGTGCAGTGGGCGGGTAGAGCGCGAGGAAGAAATGAACCGAAGGAAGATAAAAAGAGTAAAGCCACTCCAAATAACATCGTCATCTCAAAGTGGGCGATCGCGACAAACGACGCGTTTGGTAACCAGACAAAATGGTAATAAACGTTCATCAGCACCCACCAATTGCAATGAATCGCGTCTCATACGACGGCCCAGAAAAGGCTGTGTGATAAGTGTGTTGCGAATAATAGAACACACGAACTGAAGGGAAAAAGTCGTCAGCTCAGCGTCACTAAAATCGTGAGGGCGTAAAGAAGGGGAGGACGGAGTGGGGGGAGTTGACGAGGGGAATGGACTCGACGACAGAGTCAAAGAAGGGGAAAAGGCCACGAAGGATATAAAAGTGGCCGTGCAGAGCGGTTATCAAGAGCCGATCAGGAAATAGTGAGGCTGGTGAAGTGTGAAAGGGTTGAAAACATCGTCACGCCTCGAAACCATCATAAAATTCCCCATCCGTCCTGGGCTGACCTCGCTCGTATAAATGCATCGGAGCTCACAGCGCCCCTTTATCCCCAGTATTCGCTTGCGTGCTGTGCAGCTTCTCACGCCCCCCGACGAAATATTCACCCACCTCGTCTATGAGCTCAGTCTATCTTCCGAGCTGAATGGTGTAGATACAGCTGTTATGTCAATCTATTAGCATCCTGCCGTATATCCGATAAGTTAGCCAGACCTTTGACAGGGATGTTCAAATTACAAATGATTAGTTGGAATAAAGGAGCGACTGGGAGTGAGTATTGGGATATCGAGAACCTGCTTCGTCCGTCGTCGCAGCTGACCAAGGTCTCTGCAAGGTCAACGTCTACACAGTGCGACGAGTTAGTGAGAATGAGGTGTTGTCCTCGTCTCTCGACTATGGTGTGCGAAGGACGTTGGAAGAGGTGGTGGAAGGAGAAGTTGCAGTAAGTGAAGAAGCAAGTTTTCAAATTGTAATGAAGAAGATTAAGCCACTGCCGCTTATCCAGGTTCACTGACATCGGACATAATGGAATCCCTGTTTTGATCACCACGTTCCTTGCCTTGAGGCAGAAGGATACCCAAAGATTCGCCCGTAACTATTATGTAATACTCGCCATTTTTACGGCTCTGTGTCACATTATTACGACATATCCCATACCATAGACCACTCTATCCATGACCAATTTTACACTTGTATGCTGTCTGGACTTATTAACGATACTTATTCCACCCAAGTCGTATCTGCCTTGAACTGGTCTTATCTTCGGCAGAAGCCGCTGTCTCATCAAGCCTAAAAAAGCATTTGTACATAACACTTACTTCAAAAGCGGATGAACACGTATTCTTACTTTCGAGCGCAAAGGACCTGGCTAATAAATATCCTTCTAGGTGTCTTGTAATTGCAGCCGTTGGCATGGATCCTGTTATCTGCAACATACCCACGGGGTTGTACTTGCATGCTTCTTCCATTTCCGCCGGAGAGGGTGCGCGCTCGATCTCATAATAGACAGGATCCCTTTGTACAGATGCATTTCTTCTGCCAGATGCCCTTGACGACGCCGACAAGAAAGATTTGATCTGACAGATATCCTCGAGGTTGATCTCGTTTAAGCATTGCATACGCCGTTTTGTGAAAATAAGTAACCATCATTTGTTCATCTGTGCGCTTGATTAAAGACGCCAACAACGGACTAGAGCAAATGTTGACATGGGTATTTGATCTGACATGACGAATGTTCCAAGAACTCGGATATGGGAAAAAACGTTCTCATGCGGAGCTCTGCGGCATTAGAGTGGTCCTTAACCATTAGCCTCAACTTCTACTAGTCAGTGTGGGTCCGATAACAAGAGAGATGCTAGTGCTCTTATGGCCCATAACTTGAGGTCAGGTAGATGTTATGTTAACAATATCATTTCAAGACGTTTCCGGAATGCTCACATACCTATTAAGGCGGAGATGGACGTGCCGGAATCTAAGATAACAAGACAGCATGTGGACACAACTGACTACTCGGCAGAGAAAATTTGCGCGCGAAACCTTGAACAATCAGTAAGTATGGTAATTGTGCATTGTACCGTCCTTGACTCTGAGTTGCTGATGCATTCGTGCAATACCTGAGCCACATTCAGCAATACCAAACCGATGCCGAACCTCGCACAGCGTACAGGAAGACATGATTAAGTACTAGTGGCAGAACAGACCAGTCAGGAACAAAATATATATCAGACGGAAACGTGTGGACTGCCAAGCTAGCTTTCACTCTCGGTGTGGACCTCCCATCAAAAGGGCCATCAAGTCGTGAGCAGGCTGACTAGTTGGACCAGAAAGTGTTTGTTGTGAAAGATGTGGTGGCATCATATGGGGCAATGCATGTGCAGGTAAAGGTTGTTGCTGACGCATAGAGAGCAGTGGATTATGCACCTGTGCATTTTGACCTTGCTGCGGCGTTAATCCAGTGTTCACACCACGCAATCCACCGATACCAACGCCACTCATGGCTAGCAATTGTGCATGATTTGAGTTTAAACTATTCGGCGCAGCAAGGCTGTTCATATGGTTGAGAGAATTTTGCATTTGTTGAGTCGGAAGAGGTCCGCGAAGTGGCCCGTTATAACTGAGCCCGCCATTGGGACCAAAGGCATTAAAACTCTGCTGTTGCGGTGGACCATTTAATGGCAAAGAACCATGTAGGCTAGGAGCCGGAACACCTGACATGTTCAGAAAATGGGACGGATCATGTGGAGGGCGGCCACCAAGGTTTGCCAGGCCTGGTGGAAGACGCTGAGGATTCTGCAATGGGCCCTGCTGGCCTGCAATAGGCGACGGGCCTCCACGAAAATGAGTTTGCTGGACCGGTATACCTACGTTTCTCTGGTGATTGAACAATGGTGGTGGACCGGCATATACAGAGTCTAATCGTTGTTGTTGCGATGTTCGTTGAAGATTGTGGTGCATCGCCTCATCTAATCCGTCCGAGTACAAAGCCGAAGTATCCCTACTTCTTGGAGGTGGGATTGTCCGTAGCCCAGGTACCATGCCATCGGGAACAAAGTTTCTGTCATCCAATCTGCTTTCGTACAGCGGTTCCATGCGATGTCCATTTTGAATTTGCTGCTGCTGTTGGTAAGCCGCTTGTTGCAAGAGCTGTAAATTGTTTTGCGTTTGCTGGTTAATTGGATGGTTATTCCCCAACGTTAAAGGAGGATTGACCACATTCCGATGACCCTGAATTCAAGAATTGAGGAGGCAAAGAGACAGAAGTATGTTTATTTACTTGTGACGAATTGCTCAACATGGTAAAGATGTCTTCCAATGTTCTTTGTTCCCCATGGGGTTCATGTGCGCTCTGATCTGCTCTCTGGCCAGGATGTGGCGAAGGCAATGACAGACCAACAGGTGTCTGTGGCTTTGGCAGGGGCACGGCAGGTTCGCGCGCTTTGTTGTCAAAAAATTTGGCAAAGCGACTTCCTCTTGGTCCAGGATAGCTACCGTTATTGACATCGTAAGAGTTCCTATCTAGATGGCTACTGTCTGGATTTGGTGAAGGGCGATCTTTTGGAAGTCTTCGCAAGACATCCTGAGCATTCACAATGGCAAGGGCTTCCTCTCCTGACAAATTGCGACTTGACTCTTCAAATGGAGAGAAACCGGCCAGAGGGCGGGAATTTTCAGGTCTTATGCCATATTGATTGTATATAGAATCAACTAAGTCCATTTGAGCTGGGTTTGAGTTGTTCAGAGTTATTTAAAACTTACGAGAGGCTGGATGAACTGTGTTCGTATAGTTTCCAGTTGCAGGCGATCTGGCACTTGACACCGAAGGACGGCCCAAGGAAAGAAGACGTGGGGCCGAAGGCGGATTATATGTAGCAGTAGATTCATTATTGGTTTTGTCGGCAAGCAAAGAGTGTTCCATCTGCGGCACATAACCTGAACCCGGGGGATTGCGAGAACCAACCAACTCATCACGGGGGGCAGAGTTTGATCGAGTAGATAATGGATCACCTATTTGAAGTTGGGCCCGTGGCACGTTAAGATTCTCTAGCTGAGATGAATCCATTATGTCAGAGGCAGCTGCTGTCGTCGCGCGGGATCCTGGCGAAAACATTCGACCCTCTTGTTTGAGGCGAGTTGACCCACGAAAAAACTCACCATTGGGAACGTTTGATGTAGAATCAACTGATGCTGGTGCAATGCTGGATGACAGATCTGTCTTCTTTTTCTCCTCTTCGCGTTTCATCAGCAATTTGAAAAGCTGTATCTCGTCGAGTTGCTTCTCTGTCGCATCGATTTTGTCCGTGCTGCTGTCAATGCTCGATTCATCCTGTCCCGCAGCTGATAGAGAACCTTGGTCTTTTTCCTTTTCTCTCAGCTCTTTTTCTTTCATGCCCTTCTTCCATACTTGTATGCCATCGAGTTCTCCGTCCGAGCCTTTCCCTCCCAAAATGCCGAAGGATGGGCCATTGGGGATATAGGCATCCATCCATGCTGGTTCTTTCTCCTTTTCCCTTTCTCGCTCTCTGTCTCGGCGTTCCTCACGATCCTTGGCATCATCTCCTTGCCCTGATTTCCTATCTCTGGCCGGGCGCTTTGAACGAGTATCACTACGTTCGTCGTTGGCCCAGCGACGGTCACTTGAGGACTCCCATGCAGAATCACGTTCGGATGGTCTGTCCTTGGTTTCACGCTCGCGCCGAGCTGCCATGCGTTCTTCGCGTTTGCCGTCATCGCGCCAATGTCGTGGATCATCATATTCCGAGTCCCTGTCAATGTCTCGGTCTCGATTTTCCCGGCGAGGATCATCTTTTTCGCGACGGTAGTCGTCTCGATCACCTCGCGAGGAACGATCTTCACGTTTCTCCTCGCGTTCGCGTCTTGCAGTAGATGTATCGCGCCTCGACCGAGAGGACGCACGCACTCTTGAACGAGGGCGCTCACGATCCTCCCTACGGCCATTCTCGAGCTCTATGAGGGACGGTAAGCATAAATCTAGTAGAATTAAAATCGACTGACTCTCTTCTCTTCCATTGCGTGATGGTTCGCCACCTAATTACAAATCAGAAAATGCCATTCACAACCAGGTGAGCTTACTTCTTCTCCAGTCTTCAACGGCTTCGCCAGTTTTTTTCTTCGTGCCATCTGCCCTTCTGGATGATAAAGCAGAAGTTTGGGTATGGGACGTGAGCCGTGACGAAGCATTCGAAGTTCCATCTCGTTCTTTTCCTCGGGGTCCAGATGCCGGAAGTGCCATGCGGTCACGGTCGTATTTATCAGATAGCTGCACACGAGTGAGACACAATAAGACGAGCGAAAAATGCGTGCTGACGTGTCGTAGTCGTTCTTGTCCTTCCCTATCTCGCTCTCTTTCCCTGTCACCATCTCTGTCTCGCTCTTTGTCGCGATCGCCCGCCCGCAATGACTGGTGCTTGAAATTACCCATTTGGGAGGGTTGTGATATGGCTGAGCGAAAGCTTGGTCGCGAAGAAGAATCTATGCATATTCAAATGTGAGAGACAGCGTACTGTGTACGATATATGACGTACCGCCATCCTCTACGTCCCGTCTGTACCTTAAGACGACAAGCATTAGCTCAGCGAGCTGGCCTGGAGACAACATGACGTACCTTCTGTCGCGAGTATTGGAAGACGAATCTGCATCCTTTCTAAGCACGATCTGGTCGAGGTCGGCACTAGGAAATAAAGGTGAAAGGAAATCTTGCGGATGGAAGCAGACATACCCAAACCAATCCTTCAGCTCGGGCATGTTTGGTGGTGGCTTGACTAGCGGCGAGGTGGAGAGCAAAAGCAGCTGAGGGCGCGTGTAGACGATCATGTAGGCGGAGGTGATGTTGTCGGACATGGTGGCAGGCAGAGGCAGGCGCGGGCCTTGAATTCAGCCACACGCCATGATCCTCTCGCTGCGCCATTTTCTCCTCCGTCAGCAGGCCATTACCCTCTACCGCCACATCATCCGTGCTTCAAGAGGTATTTCTTCACAGTCCTTACCTGCGTCCTCATCTCGTCCAGCCATACCAGATCCCCTCGCAAGAGCGGAGACCCTTGCTTTCTTCCGGGCGGAGTTCAATCGAACCATGCAGCACCGTGATATTGTGCGTCGCCCCTCTCTGCTTCCCCTCACTGCCTCACACGCCCAAGGATCTCACAGACAGCGCAATCCAGGCCGCCCGTCGCGAGGCCAGGCACATCCTGCCACTCGCCTACTAGCATTCTACTTCTTTATTCTATGATGGTTGCCATACCCTTTTTGTCTCCCGCGTGATCACCAGACCAGAGATAAGCTTTTTTCCCGGTATGATCCATGCAGTGCGCGCTTATATATTGCTGCGACATCTGGGGTTCCCCTAAGTCCTCTCACTTCACCTTACTGGAGCTATGGAGGTTCATATGAGCGGCATCGCTTGGTCTTCCGATGCAGTTCAGCTGACTCTGGAACTCGCAAAGGTGTTACACACCGCCGATTATGAAGAAATGCGGCCCAAAATGAATTTTCATGTTGCTCTCAAACGTGATAAGCGTAACTCTCGCCATGCTGGATATGGGTTCCTCACTCTCCCAACCAAGGAAATTGGCCAAAAATTCTTGGCCGACTTTGGCGGTTCCTTGAAGAAAATTCAAGTGCAAGGGCGAGCTATCACCTTTTCCCAGAGTCGTAAGGAGGAGTGTAAGCCAGATATCCTGGAAAGGATAACTCAAAATCCATACATTGACCCTGCAGTTCTGCAAGCAAGCGAGGAACGCTCCAAGCGCTTGCAGTCTGGATCCATCGTCCTTAATTCTATCCAGTTCGGATGGGAATGTCGAGACGATGTTTTCTCCATCGAATGGGAAATCGCCTCTCCCAGAAGCGGCATAATGACATTCGATCCCGACAAGAACGAGATGCGGATTACGTTCAACGACACGTACTGTATCGCCATGAGATACGGTCAAATCAGATTCATATCAGTCAACCCCCGCTCATCTGAGCCTTCGATATTCCTCAGCTTATTTCAACCCCCGAGTTTTGAAAAGAAGAATAAGCTCAGTACGAACGAAGCGCGCCAAAGGTTACCTCATCTTCCATTCCATGACCATGCTCGCGTGGCGCCGTATACTTCAGTCGCTTTGCGCGTAATATGCTCAGGCGCTCCAGACACCGCGACTTTCCGCAACATGTGCGGGGTTGCTCAAATACAGGCAAAATTGAACGAAGACGAGATCTGGACCTCTCGTCGAGAATTATTCTCCGCAGAGGTGTTTGACCAATACCACAGCTGGGTGGAGGAACTGCCCTGGGAAGTTGCATTTCAAGTTGAAGCCATCGTCCGAAATATGGACGTCGACCTGCTTGAAATGGTGTCTCTTAGACCCAGGATCTCGGAAATACTTAGAAACCATACAAGCAAACGTGCTTGGGAGGTATTGCGACACTTTGGCACTCGGCTGTTCGAGTACAGCATGATGGAAGGCGACGTATGCGATTGGTTTGACAAGGCTGTTGACGATTTTGGCAAGATTTCGAAAGCCCCAACTCTTGAGCCTACAGATGGCAGCCTGTTTAAGGCATGGCACGTCACAATCACTCCTACTTCCATGTTCTTTGATGGCCCATTTCTCGAACGATCCAACCGTGTCATTCGTTCCTACCACCCGTCAAACCACAGCTCTTTTTTGCGAGTCAACTTCACGGACGAGAACGGTCTTACCTACCGCTTCGAGCGGGATGTCAATGGCCCGGATTTTGTACGGAAACGGGTAGGAAGTTTCTTATTGGATGGTTTGACTATTGCGGGACGGCAGTTTCGTTTCTTAGCGTACTCTCAATCGGCTCTCAAGGAGCATTCCGTATGGTGCATTCCTAAATGTTTCCCAAGCTTTGCTTTGCTTACTCATTTGCAGGTTTGTCAAGGAGTTCATCGATTCAGAGCAAGGTTGGGTCAGTGCAGACTCGATCATCAAGAGTTTGGGCCAGTTTTCCAATTTGTCGTACGACAAAAAGTTGATTTTTTGCCCCGCAAGATATGCGGCGAGATTATCCCAGGCCTTCACTGCGACCGATGCCTCGGTTCCAGTAGATGTTGAAGAAATCCAACTCATCGATGACATCGAAAGCGAAGGCGGAAAGTACTGCTTTACGGATGGCGTAGGAACAGTGTCTGCACAGCTAGCAGGTGAAATTTGGAACGAGCTGAAGAGAACCCGAAAGAAAGCACGTAAAAACAAGGCGCACCCCAAGGCATTTCAGATTAGATTCCAGGGTTCCAAAGGCATGCTATCCGTCAATTACAAGATACCTGGCCGTCTGTTGTTGTGCATTAGGCATTCTATGACGAAATTTTCGGACCCCAATTCGACAGTCATCGAAGTAGCTCGGGCATTTGATCGACCTACACCATACTTCTTGAATAGGCCATTGATCATGCTTTTAGATGGCTTAGGAGTTCCGTTCGAAACGTTTAAGAAGTATCAAGATTTGGCGATCGAGCAAACACGACAATCTGTCTTATCCAATGCCACCGCTGCAAGGATGCTCGAGAGTTACGGCCTCGGCACATCATATACCGTACCCTCTGTTCTGTTGCAGTTGCACAAGCGTGGGATACAAGACTTCCTCTCAAATGAGTTCTGGAAGAAATCTATGAATTTTGCCGTCTACCATGTGCTTCGAGAGTTGAAGAATCATGCTCGGATTCCAATCCCAGGTGCATGGACTCTTGTTGGTGTAGCGGACGAGCACAATTACTTGCGTGAGGGGGAAATATTCGCCTGCGTAAAGCCTTATACTGGCGGTACACTGTATCTTGAGGGAGATATATTGATATCACGGTCACCTACTATCCACCCAGGGGATGTTCAGATTGCTCGAGCCATAGGTCAACCACCACCCGGATCTCCTTTCGGAAAAGAGCCATTACCAAATACTGTTGTGTTCAGCACAAAAGGTGGGTTAGGAAATGTCTTAACACAAGGGACTCACAATTCCTGCATCAGGAAAAAGACCTTTGGCATCCTGTTTGGGAGGAGGCGATCTCGACGGAGACGTATACAACTTGTTGCCTCTTGATGTGATGCCCGAGTTTAGACCCAGGTCTACAGAGGAGCCAGCAAGCTATGAACCAGCTCCTAAGAGGTTCTTGGACCGTCCTAGCAACATGAAAGATGTTGCTGAATTTGTCATAGAATTTATTAACAGTGACGTGAGTTGTCCTTTCGTCTGAAAGTACTAGTAATTTCTGATGGGGATACAAGGTGGTTGGCATCATTGCTATTAACTGGCTGATCATCGCCGATCAAAGTCCCAAAAGCATATATGATGCGAGATGCATCGAATTGGCTCGGTTACACAGTGATGCAGTGGATTACCCGAAATCGGGCCAACCCGTCAAGGTGGATCGAATGCTCAATGCCCCACGTACTAAACCTGATTGGATGGCACCGGAGACCCGCACCTCTGCGAAATTTGACTCTGCGAAATACTATGAAAGCACCACAGCGATTGGGAGGCTGTTCCGTGGCGTAGAACTGCCACCTGTGCGAACAACGGTGGAGAATCCTACTCGTGGTCGTAGAGGTCGTCGGTCCCGTGTGTACGAACTTGAACGTGACACTGACATCCGTCCAAGCATTTCTGACGATATTATTGTTGAAATCAACTCCCTCGTAGATGAATATATTGGACAACAAAGTTTTGTGAGCGAAGAAACGGTCACAATGGTCGAACAGGTTTATGAACGCTATGTTTCCGAGTTACGCGCCATCTGTGTAACTCACGCCCTCTCTTATTCGCAATCATCTACCCTGACCGAAGAGGAGGCTTTGATGGGAACAATAGTAGGCAAGACATCACAGCCACGCAAACGAAAGGACTTGATTTCAAAACTTCGAGAACAAACAGACATCCTTGTGCGAGGAGTCAAAGAAGAACTGAGTGGCGACGACGAAACCCCTCTGGAGGAAGTCCTTGAGCGCGCCTGGTTAGCTTGGGATCACGCCGTATCGAAAGGCATGAGTTTTGGTGCCCAAAGTTTTGGCTGGATCGCATTGCACGGCATTTTTGATACAGCACGCCAGATCGAAACAGCTCGTATGGACGAAGCTCGCAGCAGATTTTACTAAAGGCACAATGATTATACTGGTTGATATCAAGTCTTGTAGTACAACAGATGTAACGGTAGCGCTACACTTATGCAGTGTTACGAAGAACTTTGATTGAATGGATTAACACGAATTCTTTTCACAGAATACCAAACTTACTCAAAATCACCGAGTCACCACTGAGATTGAACGATACATTAAACACGGGTGACGCACGCAGTCAACAAGACTCACCGCAAGAACATCTTGCTAATAAACCTATCCTTGTTGACGGGCTTTTTGTTCTTTCCTTTTGGAATTTCTGTCCACATCTAACCTCGTGCCTCAGATGAGCGAGCAAGGTGATATCAACAACACACTACCTCTTTTACATTTTCTAGTACCTGGCGATTACTTAGCAAAATGTCAATGTAATTAGAAGCTACGTACCATATTGCTATGCCTGTCAAAAGCTTTGACACGTGCGAGCAATTTTTTATTATTACGCAGAGAGACAAGGACTTGAGTGTGATTTCGTACAGCTTGTTGCAAGACTGATAGTGGTCCTTGTGATATTTCATGTTCCTCGAGCTGTAGCAATTGCGCTTCGTTAAGCTCGGATTTCGGTACATGAACGTATTGACTGGCATGCAATGTTCGATAAAGGGATGAGAGGATGACCGAGAGACGCACCTCATCCTGATCTTGGTGTACGTTCCAGAGCACGATGGGTTTTATTTGGCACCGCGCTCCGTCTCAAACACTCCTTCAGAAAACTCACCAATGGGTAGATTAAAGCAGAAAGGTAAATCGGGTGCAGCCAAGGCATACATAACAAGGACTGCTGCCGTTCGTAAGTTACAATGCTCCTTGGCTGATTTTCGCCGGTTGTGCATCCTCAAGGGTTCGTGAGCGGCTTGATCCTCTCAATAACAATAGATAACTCTCTGTAGGCATTTTTCCTCGCGAACCTCGAAATAAAAAGAAGGCAAATAAGGGATCCTCTGTACCCACGTCCTTCTATTATGCCAAGGACATCGCGTATCTCGCGCATGAACCAGTACTGAAAAAACTTCGTGAACATAAAGCGTTTGCCAAAAAATTATCACGGGCCCTTGGCAGGGGAGAATGGAGTAGTGCAAAAAGCCTGGAAGAGAACAAGCCTGTTTACCGACTGGATCACATCATAAAAGAAAGGTCTGAAAACGCTCCTTTGACGCCAAACAGCCTCTGATCTGTATAGATATCCTACTTTCATAGATGCAGTGCGCGACATCGACGATGCACTCTGTATGATTTTCCTATTCGCATCTCTTCCCGCAGGAGACCGCTTGTCGCCTGAGCTAGTAGATAAATGCTCTCGCCTTGCCTCTGAATGGCAACTCTGCGTGGTGCATGCGCGTTCATTGCGAAAAGTGTTCTTATCTATCAAAGGCATCTACTATCAGGCAGAAATAATGGACCAACTCGTAACGTGGCTCGTTCCCTACCAGTTTACGCAACATGTGAGTTGGTCGGAGCTAACGTATCAATACTCTACTTGACATTGGGCACAAAAGGTTCCATCCGACGTCGATGTACGAGTCATGCTAACATTCTTAGAATTGTACCAAACACTTCTGGGATTTGTAATGTTCAAGCTATATACGGATGCGGGTCTAATTTATCCTCCTCCGTTGGACAAGATAAAAGATGAAGGGGCAGCCGGTATTGGCGCGTTCACCCTTCGTGAAGTGACCTACACAACCGATGCACCAAAGACACGAGCTGCTGGCGTGAATGGTCCCAAGATTTCAGCAAAAGACGTTCGTCAAGCGATTAAGACCATTGCAGCGTCAGCAGAAGCAGCTGAAGAAGACAGTTCATTGTCTCTGCATGATTTAGACACGGCAGATGTGGAAGAATTCGTTCCGCAATCGTCAACATCTCAAGCAGTCGAGACATCTATGCAGACACTTCATTCTCTGAGTACACTACCTCAAACTGTCCAGACCGATCTCTTCTCGCAATTTACATTCTTCCTGTCGCGGGAGACATCGCGACCGGTATTTGAATTTCTTCTGCGCTGTTTCGGAGGTCGTGTAGGATGGTCAGCGTCGACGGGTGGGGGCTCGCCCTTCGATGAAGATGACGAATCAATCACACATGTGATTGTCGATCGCCCACCTGTCCAAAAAGTCGAAACGCTAGAGGAGCGGGAACGGCGGTTGCGGAGAAAATACGTGCAGCCGCAATGGGTAGCTGATTGCATCAATGCCGGTAGAATTCTTCTCGAGGAGCCATATGCTCAAGGTAAAACACTACCGCCGCATATGAGTCCATTCGAGGAAGATGAAACTACGCATGGTTTGCCTGGCGACGATGTGAACGATGTGGGGACGTCAGAAGAGGAGTTCAAGGAAGAGACTAAAGACATCGATGAACCCAACTCGTCTGGTGACAGGCGGACGGAGGAAAATGCGGCGGGAACTATAATGACAGCGGCTGTCTCGGAAGACGCCTCTGCCTTGAGGGTGGCCGAGTTGGCCGCTGAGGTTGCTGGATTGGACTACGAAATATTTGAGAAGGAGGTTCACAAGTCGAAAAAACGGATGCCGGGGATATCTGGAGAAGATGGAGAAGAGGACATGAACAAGATGATGATGAGCAATAAACAAAGAAAGTTATATGAAAAAGTGAAGTACAGCGAGAAGAAGCGGGAGGCAGAGGTCAGTATAAGACAGAGAGAATGCTCAGGTACTGACAGGGCATATCCAGCGAGCAAAAGTGGCAGCAAGGAGGGAAAAGCTGATGAAGGAGAGGCGGCGGGAGGGGCGATAGCGTATTTAGTTTGTTTGTTTGTTGCGGGGATATTCACAGGCCTGGCTCCTGGCTCGATGCGCCATTGCTGAGCGCTGAGCACCAATGCGCGACTATGTTGCCTCAGCTCTCGCGCCATCCTCGCCGCGCTGGAAGAAACGCCCCGCGACTTCCCCTTCGTCCCCTTCTCGCAAGGTGGAGTTTCCTCGTACAGGCCCAAGCTACCTCTTTGACAAGGCTCTTCCACCGTTACCAGGCGCTGCTGGTCCTGCGTCTCCCGGCATCAACACCAGTGCATCTCCAGTCATAATTGATTCTACCCACAGGACGACGGCGCCTCAAATACCAGCCGCTCGGCAACCAATGCTCGGGTTAGGCTTGGCCCTAGACATGCCATCCACGTCCTTATTCGACGCCAATCCCATTTCGTATGATTCCCAGTCTTTTCGCACCGATGGTTCTCCAATGATCTGTAGAATAGGGAGTCCCCAAAGGCCCGACGTGACATCCGAGTATGCGTCAAGTACTGGGACTAACGGGGGCCATCAACGAGTCCGGGGCTTGTCCTTTGGCTCTTCTTCCCTACTCAGCTTCGCGGGGGATCTCAAGAGTAAGGGTAAAGAAAAAGACGTAGATATTGGCAAAGCATCTCCCAAACTCACTCGAAAGGGCTCCTTTTGGTCACGGAAGCGGTATTTCAACCAAAGCCCCGAGGCATCCACACCTTCAACTGCCTCATCCGTGGCGCCATCCTTCTCACCGATAAGAGCTGAGCAAGTATCTCCAATTGGATCGCCCGAAAAACAAAGTCCTTCGCATGTCCGAGGCCTTTCCAGGAGTTTATCCGAACGCTCTTTTCTAAATCGGCCATCACCGCCAGTCATGGATAGTGGGACTTCTTATACCCCGACTGCTTCTCGCATTCGCCCTTCCTCTGCCAAAACATCTCAGACGTCCAATTGGAGTGGGTTTCTGCATCCAACAGCAAAAGTTCGAAGTTCCACAGAGCTCCATGATTCGCGGCTATTATCACCTTCCGACAAGCCCCACAGGGCGTTGAGGCCTCGTGCTCAGACGAATCCTCCCTTGCTTCATCGTCTGTCTTTAAATATATTCTCGTTTGCAACATCTCCACCTTCACCTAATCCTCAGTACCTGTCTGCGTTTGAGGCCATACCTTCTTCGCGGAAGCCAAGAACGGGCGTTTCAACGTCTGCACGAGATGGCGAGACAGCCGCCTCTTTTGTACAACGCCTAGTCTCGTCGGTCAGCAAGGCTGATGTTGCTGGAATCCTTGCGTCAAGGTGATTCTTGCGAGCCTTTGAATGACTCGCATTAACTTGTATTGTTCAGCGCAGAGCGGTTTTACACCGAGTCCCTGCAACTTTATATTGATCGTTTTGATTTTGTGAATGATCCTTTAGATATCGCAATGCGCAAACTACTCATGCATGTCGGCCTCCCACGGGAAACACAGCAGATCGATAGAGTCATTGAAGCCTTTGCCCGCCGATACATGAGCTGTAACCCAGATCTCTTTACTTCGGAAGGTATTTCCTTTTTTATTTGGTGTTGGTGGCTCTCACTATGGTTCAAGACCATCCATATATCTTGGCTTTCAGTTTAATCATGCTGCATACCGATGCCTTCAACAAGTCCAACAAGAGAAAAATGACTAAAGTGGATTATGTCAAGAACACAAAGCTGCCAGGCGTAGCTTCTGAGGTGCTTGAGGTACGGACAACCTTCTTTATTTATATTTCTTCTTATTCATGGTTTGCAGTGCTTTTATGATAACATTGTCTTTGCGCCGTTTATCTTTATCGAGGACCCGTTAGACACAGTTGGCCAAGTCATCTTGGGTTCCGTTACTCCCTCAAATCGGTTGTTCCCATCTGTATCTACGACGTCTTTGGCCTCCAATGGGAATGCAGGAACATTTCTGAAGAGCAACAAAATTGATCCCTATTATCTTATTGTCCACGTCAGTGTCCGTTCTGCCAAGTCTTGGTCTGCATGTTTATCACACAACAGAATCTTCTCTCTCCTCTTCGTGTCAATGTTCATTCCTACATTCCGGCAGAAAATCCCTTTTCTTACGAAGGTACTGCGGGTCCTTGGGACATTGACAAACTGCAGCATGACTTTGCTAGCGTTGCCGTACTCCTAGTTGATGGGCCTGATCAGTGGCGAGACTCGTCCGACACAGTTATTATGACCCCTCAATTTGAAGTTGAAGCCGTAGGATGCTTCCCTCAAATTCCCGCCTTGCTCGCAACAACATGCGCGTTGAAAATCATCAAAGTTAGCCTTCTTAATAAAAAGGATGACATCTTGGTGGGTGGAAAGAAAGCGACGAATCGAAAGTGGAGGTCATGGACAGTGGTCCTAACTGCCTCCCACCTTCTTTTCTTCCGCGACCTATCATTCGTCAACACTCTGCGTTCATATCTCGAGTCTTCCCATGAACGAGTCAGGCTCCCTGATTCTGTGCCCTTCAAGCCGGACGAGTCGTTAGCAATCCACGATTCCATCGCAATCTACGACCAATCGTATACGAAGGTACCTCTATTATATATCAGCATACCAGAGACTAACAAACGTTAGTACGCCAACACGCTGCGTTTTGTAATGTCGGATGGACGACAGACGTTATTACAAGCGCCTGATGAACAGGAGTTAAACGATTGGATCGCAAAGATAAATTACACAAGCACCTTTAGAACGGCTCAGATACGCGTCAGACCACGAAACATGACAGGAAAGATGGTGGAATTGACGGGGGTGGCTGCGGCAACATCGCATCTGCAGGACATTCAACACCATCGTCGTTCCATTCACATTCATAATTGGGACGACAATGGATGTTCCCAGTCCAGCGTTACCTTGACAGATAATCCAGATCCAAAACCCCACGCGGAATACGAGACCTTGTTAAGACATGGTAGGCAGGTCCCAACTGCGCCTGAGGTCGATGGAGCAGCCCAGTTCAAAGCTACGTTTGACCAAATCAAGGCCGACTTGGCAGCTGGTGACTGCGTCTCAGGGGAGAAGGCCCATGATGACGATTGCCCTGTTACCATGGCATCGCCATGTGGATCTCATTGCAGGGGATCTGGTCAGATGCACTCTCGTGTTCATGTTATACAGTCAAAAGTAGAGTTTCTTCAAGAAGGCATTGCCAAAATCCAGTCATTGCTAGATTATGATATGCAGGTTGTTCACAACATCGCGCGGCTTACCCCATTCCAGAAGACATCTCGAGACCGTCTACGTAGTGCCTTGCAAGTCATCGATAAACGAATTGCGCAATTGCGAATCAATCTAGTGAAGCTTCTCTGTTACCACGACACGCTTTGCAGAGATTTGAATTCAGAGGTGCGCTCGTGGGGCGAAGCCAAGAGAATCGCGTTTCAAGCCGCCAAGCAGACTCTTCAAAAGCATTATGATGGATCACAATCGCGCCCAATGCGACTTATGGACGACAGCGAACCTGACGCACCAATCAATTCTAGCAAGCATTCATCGTTAATATCTGGCTCTTTCTATTCCGCCATTGATCACTGGGTATCCCCGAGTGAAGCACACTCTTCCCCGAAAGGTGTCCATCGCGGCCCCATTCCACAAACACGAGTACATGGATCACCAACTCATTCGTCATCTTCCGAGACGAGCCTGGATCGGCCGCGAGCAGACGGCCCGGGGCAAGAGGAAGCAGAGATGTGGGATAAGACTCGTTGTGCCCAACGCGTTTCACTGGTCAGGCTACCATCGACATTGCTTATTAAACTTCCTCGTACCTGAACCTTGTGGAACTTTTTGGCCACTGGGCCAAGTATTTTACTCTTCAACTAATCCCAGCTTTCACGTATCTAACGATGTATGAAGAATGTATTTTTAAGATAATATACGTTTTCATGTGGTTTCACTTGCGCATTAACAAGTATACTGGGTCGCCAAGGACTATACTGGTCATATGTCTGAAAGAACCTGTGAGTGACATGAGCAAGCCACCAAACGAAGCATATGCAGTGCTATCGAAGGTGCAGGTCAGACGATAATGAGAATGCTAAGAATGTCCTTACACAATTTCTGAAGTTCCTCCATCGAACTTGTAAACCTTTCAAGTTTCGATTAGCACCTCCATTGAATGACAAGGAAGAGAAGAGGTAACCTTTCCATACATGACATAGTCGTAATCATCCTCCAACCCTCTGTGTCCTTTACCATCTGGCCTCCATACATCCCGCTCCTTGTCATCGCCGTCCTCAGTTGTTCCTGCTGCACCTCCGCGGGAAAGGGAGGAAGCGAGGGCTAGCGCAAAGCTATCATCTTGTTGAAGCGGAAACAACTCGACGTTGAAATCTAAAGTGAGGTCCATGTCATAACTTTTTGAGTGTGCATAGAGACGAGAGACTAGGGCGGACGTATCGTGATCAAAACGAACGAACAATTGAGCAGCACAATACCTCTGTCAAATTTTTTACCTTCCTTGTCAATTGCAGTTGTCGTGAAAATGTCGTCAAACACGATATTCGACGTCGGAGCAGACATGGGTAGCGAATGCCCTAAGTAGCACCGACCTGCCCTAGACATCACCTTATTGCGATGTTAGATACATTACTGTATGGTATCTATATTGAACAACGAAGTTAATAAATTATGCAATGCTTTCGTCTCGTTAGCAAGTTTGACGCGATATCGTCTCTATCTCTGTCTCCACGTGCGCTCCCCCCACATGCGTTAGTCCTGGAAGGACAATTTGCCAGGTAGCACGCGCTGCCAATAAGCGTCGCAACTGATGTTGGATTAGTTCGTGTAATTTGGGAACGTTGGCCAACTTCGCGCGGCTGCCCATCAAGGAAGTGGTGGTAATGTCGAGCTGAAAGGTTGGGGAAATTTTGATAGTGACTGCAGGATTGGTCGAAGCCGATGAAGGAGGGGCTACATTGATCTGGACTGGTGGTAAGGCTCCAAACATGGCAGAAATGATTCGACGCACGGATGATTTGAATTGAGAGAGGGAAATTGTGAGTGAAACCGGAAGACGCGCAAATGATGGAAGAGGATAATTAAACAGGTAAGATGTGGAAAACGATACCGACAATGAGTCTGTATACACTATATCAAACTCGTTTTCCTGAAAAGAGCAAGCTTATGAGATAAGTCTCATACACATGGGCATGAACTTACTATGGAGTGTTCGGATTGTGAGACTCTGGAGTGCGCGTTTAACAAACGCGGAGCCGATTGACCTAGGTCCACAGAGTGGACCTTTATGTAGTCCTACCATCCGTCAATCAGAGCAAATAGCATTGCAGAGGAACTCACCAAAAAACCCGCGGGTCGAATTGAATTTACATAAGTCTCCAAGCGCATACGCGCTACCTCCTCGCCTTTAGTACCAGGCAAATCATCTCGTATTTTTGACCTATAGACATTGGCTACCTGAACTAGGTGAGCAAAGACGGATTGACAAAAGCTTCCTGGCTGCCTACTTGTCGTAACAAAACATTGAGCCATTCCGTGGATTCTGCAGCATCATCTTGCACCTCGCTCTTGAGACTAGGAGACGAGACTTTTTGGCTTTGCAACGACAGGTCACTGTCGACGCGGGGATGATATGACGACCGCTCAAATGGTTGTTGAGTTGAGTCAAGAAATAGATACTTGAGGATGAGACCGACAAGAACAAGGATTGAAAGTTGGCCGATTATCAGACCCTGCGTGAAGGTTGGCTGCAGCGAGAAGACATAATTCCCGCCCATCGTGTTTGCGTCGAAATCCAGCTTCACCACTGCGGCACGGCACGTGCGCGTCCCTATGCTCTCGTTGGTAGCCTGGCCATCCGCGCCTTTTACCAAATCCCTTGTCCTCAAGGCTCTGGACTCGCTATCTATACCATATTCTACCGTCCAAGTACTGCCTGATAACATTGATCCTGCAACAAAGTTACTCCAGTGGTCAAGTTACGATGAGATAAATCATGAACTAGTTCTTTTTCACCCAGATCAATGCTATTCATCAAGTTATACGATTCGCAAAGCCTTGATCAGGAAACATTTCCTCTCCTATTGCACTCGCGCGTATTGTGCGAAAAACCCGGCGTCTATACTCGTCAATGCATGCCCTAGGACATACGAATTTGAAATATCGTTTGCAGATGAATTGGATGAACTTTGGACAGACGAACTTTGGGAGCTTGCGGAGAAGCTTGGAGAATCTAGCCCATGGTGGATACTGAAACCGTCAGTCACCCGTCTCGTTGCTTCGCCGCAATGCAAACGTGATTTTCTGGGTAGTGGCATGGCAGACCGTGGAATGGGAATAAGATTATTTAACACAAAAGATGGTTTGCGCCGTATCTTTGAAGAATTCGAAGGGGACTCGGAAGACGAAACTGATCAGAGTACAACATCCGTCGTAACATCGCAACTGCGTCATTTTGTTATACAGGTGTGGCGAACTGTTTGTGTAACCAGCCATAGTGACCGCATCTTAGGAATACGTTGATAATCCGCTGTTGATGGACCCATCCGAAACCGCTGCTGCACATCTCGAAGGGAATGCAAACCTGAAAGGTCACAAGGTCTGTTCTATGATTCATAGACAACCTGGCGATTCAGTAAAGGATTGCTAGTTCCATCTTCGGGCGTATTGCGTTGCCAAGGGCGCGTTGGAAGTATATCTATATGACCGTGTCCTCGCTTTATTCTCCTCCGTTCCCTACCAACCATTGCATGCCAGCGACGAGTCACTGGTATCGATTGATCTCACTCCACATCTGACGAATACATCCCTTCAGACACACAGAGGCGAAGAGGGTGTGCGCCTTTTGCAAGAGCTCGTGGGATGCCATATATTGAGTGGAGATCACGGAGTGAGCAGAAGATTGGCGAGTGAAGATGTTAACAGTATCGTCAAACAAATGTCCCAAGTGCTCTCGGAAACTTTTAAAGCGGCACTGCAGATGCCAGTCCACTTCCAAGTAAGCTATTGTTGTGCCGATCTTCTGCCAATTGTTCACCTGTCAGCCACTGCCAAACGCTTTTGAACTTTTTGGCGTCGACTTTCTCATAGTTCACGGAGCAGATGCCAATCGCGGCTTTGGTGTCAAACTTTTGGAAATAAATGCTGAGCCCGCTATTGAATTAACTGGCCCACGGCTCTCCTGGATTCTTGAAGACTTGTTTATTCAAATCGGGAAAATATGCGTCGAACCATTCTTTGACCGAAATGCTGTCCCTACTGAACAATCGTCAAACGTGGATTCTAAGAACCCCTTTATCAAGTGTCTGGAGGAGCATATCAGAGGCATGACGAGAGGCTCATTTACCTGCTGGACCTATATTGACAATGATATTGCCAGGGTGATGAGAAAATTGTCTCTAGAATGTTCTGTTATTCATTACACGTATGGTAGAGCATCTGATAGTTGCTGGACGTCCAAATATCCGACAACATGTCCGATTCGACACCTTCAAAAAAACGTTCAAAGTGGGACGATGAAAACGACGACAGTGCTTTACGTTCTCAACCGGTGAAACGGCGAGCAAAAGCCAAGGCTGTAGATGATATTGCATCGAGCCGTTCCAAGCCCCCACCTCGCTCAAATCACAGCGTCCACGTGCCTCCAAGAACTCGCCATCCACCTATATTACCCTCGAGATCTGTGTATTGCTACGAACGCCTGAACCAAATTGAAGAGGGTTCTTATGGCGTGGTCTTCCGGGCTCGAGATAAGGAAACCGGAGAAGTTGTAGCTTTGAAAAAGTTGAAGTTGGAAGAGGAAAAAAATGGCTTTCCGATGACTGCCCTGAGGGAGATCAACGCTCTCATGTTGTGTAGACACGAAAATGTTGTCGGAATACGCGAGATTGTGGTAGGGGATACGTTAACCCAGTGCGTGTAGTTTCATGCATCGTATAAAACACCATATGAACCATATTCCAAAAGAGTTTTCGTTGTAATGGATTTCATCGAACATGACCTCAAGACACTCCTGACCGTTATGCCTTCCCCATTTCTCCAATCAGAAATCAAGACGTTGATGCTACAGTTACTATCGGCGGTAGCGCATTGCCATTCGAATTGGATATTACATCGCGACCTGAAGACCAGCAACTTGTTGATGAATAATCGCGGCACCATCAAGGTAGCCGATTTTGGGCTTGCGCGACGGTATGGAGATCCTGTTGGCGTAGGTGGCATGACACAGCTGGTCGTGACGCTCTGGTATAGGTACGCATCACGGCTGTGGCGAGAGTTTTCGACTGAATCAAATAGAGCGCCCGAAATATTGCTAGGAGCCAAGACTTATAGCACTGCGATCGACATGTGGTCCGTCGGATGCATATTCGCCGAGTTGATTCTAAAAGAGCCGCTTTTCCAAGCGAAAAAAGAGATGGAAATGTTATCCATGATTTTCAAGCTACTCGGACCGCCAACAAACGCTTCGTGGCCAAATTTTACTTCGCTTCCTCTGGCCGAGACGATCACATTGCCTTCTCCTCAGCCACATCAATTTCGAAGCAAGTTTCCGTATCTGACAGCCGCGGGCCTCGACTTGCTCATGTCACTTTTAACCTATGATCCTGAAACTCGAATCAGCGCGGAGAAGCATTGCAACATCCCTACTTTAGGTGTGCCACTTTTAACTCGTTCCTAGTACATTCCTGCATATGTAAATCAGTGAATCACCCCTTCCAAAACATCCGGATCTCTTCGGTTCATTCCCGTCAGCGGCAGCAGGTGAAAAGTATGTTTCCACCTGACCCCTACACTCCCTTAAATTGACAGGCAAAATAGGAGACGCAAACCGTTTTCAAGTCCATCTGCTCCAGTCCGGGCGCCTGACTATAAATTACTGACCGAGTTTGACATACCTTAGCGTCCACGTATGAGATACAACATTTTAGATAAAATCATGATATAAATCCCTCAATCATTTGTCGCGACCAAAATTTTCCTCAAGTAGCTCTCTCATCTTCTGGAACCTCGTTCTCGTTCGGTCCACTTCTCCACATTTATCATAAAATTCTTGAACTTCTTCTACTGTGAATCTGTAATCGTTGGCTATCCCACGAATGCTTTCGATAAGATGTATGTTGGCGATTGCTACGATTGCCCGGGTGCTGAATGGTGTTTGCTGCCTCAGCGGAATTCCACTACAAGAGAGTTGAAGCAAAACAAAAAAATGGTAGGCAAACAAACGCACTCATTCCTGCTCTTTTTATTTTCCGGTGGTCCATCTGGCTCTTCGGTCGCCTTGCGTTTACCCCATTCAGGTGGTGACGCATGGCCGATTCTCACAGCCCACTCTGTCTCTTCTTCCCCATCGTCAAGTTCTTCTTCTGCTCTTTCGTAAAATATTGGGCGCCTATTCTGAGCCGTGTCACTTGGCCCAGGCATCAGAGTGCGTGCATAAAGCCCGTTGGATGCTTGATGCAGATTCGCCACCATATGCAAATGTTCGTGTCCATGCAATGGGATTGGACCTGGTAATGACATGCCTGGCAAGGGAAGTGAAGGGTTGTCGATCAAACCTTCGACCATAGCATAATCATCTTGCAATCCTGATTCAACGTCTTTTTTCTTTCTTTGTCTCTTGGGCTTCTCCTCCGCCATACGCACGTAGCCGTATTGGCCTTTCTCGCCTTGAACAGGCTTCTTTTGCTCAACAATTTCTGCTATTAGAACGTCCAAGCGGGCAGCATTCTTCTTGTAACGCTCTCGCCATGATTGCCAGGTATGTCGCGACACCCAGGTATAGTCAGGGTCACCACTCTGCGACGCAAGTTCAGCATGATGGCATCTCGAACCTGCCACGCTTACCAACTCGCAAAGCTGTTGGTAGAGTCTGTTACCTGTCCTGCCACCCGTCTCTTTGTAAGGAATCTTGGCAGCTATCCAGTTGCAAAGATTTTGCTCGTCTTCCTCGGTGAACTGGGTTCGCCTAGTGACGATGAGAGTAGGATCTAGGAATGGCGTCATACGCACTCCTCGCCTGGGCGCCTTCCTCCAGGATTCTTGTACACGAGCGGCGTATAAACAATTTGGCCTTTTTCGATGCACTTTTTAACCCAGAGATACGATTCGATATACTTGTTGGGTACACCTTGGTACGTTTTCACAAGATGTTGGAACACTTCCGTGTTTGGATCTGCCAGAATAACGCGTGCGGACTGGGGGGAAGCGGTGGGGTCACCACCGGAATGCTGATCAAATGGGTGCGGTGAGGATAGGAGTGACGGAGACCAACGGCGTACCATGATTCTATGACTAAGAGCATTCCTTGCATTGACATTGGCTATGCTTTGGTGAATGTGCATCTTGATGGGAATGCCACTTTCGACGAAAATCTGCTTCAGCAGCATCCCTGCGATTTTGCACGCATCAACATAAGTATATGGTACGAAATGGCGTTCTGGTCTGTCGGGGCTTGTCCAGCATAGTCTGAGACGCTCCTCCTCGGGGGTACCAGGTTGAACAAGGATGTACCCCTGACGTGGAACTTTGACTTCGACTCTACCACCGAGAGACTGGTGACCGTCAGCTGGTTGCGTCACACGCTGGGAAAGTGAAAGAGACCGTTATTGTCTCGCAGAGCTCAGCTTGGGCCTGATGCGAGAGATCCTTCTGGATGAAGAATTTGACTGCAAGACCGTTTGCGTCTTGGAATATGGGCTGGGTATGTTGTCAACTCCAAAGTTGGGCACAAGAGCACGACATGAGCATCACCATCGTTTACGAGCCCCGAGATTGGGGTTGAGTGTAAGCTAAGGTTTGGTTTAGGGCAGGTGGGGTTAAGGTAAAGTCACATGATCGCTAACTACATCTCCAGCACTTTGCCCGGATTCATGATCCCATGCGGATCGAACAGCTGCTTAATCTTTTTCATCAGCGCAATGCTAATTGCATCCTTGGAGTAGCCAAGTGCACAAATCTTCATTGCGCCTATCCCATGTTCTGCGGATACCGATCCTCGGAGCGATGCTAGAGGTGCGTTGATGTAGGCCGACTAGTGAAACGTTCTCACTCACCAACAACCTCGTAGATGTAAGGCTCTAGTGCATCTTGTATTTCTTTTGTATACTCGCTAGCAACAATGTTCAGGTGCAAGTTGCCTAGTGGTTAATCGGTTAGATTGATTCCCAAGCAGATAAACAGAATGTGCTTGCCATCGCCGCAGTGCCCGTAACCAAGAACATGTTTGACCGCATGTTCTCCTAGCAAGCCCTTGGAGCGGAGGTGTTCCCTTGTATCATCGACAACTTGCTTGAATGACGACAATGGCACCGAAATGTCATATTTGTATACCTTGCCTTCCTTTGAGGCGGCTTCTGGGACGCCCTCACGAAGAGCCCATAGAGACGAGAACTGCGCTGGAGACTGGGAAAGGACACCTGTATTGATCAGTGGCTTGTCGGTCTCCATGAGTGATTCCAAGAGGGTGGATAGTTTCTTTCAGACGGGAATCAGAGGCGCAAATAGCAGAGAAGGACGGCCAACCTCTTCATCGTGTTCCCGGTTTCCGCCGCTCGTTTCTACGAGAACAAAGCATTCTGCACCTTGGACGTTGTCATCGTCCAGAGCACGACCTTGGCCATGTCTGACGGCCAATTCGTATGCGGTTCTATCGATGAATTCGAATGCAGAGAGGATCTCTGAGAGTTGACGTTTGACTATCTGATACAAGGGGAGCACGTTGCTGAAGGAGGGTAAGGCAAGAATGACATTGTTTGAAGCCTGAGGAGCGGGTGGAGTCAAGATTGAAACGGCTGTGATGACGCCGAGGGTTCCTTCTGCGCCGATGAAGAGCTGTTTTAAATCATAGCCTGCTGAATGGTTGACGAGTGAGTGGGAAGCGCGAAACACACGTACCTGTGTTGTCCTTGCGAAGGGTCGAGAGTTGATCAAGGATCGTCCCGTCTGGCAGGACAACTTCGAGGCCGAGGACGGTGCCGTGAAGAGAGCCGTATCGGAGTAGGCGCAAACCACCAGCGTTGGTAGAGACGTTGCCTCCGATTTGACAGCTTGGATTGCAACAGGTTCAAAGGAACGAAACGAGACAGAGTACAAGGACAGACCTTCCTTTGGCGCCGAGATCTAGGGGCATAATGTGATTATAGGGAGCGATATAGTCTGTCAAAGACTGCAGGATGCAACCTGCGTCTGCGACGAGGATGCCTATAGACGAGTGAGGAAAAGGAGAGGAAAAAAGTGACAGAATGCAGACCGGACACGGGATCAAAGGAGCGGACATTGTTCATGCTGGAGAGAGAGAGGACGAGCTCGGTAGCGAGAGGGATGGAACCACCGACGAGACCTGTGTTTCCACCCTGGGGCACGACCGGGATGCGCCTTGCGTTGCACCAGCGAAGGATATCGCTGACTTGTTTTGTAGAGCGGGGTTTGAGAACTGTGGAGGCGGCGCCAGTATATTTGCCCATCCAATCGGCATTGTAGGGGTGGATATCTGGGGATGGGGTTGCGACAGGGGGTAGGGATGAGAGAATGGCAGCTGGGGGAAGAATGCTGGTAAAGTGAGCAATGTCATCAAGGCCGACGACGGCGGATGTGAGGAGGCGGCGAGCGATGCGAGACATGGGGCGTGGGAAGAGACCCGAGGTGGTCCTGCGATGAGCGACGACGGTCGGTCGTCCAACAGGCTGTCCGGTTTCTTCGCCGCCCTTCTGCGCCGCGACCACAACCCACCAGACGTCCACCACGTCCACCATAGACCTCCCGACCCCGTCCCCCCCCGCTCCGCAACTCCCCCGCCTCTTCTTCCCCCGCCTTCGCTGCTCGAGCTCGGTCTCAACCTTCACCAAATCGCTGCCGACCTCTCTTCCTCCCCGCCATCTGCTGGAGCTTTTCTCGCCCCTCATTACCTGCTACTCTGCCATGCTCAAGGTCTCGACGTCCTCCCCATCGTCTCCCCCCCTGCTCCCCATCCATATGCCCTTATCCGCCGTGTTAGCTTCAAATCTGTCGTCGTCATGGAACACCGCGGTGTCCTCGTCGCAATCGCTGGCAGGCGCGACGGCGTCCGTGTATATGCGCTTGAGGAAGTCAAAAAGGCCATCGAGTGGCGTATGGACGCCGAGGTCCGCAGAGAGCGCGACCGCCAGCGCCGCGAGACCTCCAAAGCATCGGGCGAGAAACTGCGCAGAGCAAGTCTTTCGCCGCCGCCGTTACCTCGCCCCGCCATCCCTCGCAAGGCTTCTACACCTTTCTCCCTCTCCCCGCCCGCTTTGCCCCTTATGCCTCGTCCACCCGTCCCTCGCTCCCCCACGCGCAGCTCAAGGTCTTCCCGTCTCCTGTCTTTTGGACAGCCCCCTCCCTATCCATCCCCTGATGACCCCCCGTCCGCCGAGCTTCCCCAGATTGTCACCGTCCACTCACGAGCCGCCTCGCTCAACACCCTCCTTGGCTCCGTCCCTGCCCGCCCTAGCTCAAGCACCGGCGTACGGGTCATTAAAACGAACTGGGAGGACTCGAGTGACGACGAAGCCATCGATATCGTTGCCGCAGGTGCCTCAGGCAGCCAGGCTCTAGACGAGCGAACCAGCGCCACCCACACTGCTGCAGACTATAACCTTCCTTCCGTCATCTCCCACCCAGGGAGAGGAAACAGACCCACAAATCTTGACTGCCGCTCCGATCCCGTAACTTCCTCTCCTGCCACAACTTTGCTGACCCTTCGTCGTTCCCTGTCAACGGTGCAGCCAGCCGAAACGGATACCAGAGAAGGAGAGGTAGATGAGGATGAGGACGACACCAACGGCCGCATCACCTTGACACAAGCTCTTCTTGAGAGCCGTATTCCCGACCTTCCTCCTATAGGCACCAGGCGCCCTCAACAGCCCATCCTGATTTCCACCTCGCAGACAGTCCTACCGGTCGATGACGAAATTGCTACTCCAAGGACATCAGAAGGTTATGCTCCTTCCGCTAGTTTCCAAAGCATTACGAGCCATTCCCAAGACCGTCGCCGCCGTTGGTCCGTCATCTTTGGTGGCTCAACCTCGCCTGATGGCTCCGACCCGATGCTAGAGTCTCCTGCCACTGTCCCTCCCCCCAGAGACGGCAATGTTAGGTCTCCTAGTCTCAGATTCAGCACCCCGCGCCCCTCGACGGCTCCAAGTGATCCACCCGTTATCCAAGCAGACAGCAGCTCCGTTATCACCTCACGGTCTTCCCGCTCTTCGCGCCTATTCTCGAGGATTCTGACTAGTGCCTTTCACCCTAGAAGATCACAAAATCACTCTCAGCTTCGCCTCAATGAAATGCAGATTTCAAGGAAAGCAAGCGGTCAGCTTGCAATCACTCAGCCTCCTCCTAAATTAGAATACGTTAAATTACCAGGCACCAAGGGTTCTTTGTTGGTCAAGGCCGTTGAAACTCCCAAAAAAAGGCAGGTCATATTCTTGAGCATCCAACTTCAATACTTACTTCTGCTTCCTAGTTTTTTGGCTATCCTATGCGGTGAAAACGGTGAAAAGGTTGAGTTGTTTGCAGGCACATATCGGACAGCCCTTGGGTTGTCGAGGACGTTCATCTTGCCAGATTCTCCGAGGTCGCTGGAACTTCAGCTTCAAGGCGATGATTTGGTTGAAGTGTTCCTCGTATTCTCTCAAAACGTTTTTGGTTTAGAACCTGCCACCGTAAGAGTGCGAGAAGTCAGAATCGGCCGTGCAGAACGTCGTGCAGCACGGCGACGCGCTCGCGAAATGCGCGCCAACGACAACATAACGGGGATTGAAGTCGAAACCGTTGAAGAAGAAACTAATGTAAACGTAAACGTAGCTGTTGCCGTCGGGACTCTTCCCAGTCGCGATGACTCCGGTTTACCACCTTCACCAGCACTTATTCCTACTGAACACCCAAGCGCCCATCCGGATCGTCAACCTTCCCCCGATCCGTTGCCACAGTCGACTCAGCCCCCAGCAGATGAAATATTGGCCGTCGCTACGGCCCAAATGGGACCGTATACCACTTTCCAACAATTAAGTTTTGCTCCAAAGTTTCCTTTGGCTTCTATTGCAGATGAATATGTCATTCCACCTACATATCCGGATTTCATAGAATATCGCGATTTATATGAGTCGGACGTTAATGCCGTCGGCTCTACTTCCACCGAACAAACTCAAGCTCAGTTTTCTCCCCCGGGCCTTCCCGTCCCTCCTCTCGCGCCCCCAAGTAAATGGTACTATCGTGACCCCAAAGGCGTCATGCATGGTATGCCACTCTCTCTCTTCTTTCTCCCACTAATGCATCCCAGGGCCATGGAAGGCATCTCTGATGCAAGCATGGTACAAGGATGGTCTGTTGCCACTCGATTTGCCGGTTCGACGTGAAGAGGACATCTCATACACTCTATTACGGGACCTACGTCTACAAAGTGTAGATCCTACTCATCCTTTCAGAACCCCGCCACCACAGGTCGCTTCCATGTCCTCAACACCTGAGCCACGACCACCATCTTCTGAAAGGCAACTCCTCCCACCCATCTCTTTGCTTGCACAGCCTCGCCACTTTGGGCCCCCGGCGCTTTTCTACTCTTCTCGGGGAGGTCACAGTACAGCCATTGTGGATGCTCGTGGAAGATCAGTATTGAAGGGAAGATTTATTTGGAGTAACGACCATTCCTCGGAAGATCAGATGGGCGATGTCAAGCGATTGGAGGCTCTCGACATCGAAGATCGGTCCGTCTTGGTTGCCATGAGGCAAGGCGGCCTGGAAGTCGTTGACCTTCGGGATGCATTATTGCGGCCAGCTGACGAATCCAGGACAGCCTTGCCTCAGTTTAATCCCGCCATAAGCACTATCAATAGACGCGCTCCATTCGTATGGAAGATTGGAACGCCTCTGTCAACGCCTTCATCGTCCACTCTGTTGTTGCCAGCAATATCCAAACCGACTAAAAAATCGAGTACGGGTCTGGCCAGATCACCTGCTGGCAGGTCCGAGTTTTCCTTAGGCGATTCAGGTCCAGATTATCACGAAGTTTTATTCCTGGGACGAAAGGGTGATGACATATACCTATGTGAGCGTAATGCGAGCTCCTTCCGGATATTAAGATTATGTCCCCAGACATGAGTATATTCTACACTCGTAGTAGTATTGTTCGTGATTCACCAACAGTAATCCACTCTATAACATGCATCTTCAATCATCACTGTACTCGTATATTTCATTGGCATAGTCGAATATCAAATACGTCTAGCCATATATACAGTAGATTCTAATACCATCTCGTAGGTCTACAACTTGGCGACAATGTTGCGGAGCTGTGTCTTGAGTATCTTGCCGGTGGAGGTTTTCTGGACGAGGGTAAATAAAATCCGGCTCTGAACCCAAAAAACATCTTACGGGCAGTTCCGGTAAGACCAAAACCCATTCCGGACAAGCAAATCCCGGCAGTCGAGTCTTGGCATGTTGTTTGAGGTCTTTCTCAAATTCATCATGTCGACCCGCCCATCGCTGTGCATGCTGAGGATGGAGAGTGACAAACGCCATAGGTCGCTCGCCCCATTTGATATGTTGTCGAGCTACGACGGAGACTTCAAGTACATGTGGGTGGGTGACAAGTTCTGCAAACATCACTCAACACTCCATTTACAATAAATGACATTGCCTACCTTGTTCAATGGCGAGACTTGATGCATTCTACAAGCATGAGGTGAACCAGGAGGAACATCAAGATACTGCATCGTACCTCTCCCCCGGATATAATGATATCTTTGCTTCTGTCCATGATTTTGATCGTCCCGTCTGGGTTCCATACAGCTAGATCGCCGGTTCTAAAGCTACCTCCTCTGAATGCCTTTTTTGTCGCTTCTGGGTCATTGAAATACTGCTGGTCCATTAGCTTTTAGGATGATGCTTCTGTCCGAAACACCTTGCCTCCTTCATGACAATATTTCCCCTCGTCACAATTTCTCCCATAGTCTTGCCATCCTTCGGCACATCTACTAATTCATCTCCAACTCCGTCGTCAGTACGTACAACTCGGACCTGTTGTGCAGTCGCGAACGGGTGCCCTTGCCTAGCCATGAACTTGGATCTTTGCTCCAGCAACAACTTGGACCATGACGGTTGAGAGTAATTGCGAGTAAACGGGCCATATGTCTAATGCCAGAATAAACGAATTGAGCGTAAACGGTAATCTATCCCACCTCTCTAAAGGGAAAATGTCAGTAAACGAACAAGCTTTATAGGGAGTGCACCTAACGTCAAGCCATAAACGTGCACAGGGTTAATTCCCTTCTTCTCAAGCTCAGCAATCAAGTGAGGAGTTGGTGCAGCACCCGCTTCAAAATTGTTACAATGACACTGTTATGAATGCTTGTTCAATACGCACCAACGATCGCGGTCACGGTTTGAGGCAACTTTTGAGCCAATGGATCATTGACAATGCCAATCTGTTGAAAGGCGACGAATCAACAATGCAAAAAAGTCCTAGGTAATCGACCAGTTACCTGAACTGTCGGTGCTCCGCAATAGTGCGTGACACGAGAATGGATCAAATGGTTCCATATCTGTGCATAGTCCACTGTCCTCATAGTTATCTGCAGCAACATCAGCCCCAATCTTGCAATGTTTCGGTGAGTGACGAACCTGAGTGGCAAACGCGAATACGTTAGCCCAAGGGAAAGTCCATCCAGCAGCATGGAACATGGGCAAAAGCCTGAAGTCTTTGAGTGTTGCAATGAGGTCGGTATTGATAACATACCAGAGATATGTTGATGAGTAGTTCAGTCTGATTATATGTCAAGTATGCATGTTCAAGAAGTAAATCGCACTTACTGGGATTCAAAAGCATTTGCGATGGACGCCAAATACAATCCTTTCAGCGGATGAGCCCAGCAAGGACCAATTGGACGTGAATTTTACCTCTCAGGGTTGTGAGGACGCCTTTGGGCTATAATGATCCACTTCAGCATGTGATCTGAATGCAAGAATTGATGGCTATACCCGTCCTGTCGTGCCAGACCTAAGGCAAATAAACGGGATGAGCGGCAGGGCAGCTGGAAAGGACTTACGTATAACACAACAGACCAGACGCATTCTCATCGGCCTCGACATCAAGTCCTTGCCAACCCTTCTCCTGGCTGAACAGACGACCTTCGCTAAGAAAAGTTTCATAGGGATCTCCGTCTCTTCCTGTATCGTTGGAAACGATGTAAGGTATTTTAGTCCCCTCTATGAGATGGGTATATTCATAATCAATGAGGACCAGCTTCGAGTCACTGTGTTCGAGGATATAGGCGACTTCGTGAGGTTTGAGCCGTGTGTTGATGGGACAAAAGATGGCGCGTGCGGCCAAGGCCGCAAAGTGGGCATCTATATTGAATACAAAGATGAGCAAGTTGTCGTGTTATTGTCTAGTTTTACAAACCTGCGATAAGAGGACTGAGAACTTTGTTCAGGCACCAATTTGTGTATGAATTCATAGAACATACGAATTTGGGGCAATGATCGCAATACGATCACCCTGGCTTTATACCGAATCTGATCAACGCGTATGCTAGGTTTTGAACACGCTGAGCCCTGCATCACATAAATGGCGAACTCAGACCAAGGCACGACGCTTACCAAACCGAAAAGGTATAAAGGACGGGTTGCTCAACTTGGGGTGAACAAGTGCGGGTTTGTTCGGGTGAATCTCGGCAGCTCGCAGGAGGAATATGAGGGGGTTCTAGGACAGAAAAGTAAAACATGAGGTAACGGAAAAATTCTAACGCACCAGTGGGTGATAATTGACAGGGACGTTGTGGATATCTCCAAGTCTAAGGAGAACATTGTTCGGAGGGATGCTTTGCTTGGTGGGAGAAAAAACCATGAAGCTGCTCCGTGACTAGGAACTCGTTTCTTTTTATGTTACTCCCTTTTGCTCTGTCGGTTACTCATTTACCATTACACGCGGGCCCCGTCTCCTCCTCCTCACTCTTCTGTATTGTCGCTTACTACCTTCCTGCTCCGAGTTCACTGGTTCATTTCTATTTTCCGGCATCGGCTAATCAATTATTTGCCGGTCCACTCGTCAGCCACTTCCACCACACGTCCAGTCCAACAACTCGCAATGTCAGCCATTGACCTCCTCTTGTACCTCCAATCATGCCTGCGGATAACATGAACCTCATCCTTCTCCTCTCATTGGCCTTTGCTGTTTTTGGTCAGTGAAATACCGACTTGCTGATCTTATCTAACATACGAATTGCTGCAGGAGACCCCACCGACTGGGTAGATCCCAAGTACGTTGTACGGAGTTCAAAAAACTCTAGTGGCGCGAATTCGCCAACGTATGATGCCCAGAACACCATCGTCAATGCAGCCCATAGCTCCGCACAAGGGGGTCCATGGAGTAAGTCACCTGGCTTCATTCCAGCATGTTTATTAATCCAATCTGATTGACAGGCGTTACGAATGTCGGAACACTCCCCCCAAGTAATGATACACACGACTATCTCAGCTGGGCGCCTTAGTAAGTGTGACCTCAACAAGCAATTATGACATTAATATTTTGACAGCCATTGGCCAAATTGTAACTGGTGTAACTCGAGTAATTCGCAGAGCGAGGATTATCCGGACGGCCCGGATAATTCTGGTTATGGCAGCGAATTGCCTCGACGGTTAAGACGCGTGTACAGACGAGCAGAATCAGTCAAGGACGATGCTGCTGTGGATGCGAATACACTGCCGACTACGATCTCAAACAACGAAGTCTCTTACCCGACGATTACTCCCAACCCTGATGCTGTAGGATCGGCCTTGGCCTCATCAGATGATCCGGTCACGACGACCTACTCAGACGCAAACTCTCCGACGGACGCACCATCTGAAAAAACCTCCGCTAAGCGGCCACCTGCTGCCAGAACATCCAAGTCATCATGTACACCCTCTCCAACGACGCGTATGGCACCCAGTGCTAGTGAGTGACCCCTTCTGATAACTCATCACAGCATATCTCATATTATGATTTTAGCATGGACGACATGCCCATACGTTGCCCGTGACGGAGTAGTTAATCCTGATGTACGAAGGCTTCGCGCACCTGGGGCAATCAACAGCGCTTCCCAGGCAATCATATTCAATGCACTTGCATATGGTCCTTACTCAATCATCAACTTTTTCTCAAAACGTCGTGCGTTTCGTTGACGGATTTTTCTTGAATCCTGAGACGCGAATGAACCCCAACATGAAGTTTGGGCAGGTTGTCAGGGGTCCGGGCCCTAATGGACAACTTGGTACATTTACGGGCATCCTCGACTTGAGGGGAATAATCAAGATCATAAATGGTCTTTTTCTTATGCGACTGTCGGGTTCTCCAGAATGGTCTGATGCCATGGACAAGGGGATGAAGAGCTGGATATCTCAATACGGCGATTGGTTGATTACTGGCCCGGACGGCAAAGAAGCCTGTTCACGTCCCAAGTATGTCGTTGACACATTCCAGACGTGCTGTATTGACTTTACGTAGCAACCATGCGACATTCTGTACAGCTCAGCTGGTGGCTGTTCTAATGTTCAAAGGAGATTACGATGGCGCCGCTAAGATAGCGCAGAATTTCATGGGGACGGCCTATCGTGACCAAATTGCGCGTTCCGGAGAGCAACCTTTTGAGGCTGTGCGTACGCGACCGTTCCATTATAGGTGCTTCAATCTCGAGGCCCTAATTGTAAGTATGTTTAGCGCCATTCAGGCCCGGGCTGACGAGTCTAATGGCAGACACTTGCCAAGCTAGGCGAAGCTCTTGGCCTGAATCTGTGGACCATCCCATCCAAGTACGGTGGGACTATTCAGACAGCGGTCGAGTATACGATGTCTCTCGATCCGAAGAAGGAGAATGGGTCTGAACTTGCCCCGCATGTGGCAGCGGTGGCAGCAGCCTATGGTGATCCTGAGGGGAAGTATGCCGCGTACCTTTCACGAACGGTGGAGGACTACAGGAGGAAGGCATTCTGGTTCTACGACCAGGCTGGAGCAGTGCAGGGAGCGGGAAGAAAAAAAGCGCGGTGGATTGGGGAGATGATTGTGGAAGCTGTGTTTGAGTGCCCAGCGGTGTTTTCTGAGAAGGAGAAGGTGGAGGTGGACAACGGGGTGTTCGTGACGTGCGCAGAGCTCAAGCCATTCTACGAGACACAGCTACCATACTAGATACCCAAAATGGCAATCATGTCACACACCGCAGCCTGTGCTCTGCTCTGCTCTGCTCTTTCTCATGTCCGACTCTGCTGCAGGCTCAACTGACAGATCTGTCCAGGTCAAGCTCGTCTTGTTAGGTGCGACCGCTTCCCCTCTTCTTTTCTTCCATTCATCTCGCCACAGGTGAAGCTGCCGTCGGCAAATCCTCCGTAGTTCTGCGCTTTGTACCCTCGTCTCTCTTCCACCTGTCTTCTTCTGATCCCCCTCAGGTTAACAACGAGTTCCAACCAAACAAGGAACCTACTATTGGTGCTGCATTTCTCACTCAGAAATGCCGACTCGACGATCGCGTGCTTCGCTACGAGATCTGGGACACGGCTGGACAAGAGCGCTTCCATTCGCTAGCGGTATGTAGCCTCACTCTCCGTCTTTCCTTATTCCTCACTTACAACCCACCAGCCCATGTATTACCGCAATGCCCAGGCGGCCGTCGTCGTTTATGACTTGACCAAGGCCTCCAGCCTCGAGAAAGCCAAGTCCTGGGTCAAGGAACTTCAGCGACAAGCCAATCCCAACATTGTCATTGCCCTTGCTGGAAACAAGGTTGACCTCGTACAGCCTTCCACCTCCTCTGCCGATGCCTCCGCATCCTCTGAATCCGACGGTGAAGCAGACGATGCTACTGCTACACCTGGCGAAACGCCTTCATCGGAAGCCGAGCCCGAGCCCGAGACGCTTAGACAAGTTCCAAGAGACGAAGCACAGGCATATGCAACTGAGGCCAGTCTTTTGTTTTTCGAGACTAGTGCCAAGACAGGCGAGAACATTGTCGAGTTATTTACAGAGATAGGTGGGGTACCTAAATCCATTAACTATCGCTCCACCTAAATATATCATAGCCAAAAAAATTCCCATCGAACATATATTGGCTGCAAAGGGTGGTTCCAACCGCGGTGGTACGTCGGGCTCTCGTGCGGGCGGCTCGAGGCAGGACAATGTGAATCTGGACGAGAATCCTGCCAAGTCAAACGACGGCTGCAATTGTTGAGGATAGACAAGGCGCTTTATATTTACACCTTATGTTACTTCACGTGCGTCCAAACGCATGCTGTCTACATCCAGTCTCCTTCTGACGTACATTCGTATGCGGCTGTAATATGTTGAGTTCTTAGTAGAATAAGACAAGGTACTATGCCAGCTTGACAAGTCCAAGTTCAGTCAACATATGGTGGAGGACGTGTCACATGCTCCTGCTCATTGTGGGAATCCGGGATCAAGTATGGCGGTGGTGCGTGCCCATGTGATGGTTGGATATCACGAGGTGGTGGTGCGTGAGGTGGTGGTGGTGGCTCGCTATATGAAGAAAGTAACATCGGAGACAGACGCTGAGGAGATGTACGTCTTATCTGTGCAGGAGACCGAAATTCGGAATCTATTGAAGGTGGGGGATCCGAAGGATCGTCCATAGCTGGTGGAGGCGGTGGGTGATCTTCGGCGACAACAATGTTCTGTCCACGGTCAAGGACGAGACCAAGTGCCTCTTCCATAACCCTATCTGTTTGATGCATGTCAGTCAATACAGTCAAATCAACCTGATGACCCGGTGGGGGGGTCGATGAGTGCTGTATATCTTCTGTATGCCCATCGAACTGTTCTGCGGTAGAAAACCCAAATTCAAGACCTTCACCAGCTATGACCGGTGATTGTTGGTACAACTCTTCGGGATTCGTGTCGGGAATGATGATTTCTGACTCGGATTCGAGAAATGTCGGTAGATGAGTAGACGCCGACGCTTCCGCAGTTGACAGCGAGAATGGAGGCGGGGCGTCGCGTTCATCAAAGGGCGGAGGTGCTCCGGCAAAGCTTGGACCAGCTTCGCCTTCCGAATAATGAGGAACGTCCAGGTCGGCCTCTTCATGTCTAATGGTTTCGGCAGGAGGGCGATCGTGCTTCTTTTGATAAGCCTCGTCTATGGACGGAGCGACCTCGGGAAGGGGAGCGGATGGCGGGAGAATTGTGATGGGAATTGACACGTGTGATACACGCTCAGTGTGAGTAGATAGGTCGACGAATGCAACGTGGATATTGACTCTGAATGTCACGGTATGCAAAAGAGTGAATTGCGTGATAGATGCCCCTTCTATATCCGTTTCCAAGTCACTATAATCAGTGGTTGGTAAGTCAAGTTGAAAACAGGACGAATGGACATGCGGGTGTGGTAAATGGAGAATTTGGCGCAGCTTGATATTTCGAGATGCATGGAATCGACATGTCGCACCCGAGTGGGCGACAACGGTGCGATATGAAGAACCTAGAAATAAAGGCGATTGTGGGGCTTCTTTGAGGCTTGTCGTAGGTACTGAGCTTGGCATTGCCACGGAGGGCCCATCGGCGAACCCGTCAAACGCATTGCTCACGGCAGGAGGCAGGTCTTGGTCGGAGTCTGAGTCTTGATCATTACCATCGTCCCTCTTGACTTTGATGATTCGTATGAGCTCTGTCCTCACATTGCGAAGCCTCAGACCCTTGTCCACGACAAGTTCTCTGGTCGGCGGGGGGACTGTAATGTAGACAGGGATTGGCTCCCCGACCTTGAACGTCGTCCGCGGAATCTGAACCTCGACCCTAGTTGGACTATCTATGAGGAAAGTTTCGGGTGAGGCAAAAAGCGAATGGGCATGCGCGCTATATCGACGCGTATGGACAATTGTGGATTTGGACAATGGGAGATCAGACTGGAGGGAGGGCAGTAGGGTGGCGGTGAGCACATGAGAAAGGGAGGAATGGGGTGTCTCTATTGACTGAGGAGTGTCTTGGGCCAACGGAATGGCAAACGGGAGGCTAGGAGGCAGCAGGGACGAATCGGAATCGGGCTGGAAAAGGACGAGTTGGGACTCGGCAAGTTCTATTTCGCGCAGAAAAGCAGACTCGGATGTGCGAAGTGACAGGATGCTGGAGGCAGAGGAGTCAGAGAGGGCCGACAGGGAGACAGGCAGCATACACTTTGGACCAACGGCCAGGCAGGACACCCTTGATGTGAAGCTCGCCCTCAATGGCGGCATGCTCATCCTCAACGCCGAGATGGCCTGTCTGGAAGCTGATGGAATTTGCAGGAGGAAGGAGGAGGAGCTGGGGCAGGTCAGGGTGGTCGTATGTTGGAGGTGGATGGTCTAGTGACATCTTACAAGTCAAGATTACAAGTCAATTACAAGTCAGTAAGTGAAGATTACACAATTACAAGTCAAGATTACAAGGATCACTCACAAGTCAATGTTAACTTACAAGTCACCCACTAGTCAGTTATTATACAAGTCAAGATTATGACGAAAAACCAAAACTTTCTACACGCGCAAGGCTTTCCAGCTCTTTGAACAACACCTCGTCCGTCGCCACCTCGCGATCCATCAGCATCTCCAGCGCCATCCCCCGCTGCCCACCCAATAGCCCCGTCCCCCTCTCCACCCTGTTCTCCCCCGCCTCCCCATACCCCATCCCGAACGCCAGTGTCGCAACCGCCGTCTCAGACGTGTCAAACGCGTCTTCCCCATCATCCACCACCTTCATCGTCTCTACAGCACGCCGCGCTGCAACCATAAAATTCTTCCGGTCCGCGCTCCACAGGAACTTACGGATCAGCCGCAACATCACATTTTTAAACCCCAATCTGCGATCCTTCTTCAGCCTCTGTTTCGCACTTGGGGGCGCCAGGAATGCCAACGAGTACATGGCCATTAAAATTTTCTCCACGTATCCCATCCATATCTCCCTCATAACTAGCTGGAAATCAGCATCTGCCACGGGCAGTCGGTGAACAAGTGCTTCAAACAATTGACGAATAGAGGCACATGGCACAGCCTGCGCAATTACTTGACGATTCGAGTCTGTCTGGCTCATCTTGGTCAACACTTCCAACGCCGCGTCGGCCAATGGCGGCGGCTTGACCGATCCGTTTAGCTGCACTAGTCCATACGGTGAGATGGTTTCTGCCGAATCAATCAGATATGAAGCAACCAAGTCAAAGATTTGTCTGGCCACAGCTAACTTGAAGGCCGACGTCTGGCCGCTGTGCGCTAGATCGAGGAAAGGCGCAAAATTAACCAACGCGTATAAAACATCTCTGCGCAAGGCAACGAGGTCAATTAGTGATAGCGCAGGCGATGCAGGCCGTATCGTTCCTCCGGTGCTTGTTGCAGAACATAGACGGAGAAGCGTTGATAGCACTCGCTCGTGTTGACTCATGAATTTGGTATTGTCATGAATTAGGGAAAAGTTGCGCAACAGGTTTGAGATTACAAGAACCACGTTGGCCGTCCGTTGACGTGGGCCAAGCTGTGGATCTTTTGTGCCTGGTCTATCCCGAAGCGCAGCAAAAGGCCAACTTTCATCGTCAATAATCGTGTTCACTAGCTCTCGATTCGTCACGAATGACCCATCATCCGTTGCCGGGGTGGATGCCAAGTCCTGATTATCTTTAAAAGCAACCTCTTCGAGGAAATCAAGGAGTTCTTCAAACAATTCCATGCACTGCATGATGGGAAAACCAGTACCCTGTGTTGGTCCGCGCATTGTGGATAGCAATGTCAATGTAGTGAGAGCATATGATATTTCGGCCGATAATCGGGAACGAATTGACATTGTAAGGGCTTCAATGTCGACGACGCCCCAGTCATTTATATCGCGCAGAGGGCGAGGTGCAGTATTTGTATGCTCGATTTCAAATTTTTTCAGATCCCGACCACCTTGTGTGCTGATTTCACGGGCGAGAGGCACGTACTCGATCTTTCTGCGTACGGGTTGTCCAGCCTGATTGAGGCTTGGACCAGATTTCTGCGTAGACTCGCCTGATGATTGCTCATAGCCAACGGCAGTAGGGAGCTGTAAGGAGTAATAAACATAAGAGACAACGCAGAGTAGTGGAAAGCATACAGTGTTCGGTTCCGGCGGTTCTAGGTGCACCTAGTCTAGCGCAAGGTTAAACTAAATTGGACGTTAACTCACCTGTTTTCTGTCGAGCTCGTTTATTACCCTCTCCCTCAAACTCCATCTTGCGTTTGATTCCTTGAACATCTTGGTCAAGAACGTTGTCACCCAACTCCACTGCACTGTCTGACTGTGGTAAGGATGAAAGGCTATCAGCAGAAGCAATAGAAGTAGCATTGGATGAAGCAAGAAGGCCGGAATGAGAGTTGAAAATAGCAGAGGATGGCCGTTGGGTTGGTGTCATGGGGGTATGAGTGGCCTGTGGAAGCTGTGTACTGGAGTTAAGTGAACCATGAATTTGGACTCCAGGTTGTCCTAATGTTGCCATCGAATTGGTCCCCGTTCGTTGCATCTGTACTGGTGGGTTCGGCTGCGCGAGTCCAGACACCCCTTGCATAGGTCGATTTTGCATTGTAGGAGCAGCTTGGGCTGGGAACGAAGCACCAGGTGGGCGCGGTGCCATCTGCATTCGCTTCTGATGTTCTGGCATGTTAATGTTACGCTTGTATAATTCTTCAAAAGGGTAAAGGATGGCCATGTAGTATTGGGATAGCATATTAGCAACGGAAGTTGAGCCATTGGCTTGAGGCTGTGGAAATTCCTCTGGTAGGTCAAATTGACCCGCGATAAGGCCCCATCCATTTCTATTCGTGATCTAATTAGACGTAGTTGGGATCAAGAATGTACAAGTTTCTGAGCTGAGAAAGAACATACGGCATGGCCACCACCATTGTGTTGTACTAGCCCCCACAATTTGAAAAGATTGACATCTTTTCCAGCGAGGCGAAAAGAGCCCACCTCCGACGAAGGCTCGATGAGCTTCCACGGTGAGTTGGTATGATCATAATCTGGTGTCGGTACACCGGTCAGAGCAGGAGGGAGGGGAGTGTTGCGCTTTGCCATGACATTTGCAAGGCCATTGAGGAAGACTTGTTGTCTCTGCCGAAGTTGTACGGCGGCTTGCGTTGGATTGCGCGTGGCGTTGGGTTGTGCCATTGCAGGATCAAGAAAAGATGTATTAACAACCGAATTGGAAACTGAGCCGATTGTATGGCTGTTCTGAATCTGAAAATTTGCAGAAGAGTTCAAAGAGTTGTTTAAAAGTTCAGCGTTGCTGGATGGGTAACTGGCAGCGTTAATGCTGCCAATATATGGTGTTGATGTTGTGGCGCTTCCAGAGACCGGTGCAGTTCTACTATTCGATGATAATCTGCCTTGTCCTGCTGCATTGAGAGTCGCCATTTGTTTCGCTGCTTGAGCAGGGTTCAAGTTGAAGAGGGTTGCCTGAGCTGCAGGATCGAACTGTTGGTTAGGGGCGAAGTTTGAAGGTTGTTGCCTGAGCTGGTAGCCATTCTGGGGCCTGAAAGGAGGGGTTAGATGCGGACGAAGGAAGAGAGCGAGAAACCGACAGCATTTGTCGAGGACTGCGTGATCATCCACCACCGTGACGTGACTTTACAAATGTCAGAAATCGACCAAATTTTTGCAACCAAAGGCAAGGCAATTGCAAACGCCTTGGACCCACCGCCATCGAAAAAGAAGAAGAAACATAAGAATGCTTCATTCCAACGATCTCCAGATGTTCTTAGCCATAGCTCTTCGTCAGAACACAAAAAACGACCACCACCAGAGACCGTCATCGATTCCTCCTCTGATATCGTCCAGCCCAAGCGTCCAAAGATCGCCAGAGTGGCCAAGTCCAGATCTAACTGGCCTGACCATCAGGATGGTGATGAAACAAAATTTAAAGATTCAAGAGGGTCGACGACTCGTAAGTCAGTCAATGTTCGGACTGTTCAACCCATACATGGTTAAATGCAGGGCGGATAACGGAGGAAGGTTGGCCAATCTACAAAGAAGATGAATTGGGCATTCGCCATGACGGAGGTGGTAAGTCCACAGCTCTCTGGTTGACACGCATCTGGAACCTCATTATATCAAGACACATCTCTTTGCCCGTTTGATTGTGATTGTTGTAAGTCCTTTGGTATATGTACGTGCTTTCCCTACTGATATACAGGCTTTTGACGTGTTAACTACTATGCTAACATGGTATCATTCATAATTATATGTTCGCGAGCTGTAAATGTGCAATGAGCTAGACACCTTCCATGCACACAGGTTAGGTCCCCGAATTTGTTGTCCAGAGATTTCCTATCGCCCCTTCTGTTGGAGCTTCAGATACTTGGAGTTCTTTCAGCAACGTGGACGAAGGAGGCATGACTATTGCGTGAATGCCATTCATCAAGTTGCCGTCGTTCAGCTTCTTGGCTCTATCGAAGCCTCTCAAACGGCCATCTGGCATTGGTTTGTAGAGGTCAATATGCAGCCAAAATAGACTCACCCAAGCTAACATTTGCCGTGATTCTCCATTCGCGGAAGTGATGTAAATAGGATAGGGATACATGCAAATGATTGATGTACTGAGTGCGAGTGCATGCAGAATTAGCCTATGTCAGTCGTCGTCGTCGTCGTCGTCGTCATAATCTACCAGCCCGGGCCGCTGAGCATCATTCTTTAGTTCCTCACCAAAAGGGTCGTCCCCTGCAGTTCCTTGTAGCACCTCTATCTTTCTGACTCTTTTCTCTTCCGCTAGTCTCTCTTCTTCCGCCTTCTTTGCCTCGTAAGCTTTAGTCCCAGGAACCTTTTCAGGATTCTTGCAAATCCGCAGTCTTCTGTCAACCTCCCGGACAGACTCGACGTCAGGGGTTCGTCCCGAAGACATAATCAGAGATTGTATTGTTTCGATAATAGACTTGAGTGCTGAGACTGATAACTTGCCGTCAGGTATGTCAGGAGATACCTTGACATCGATCCACGTCGCTGCTGCTTCTGGCGCTGCGAGAGAGAGTGCACTGAGGGCAACCTGCGATGGGGCATAGATGAACTCGGCATCCGTCAAACGAGATGCGCGAATATGGCCCAGGGCTGCATCATAGACAGACATGGGTAAGAGAACTGGTTCAGGTAAGTTCTTTGAATGTAAGTAAGACAGAAGGACTGTAAGATATTCAGCCCACCTGTAAATCAAGCCAGGCTCCCCATAGCGCTCGATGAGCATGCCATGCAGCAAATTCGAATTCAAGACTCTGCGCAACCAAAAACTCCAAATTGAGAACATCCGAGGGGGCGGTATTCGGGATGCGAGAGACGTATGCATCTATGGAAATGGGGTTATTAGTCGTCTTTGTTGCGAGAAATAATGCAGTCAGCCTGAATTAACGTCAGTTGCTCGCCGCAAAAGCGTACTTGAAACACCCACATGACATTTTTAGGATGCCAATCCATCACCGTGTTTTTCAAGTAGAAGCGTTTAAGATAAGTCATAGCAGTCGCTTCCACTTCCTCCGGAAATCGAAACAAAGTACATAGCTGGGTGATTTTGCTGACGTATAACTTTACGAGAAGTAATTCTTCATCTGCATCGAGGAACGACACATTAGCAGAAGAGCCTGGCTGCACGATGGGAGTGAGCGTATATCAAGTAACGAAGAACATAAACTACCTCGGCTGCTTCAAAGGTGCTGCGAATAGCAGCGACGGCCGATTCATTAAGAGATTTGCGGATGTCTGCAAGCTGTTCGAGCGAATACCTCCAATGTCTGAATTGCGAGCTGGCCTCGTACAGAGGGACCTTGACTGGCGGACCACCATCGTCTGGTGTGGCAGCCGAAGTCAACATGGATGGGGAACACATGGGCGTGGGAAACCACGGCTAGAGCTGAACACAACGCGAAAGACAGGACGTTCTGCTCTGAATCCGATGACAAATAGCATTTTCAAGGGGCGGGGGTGGCAGGACGGCGAACCGCATGGTTGACAGAGAATATCTCTTGGCTGAAGTCGTCCGTCACACGGGGGATACTGAGTCAGCGATGCCACAATGTAGCGGATACGCACCTCGTGAGCCTGAGCTTGAATCTGCCATGACCTGGACTCCAAGGTTTCAGAGTTTCCATCATCATGCCCATCAAGATGCCAGTCATCAATACACACAGAGCTTCTCGCCGGTGTCCGCAGAGCCGAAAAATCAGCGTTCAACCTTCAGTCAACTCCTGTACAAAGAACGTTGATGACCCACTACAATCGAGTCGCCAATATCAGCCAGGAAATGTCTCTGCTGTCACAGCCTTTTTGATGGAACGCAATGGCACTCCAGAAACAAAAAACATTATATATCATTTTCAACCACAGTGACCCATCGGCGCTCTGCTGTTCTGAGCATCTCCGCTGCATCTTTCAAATGCTTCACGACATCCCTTACATGTCCCCTGAAAATCATTCCCCGAAGGACATCACAAACGACTTCATCGAGATCAGCACAGTCATTCATAACTATTCATTTGACATTTTTGCGCGTCGTGTTAAGGACAGGATTCAGAAGTACATAGTTGAACAGGGTCGGAACCGGTACACCTCCGAGGAACATAGCATATTATCGGTTTTCCTTGGCCAAGTAAGAGTGATTTTCAACATCATCGCCATGGCACGGGACACACGAAAACTTTCAGCCAAGTTAGTAGCAATTCTCGTACGCATTTATTCATACTGGACGAAAGGGAACATAATTCCTCAAGACGACCAAAAAAAATTTACAGAAACTTTGCTTGACCGGGTGGATAAGTGGCTGGCTAATGGTGTGTGAACCAGCACCAATTTTACTCTGACTAAAATTCACATCTTTTACTTAGAGCATGGCATAATGTTCCAGCTCCGGCGTTGGGGGCTGAAGATAATGTCCTTTGTGATCTCGACTCACAGGCTTTTCGCACTGACCCAGTCGCACCGTCTCCGCCGCCCCGTGGATGGGAAATTCATGGTCGTACTAGTTCTCCCCTCACCAATTCCTGTCCTTTATCACTGCGACTTGTCCCCAGAGAATATCAAAGTGGCCATGGCTACTGCTTTGGCAGGAACGTATTTGCTTTCTGCAAAATGGAATGGGGCCCGTGATTCATTCGTGCAGGGCATTGTGAATAGGGTGAACACTTCTGAAGTGGTTCGCAAGGTACTTACAGTGCACACTGAGCTTGCTATGATCATGAAAATGCACAAGCGCGAAATCAACCCACATTGATGTCTCAAAACTTTCCTGCATCACGTGCAATCACTACAACATCAGTACCAGGGCTCACCCTGGGTGGGTTTGGCCTGAACTTCCTCATCTCGACCAAGATCTTCGTGCGCGGTTTTTAACAACTATCAAACAGCAGCTTTGTCATGATTTAGAGCAGCATGAAATGATGAGGCGACTCTCAGATATGGGATCTGTCCGCTTTTCTGGATTGAAATTACATACAACTGCTGCTGAGATGGCTCGTGCTTTAAATGGATGTGACCTTCCATTTGGTAGTATTCCATGCACCAGACGACGCTTGTACCCGTGCCCGAGCAGGAGTGTGGATTCAAGACTGCACAGCTAATGAAGATCACATTGAGCTCCGACCACAGGGCAGTTGATGGTGCCGTAGCGGCCAGGTGGTTATCAGCATTCAAGGGATATGTAGAAAACCCTCTCACAAACTACTGGATGTAGACTGTCCGGAATTATCTTGGAGTTTGAAATCCGGGGATAGTAAGTATGGAACAAGCTCGATTGCTTTGTATGCTTGGAACCTTATGGGTACGAAGCCGCTTCAAAATATCATCACGAGTTGGGTGTAATTCCAATCCAAAAGAGCCAGATTCCATGTTGCTATCTGAGAGTTACCTCATCGTTTCCTGGTGCTCTAAATCGCGACAGAGCTGCTGTCCGATAGCTGTTAAAGTGCTCATAAAGATTTTCGTCAAGATTCGGAAGCTCAGGCCAAACCCACCCGGTGTGCACTATAGGTGCCTTGTGAACCACTTCAGAATTCTTCAGCCCCTTCACATTGCCCTGCACGAACGAATTGCGGGCCCCGTCCCATTCTGCAGAAAGATACTTAGTTTCTACCAGGGCAGCTTTCATGGTATAGGGGAAAAGGTCACGGCGATAAGGAGGTGGGGTTGGTGAGGGGAGGATTACAACTGAGAATTTCCCATCCAAAAGATTGCGAAGGCGGCGCGACTGGGCGCGAAGAGCCTGTTGGTCGAGATCACAAACGACATGGTCTTCAGCCCCTAGTGCCGGAGCTGGAACTTTATGCCTCTAAGTGAATTGTAGTTAGAGTAAAATAGGAGCTGGATCTACCACACTGTCAAGCAATGTATCTGTGCTTTTGGTAAGGTCGTCTTCAGGAATAAGGTTATTGTACGAATAAACGAATAGAAGTGTTTTCATAATATCGGTTGAAAATTTTTGCGTGGCCTGCGCGGCAACGATCTGGATAATACGGCCCACTTGGTCAAGGAAATCCAACACTATGCCGAGTTCCACGGAATTAAACCGGTTCTAGCCCTGTGCTTGGTAACATGACGTGCAAAAATCCTAAACGAGTAGTTGTGGATGACTCTGTTGATCTCAAAGACGTTCTTCTGGGAGTGAGGATTTGCGGGGCACAAGTAATCGCGAAGATGGCACGAAGGTGCGGAGTACAGCAGAGCACCGATTCGTCTCTGCGGCTGAAAATGATATACAATTCCATTGTGTTCTTCAAAGCGGCCGTGACAGAGGAAACGATCCCCGGCTGACATAGTGATATTTTGGCGACCACATCGAGGAGCGATTGTAGTCGCCAGGCAAGTGGGCCATCCTGGATGGGGAGCTCTGCATGTCATGGATGCCGTATCTGGAGTTTGGCTCGCACGGTTCATCCGAAACTATCTCACGTAATCACAATCAACAGCGCGTCGGTCATTGATGCATCTTTCATGGACCAAGATTCTTGCTCATTCTTGTTCAAGCGATGGTCCGAGGACTATGAAAGCTTTCAGAAGTTGCGGCACGAGTTTGCATCTCTCCAACAACAAGTAGGTGCACAACAAAGTTGGTTCTACATTTTTTGACACTTTCACCATGAAGTATGATAGCCTTTTCAGACAATTTCAGGCAGTTCAACAGGAGCGAGAAAAAGAAGCGCATGTACGATCAATTGCAGCCCAAGACGCGTCTCTGAATAAACAGAATGCGGACCAACGAGAGTACGAAACTCTGAGGCAACTGGTACGCAACGATATCTCTTCGCTCGGAACAGCTATGATGGGTGTACAGTTTGATTCATCTACTGCAGAAGTGCAGTTTCTCAAGGATCAAAACCACAACCTACATCAAGCTTTGCACAGGCATGAAGAACAGGCTGCCAACAGTGCTCAGTCAATTTCAAAGCTAAGCGAGGATTTACAGAAATCGGGCTTGGAAAACGCGAATATAAGTAAACAGCGGGATCAATTATCGCACAAATGCGAGGAAATGGTCCATAAGTATGAGGACTTGCAGCGCAACGTTAACATGGCGCATGATGCTAATAAGAACTTCGAAGACCAGGTAAGGTCCATCCCTTTTTTTTAAAAATTTTTAGACATAATCCTTTTTTTCCAACTCCCAGACAACAGAGGCAACACGAAAGATGGAGTTTATTTACGTCGAATTGGCCCGTGTTACCGCGGTATGCTGTCTAAATGCATTATATTTTTATGGCCACAACTATGCTAGATTGCCAATCAGTTCGAGGAAATCGAAGCAAGTCACAAGGAAATGGTAGCTTCCTATGAAAAACAGGTATACTTTGAGATCTTGTTCAATGTCCAGTTCTGTAATAACAGTTATTAGATACGAGACATGACCCAATTGCTCAGGGAAAAGGACGTCGAAAAAAAGGCATTAAGCGACGAACTAGCATATTGCCGCGATCACTTGCAAAAACTACGTGATTCAAACAAGTCCTTAACGTCCACGGTAGCTAATGTACAGGGCATGGTTAATCAGTCAAGTCCGTATGCTTTTTTTTGACACTGACTTTACGCTCTAGATCGTAAACAAGCTGAATGGCACCCATACCACTTCTACTGATACAACTCCAGCGCGACCAACCTATCAACAAAGCTCGCAGAGGAACATTTCAACAGCTGCACCGAACAAGCAGCAGAGTGACGGCATAGGGTCCAACAATCCATGTAAAAAACCGAGCAACCCAACACAATGTCAAACTATCTGCGATTCAAAAGTAGCCAGCAACAGGATTCGGGCAACCCCTCAGACAGCACCGAACTCCACAGCTGACAGTTCGCGTACGCAAATCACCAGAGTCTCAATGCCCTTAGCACGCCGTCAGATGTTCGACGGTTTTACTCCTATTGTCCCAGACATCATGAATGCTGGGGTGGAAGAACCCTTTGAACGAAACTTTCTGAAAGCCACGATTGGAGGAGCCATACAATCACTTGTTGTCCGGTTCGTACTCAGATCTTCCCCTTTGCCTATTCACCGATACTTCACATAGAGTTACTGACAGCCAAACGCCTCTGGCGAAGGCCCGTTGCATAACCACGTACTTGTGCCCAAGTTTAGACCATAACCCATGGTGTCCGATTACCCCTGGCGAACACGGATATATGTTTGTTGGCCTGGGCCGAGAGAAAGACACATTCTTGGAACCACAGGACTTCAACGTATTTGTGGGTTTGCTCAAGGGCAAGAACAACGAACGTCGAAAATATCGATACATGGGAGTATATCGCGCGATTCGTGTTTCTCCATTGATTGTGGAGGAATGGAATACGCTCTCAGAGTCTGTGCGTAACTTTCTATCAGTTATTATAATAATGACCAACGTTTTTCAGGTCAAAGAAACGTATGTGTCACGGACAAAGGAAAAATCGGGCGATTCCCGCACTTTGACGCAGATAAGGGCCGCTTATGACAAAGGGCAATTGGTAGTTCCGTGCGTTAAGCTTCAGTGCGTCGATTTTGACAGTATCCTTTTTTCGAAATTAGTAGAGGCAAATTCGATACCTCTACCTGTGGCTGGGAATAAAGAAGCATCCTCGTCTACCAAGAAGCGACGCATGAGCAATGAGGAATCTGCGCACGGCTCCCACAAGAAGAAAATTACCTTCGTTTGATCATTTTCAGGAGATTTATTGGATTATTATAACCTACCATAGACTTCACTCATTCAGTAATACTGCGACTGTAATTCTATCGTACATAGTCATGTCAGCTTCACAATCTAACTACGACACAAGTACATAACATCTCAAAATCATGACTGGCAACTTAGCGCGCAAGTCCTGTCCGCTTGGCGTTCCAGGTTATTGCAAACCATGATGACTCTCAGTATGCTGATAGTGATGTAGAGCGGCCTTACTTGGCCATTGGGCTCGAAGGATCTGCGAACAAACTTGGGGTAGGAGTCATCAAGCATGATCAAAATGGCTTGGCTGCTGTCCTATCCAACGTCCGACACACATACATCACGCCGCCTGGAGAAGGTTTTCAACCTCGAGACACTGCCATTCACCACCGACAATGGATTCTCAGCGTCATCAACGATGCCGTCAACAGAGCCAGCATATCTATTCATGACTTGGACTGTATCTGTTATACCAAAGGCACGCCCTCCATAGCCAACGGAACTAGATTCCAATCTCATTCGTTCATAACAGGTCCAGGTATGGGTGCACCGTTGCAATCTGTTGCATTGGTCGCGCGGACGCTCTCCATATTGTTTGGCAAGCCTCTTGTTGGTGTCAATCACTGTGTAGGGCGTAAGCCAGATTTCCGATTACCCCAATCTGTAAATTGACCGTTTATGCAGATATTGAGATGGGTAGGGAGATCACTGGAGCACAAAACCCCGTTGTTCTCTACGTATCCGGCGGAAATACGCAAGTGATAGCCTATTCACGGCAATGCTACAGAATCTTTGGCGAGACTCTCGACATCGCTGTTGGGAACTGTCTCGACCGCTTTGCACGGGTGATCGGTCTCAGTAATGATCCAAGCCCTGGATATAATATAGAGCAAGAAGCCAAAAAGTGACCTTGGATCACAACCGCAACCATGATCACTTACATATTCTCAGGGGCACACGTTTAATGTCCTTACCTTATACGACCAAAGGAATGGACGTTAGTCTGTCAGGCATCCTGACATCAACCGAAGCATATACAACGGACAGGCGTTTCCGCCCCGATGGCAAAGCTAGAGACGGTGACGACACCGATATCATAACACCCGCAGACCTTTGTTTCTCATTGCAAGAGACGGTATTCGCAATGTTGGTCGAGATCACAGAACGGGCAATGGCACATATTGGGAGTAAAGAAGTTTTGATCGTTGGTGGTGTCGGTTGTGAGTGATAACATTAACTGGAGATTACATGCGCTCAGAATACGCGGCCAAAGGTAATGAACGATTACAGGAGATGATGGGTATTATGGCTCGTGAGCGTGACGGTCAAGTATTTGCAACGGACGAAAGGTACGTGGATGGCTGTTGACAACCTGAACCAATCGTCCATTCTGCTGTTACTAGATTCTGTATCGACAATGGCATCATGATTGCCCAAGCTGGATTGCTGAGCTATCGTATGGGTTACGCGACGCCTTTATCAAAGAGCACCTGTACGCAGAGGTTTGTTTTGGGAAACAGCTCACAGTATCCTTGGTAACCCTCTTTATAGATTTCGTACTGATCAGGTGCATGTCGCGTGGCGAGCTTAACTGGGAATGCTTAAAATGTCAAAGCGATAGTGGTAGAAAACGGTCAACCTGATGTATTAACTGTTGACAGCACAAAATGCCATCCCTCCGGGTCTACAATCTTCATTTCATTTCCCAGCTCGTCAAATTGCTCCCACCACCAATCGTGTAGGACTCCATACAATTCCTCCGTTTCGGCAGAAGTGATCCTTCCCTGCCACGGCTTGTCTGGAAAGATGTAATGAACACAACGCACTTCGTCATCCCTCCATTCCTGGGGATGTGAATAACGCAGCGTTTTCAAGGCGTTGTAGTACCACCTGATAGGTCTCCATTTCCCTTTAAAAAAGGTGGCAAGGAGATCCTGATCAGGGAACGAAAAAGTAGCGACATCCTTGGATGTGGCCAAGTAATTGTAAATTTCCTGGGCAATATGTTTCGAAGGATTTATGACAACTGTGCCGCTATTTAGTTGGCTGTAAGGTCGTCGGTCTCCCTTTGTCGGGGAAGGCGGCAAAGCTGTTGGGTGCGTGACAGCACTGTGTGCACAGTTCGCCGGTATCCTGAAAGAGAAACATCCAAACAGGATACGAACAAGCATAGAAAAAGAAATACCAGTCTGCAGGGTAGTGGGGTAACCCCCGCGGATTGCATGCGCAGACGTGAGCGGCAGCAATTTCATCTTCAGGTAGTTCCATGTCGAATAACTCATCCATATTTCTTTTAATAATCATATCACAATCGAGCAGAACAATGCGCTACGGCCATGTATGAGTCTATGAGGCCAGGTTTCCTGATATTCTTACGTCATATTCATCTAACTCAAATCCTCTGCGCAATGACTGAGCGACATTTATGTCTCCGACGGCGGTCTTACCTGAGCTTGGTCCAAGTCTCCTGAAACCTCGTGTCATAAGGATCAAGACTATGTTTGCTCACGCCCGGCTTGAGCGGTTCGATTTCGCGCATTAGAATACCATGTTTGAGGAGAATGGTTCTTGCATCTGCTAGCAGGGATGGAGTGACCATTGCGACGAGGGCATATTTGGATTTGACAGTGCGTAATCCATGGTTAAGGACAAGGGCACCTGCTAGGTATGTCTCTTTGGTCAATAGTGTGACATAGGCTGCCTTCCTTGAACTCATGTGGATGCGATACAAGGGGAAAAGGATCTTATCCTCTAATAATTCTCTCATCGGATAAGTAAGTAGTCGCATGTCTTCCCCTTATCTCTGCGCTTCTCTTAAATGCTATCAGGTCACGGCTGACCATTGGACAATACAGGCCAAAAGGAAGAAATGAATGTAGCTATCAGTATAGTACATTTTAACGCAGGCGACTGTTGAATAGGGCTCGTTAGCTTGAATATGGAGGAAGTATATATGCCTACCGTGCTTCACGCTCACTCTCCAGGAGCGCCAAGATATCTTGCTCCCGCACAGGTCCCTTCACATTACGGATGATCGACCGTTGACTCTCGTCCATAAACTCTACGCGAACCTGGGTAACACCTCCACGAGAGCCAGTCCGTCCAAGGACCTATGAGATCTGTTAGGACAAGGAAGTACCGCGTGATTATAACAGACACAGACCTTGACGACTTTGGCAAGTTTAACTGCTGCTTTTGATGAATCCTACATAAACATTGACATCATGCATGTGCTGAAGAGATGAATGACTGACCATGGTTTTTGGGTCCGAATACTACGAAGTTTTGATGATACAACGCACGCAAGGTTTGGAGCTAATGAATCTCCGTTTTAAACTAGATAAGCGTCGGCAAGCCGGCCGCGACTGGCTGTTGTTTGTCTTATGCCCCTTCTATGAGCAAATGAATCTCCGTTTTAAATGATCGGACAACGCCGGTGAAAACGATCCTGTTACACTTTTCTCTTTCTTTTTTTTCCCTACAGAAAAGGTTATAAGGGAAGCCTTCCCGTGTTGTAAGCGAAGCGTAAACGAAGGCTGTGGCCTCAAATAAAAGGACCAAAGTCGATCCTCTTATACGGAATTAGTATCTATCGACAAGGGGGGTTGTACTCTATGATGAGGTACCAAGTCCTTCTTCACTGCGTCATTACTCCTCAACACGTTCTCGATGTAATACTCGCCAGCCTGCAGTGGTGTAAGTCAAAGAAAGACTTCCAATATGAATCTACCTTATAGCTACTGCGAACAAGCGGTCCGCTGGCCACGTACAGAAATCCAATGTCTTCAGCTATCTCTTTCCACCGGTCAAATTCAGCCGGTTCAACGTAACGATCCACTTTCATGTGCCGTTTTGTGGGTCGCATGTATTGACCAAAGGTGACCACATCAACACCGGATTTTCGCAATTCTGAAAAACGGTGAGCACTAGTCTGGAAGCTTGGATGCCATGGAACGCACCCTTAAGTGCATCCAGGACTTGATCATGGGTCTCACCAACGCCGAGCATAATACTAGATTTAGTTACTCGGACACCCTCGCTTTTGGCGTGTTCAAGCACTTTCAGACTTTGACGGAATGTCGCCCGGCGGTCGCGAACGAAAGGGGTCAACTCTTCTACTGTTTCGATGTTATGGGCATAAACATCCAGACCAGAATTAGCAACGAGTGAAACATGCTCTAAAACTCCAGCAAAATCGCCTGTCAGCGCCTCAACAAGGATATGCGGAGCCCTGGCACAATCAATATGAGAGGTATGGAGGAGGTCTTCTGCTCACTTTTGCTTTATCCTCTTAATGGTCTCCGCAAAATGTCGTGCCCCTCCGTCCGGAAGGTCTGTATGCTAATTAGGATTTGCCGCGGTTCGATGCATATAGAATCACCGTCTCTGTCGACACTTGTTAGGACTATGTAACCGACTCCCCAGCGGCTTATAGCTTCGGCCGTATTCTCGGGCTCGTGAGGATCCAAGGGCGGTGGTGCGCGTGATGTTTTGACTGAGCAAAATCTGCAGCCGCGAGTGCATGTGTCGCCCATCAGCTGAATGATATCATCAGGCGCAACTTCAGCGAATTTTATCTGGCACGCACCATAATTGTTGCGGTTGCTGCATTATGACCCTCGACTCCGGTCGTATCGCTCTTTCCACCGCCCCAGCAGTCACCAATGTTGGGACATCTAGCTTCTTCGCAGACTGTATGTAAATTGAGACCCCTGAGATCCTTCTTAATCTTATTAAATGATGCGCCAGATGGTATCGAGGTCTTGAGGTACGAGGGCAAACGAGGGCTAATTTCATATTTGAACGAAATACACAACTAGTATTACATGACATACCCCTTGGAATTTCCCAATACAACACGATCTGGTATGTTTCCAGCAATAAAGTCATTTAATGTAGGGCCAGAAGAAAGAGAATCGGAGAACTTTGGTTTTGGATGTACCGGATTTGAAGCAGTGGCAAGAAAGCGAGTAAGTCGAGGGAATGCTGATGGCCTAACAGCCATAGTGGTGTTTGTCCTTATTTATTGATGACTTGTCTGCGATGAACGCTCTGTCCCGCCGTGAGGAAGAAACTCTCCTCAAGGCCACAAAAGCGCGTGCTTTAAAGGAATGCGATACCGTTGTCAAGGGTATCAATGCAATCTTCCCCTTTCCAAGACCTCTTCATTGACTGCCCGAACAGAATTTGCAGCATGTGCCTCTGGTCGGACTATTTCAGTAGCGTGGGCTTGTAAAGACAAGCTCAAGGTTGTCCAAGATTGCATGCTTCAATTGTAAGGTTGTACCTTGCTTCCTCGAACAATATCTTATCGTGCCTTGGTAGTACTGGACCGGAGCCAATGGAGGCTATTCGGGCAGAATATGTTCGTCTGCGAAGGTTACAGCAGGAAGAAAAGATGGCTTCCCCTCCATGATGACCTTGAGCGATATTTACAGAGAGAATACAGGACGACTACATTCCGACTACTTCCTACTAAGGGCATCCCACTGTGCCTTGACACCTACGAGAGAAGTCACGAGACTATGCTGAGAGTCAGCATATCAACCATGAAGGCATTATTAGGAGAAGATACCCGAAAATTCCAAGCGTGCCTTCGTTGACATTGACGAGTCCTGCACCAGTTGCAGGGATCCAAATGTCGAGCCAATCGACTAATAGTTGCCGACGAGTTGTCGCGCGAGACCTGTAAGATATGTCAGACGTCTCTCGTGAATAAAGGCAGAAAGCGGACGCTTTGAGATTATTTAGCCTGGTTTCTCTTGCGGCCTCTTCAGCCAAGTCCTTGTTGCCCCATGTTCCCGAGGCCTCCAAGCGCCTTGCCTCCCTCACCAGACGGGCGGTCTATTAACGGTATTCAGTATCAAACCAGGTTCGTTATCCATAGCGTAACCTTGAAAACGCCATTCATGATACTGAATAGGATGCCGGCGAACCAGAACTGAAATGACATCTTTCGAACTCTCTGAGTAGTCTCGTGTTTCAGTCTGATGAATTTAATTGCATTTGCCTTTAGTCGACTTTAGTAGCTGGCGAGCCTCGGTGTTAGTCATACACACCCAAACGACAGCGTCGAATGTGAGAAACGCAGAATAGCTAGCTTGTTTGGCTATAGTTGAAAGCTGCTCGGCCAATGGGCTGGGCGCGAGTGCGGACCGCAAGACGGCTTGCAGGTGTTCGATTGGTTTGCCCAGACGAAGCACTGACGACGGTCATGCGCGTGCTAGAGCAATTACACAGACACGCACATTTTCTTGCGGTTCCAAGATGTGTCATGAGTGCCGCCCACCGTTGAGCCTCATCTTGGGTGCCTTTCTTGAGCAAATACCAGGCATAGAAGCGGGCAAAGTATTGCGCGGCACGGTAAGCCTGTGTCTCGATGAGAATTGTAGGTGGCAAGATAAGAAGACTTGCCTTGTCGCGGCCGATGGTTGAAGAGCCGTACTGCAAGGCCTGTGAGACGGAGGGGTGGAGGATGAGCTGGGAGGCAACGTCTGCCATTGCGGTACCGCGTTAAATCTCCTTAGCGACATTTGGGCAGGCAGTACACGTGATTCGACTTTGAATACTAGTACAAGGACCTTGTCTTAGCTGGACGTGTAATGAATCGGGTACAGTCGGGTCGGGTGTGGGCAATCAGGCACATCATTCGCTCGTTTCACTCGCGACCATGGCCTCTGTCTCAAGATTGTCCCGTTCAGTGCGTACCGCGGCCCAACTTCTGGACTTGCACGTGATGCTATCGCGGACAGGCTTTATATCCCTCCTTGAGGTTCTTCTCCTCGTCTACTCTCATGGTCCGTTGCCCCCCTATCCTTATATCTCCCTCTGACCAGCTCCGCAGGACCGCAAGTATCGTGTAGAACGCGACACCTTTGGTGAAGTCCAGGTCCCTGCCGATCGTTATTGGGGTGCGCAGACACAACGGTACCTTCCGAGCCCCTAGTTTCAGTGTTTAGTGTGACGCCACCACCCAGGTCCCTGCAGAATTTTGATATTGGCGGACCAACTGAGCGTCTTCCACCTCCGCTGATCAAAGCATTCGGCGTTCTCAAGAAGGCTGCGGCGACCGTAAACGCGACCTATGGCCTCGATCCCAAGGTCTGCCAGGCCATCAGACAGGCTGCTGACGAGGTTCGTATACCGCACGGGTCGTAGTCTAAGGTTTGTTGATTGAAAATGCGATAGGTCATATCGGGTGCGCTTTTGGACCATTTCCCACTGGTTGTTTTCCAGACTGGCAGCGGTACGCAGAGTAATATGAATGCCAACGAGGTGTCAAAGGTCGCTCTCTTCACCATTCTGGGTTAAACATTTGCCTAGGTCATTTCAAACCGCGCGATTGAAATCCTTGGTGGTGAGCTTGGCTCCAAGAAGCCAGTTCACCCCAATGATCATGTCAACATGAGCCAGAGCAGCAATGACACGTGAGTAGTGCCTTTTTATAATCAAGGTATGAAGAACGACCAAGTATGTTAGGTTCCCAACGGTCATGCATATAGCTGCTGTGATTGAAATACACCATTCTCTCATTCCCGCCCTCACTGAGTACGTGATCGCGCTGGACGCTAAAATCCAAAGCCTTTGAAATATCATCAGAGATCGGCCGACACATTTACAGGTATAAATATATATCCTGATTGTTTACTTGCGCTCATTTGTCGCATCATCGCAGGATGCGACGCCTTTGACACTTGGGCAAGAATTTAGTGTTATGTCCAGCAAATCACGTTCGGTATCGAACGGGTCAAAAGTGTAATCCACGGCTGTCTCTGCTTGCACAGGGTGGTACGGCTGTCGGAACTGTAGGACTATGTACACTGATATTCAGAATCGTATTGACTCGTCCACGTTTTTAGGGTCTGAACACTAAGAAGGGCTTTGATGTCAAGATTGCCGCTGAGGTAACCAATCTAACAGGACTTGAATTCAGGACAGCTCCGAACAAGGCAAGTACTGTTGCATGTTGGATAGCTGCGTGAGTCACGATCCTGAATAGTTCGAGTCTCTTGCTGCCCATGATGCCCTTGTCGAAGCGCATGGTGCTCTGAACGTGATTGCGTGCTCGATCATGAAAATTGCCAATGATATCCGGTATCTTGGCTCTGGTCCCCGCTGCGGGCTTGGAGAGCTACTTTTGCCTGAAAACGAACCCGGGAGCAGTATTATGCCCGGAAAGGTGAACCCAACCCAGTGTGAGGCGCTGACAATGGTGGCGGCACAAGTGATGGGAAATCAAACTGCTGTGAGCGTTGCGGGAGCCAGTGGACAGTTTGAGGTGAGTAAATTGTTACCGATAACGAGTCATTTGGGCTGACTCGGCGCAGCTCAATGTGTTCAAACCTGTCATGATAAAAAATGTGCTGCAAAGCATCCGATTGTTGTCTGATGGTGGGAACATGATACCATATATAGATTGATCCGAGGTTCTAACGTGGAGAGACAGGAGCACGTTCATTCACGAAGAATTGTGTGGTTGGGATCCAAGCTAACGAGAAGCGTATCAATACGCTGGTGAACGAGTCGCTGATGCTGGCGACGATCCTGAACAGCCATCTTGGATATGACAGTAGGTGTCGGACAAGGCGCGTTGGGGGAAGCTAACCCGAGAACAGATGTGGCGAAATGCGCGAAGAAGGCTCATCGGGAGGGGACGACGCTGAAGGAGGCGACAGTGGGGCTTGGGTATTTGAGTGCGGAAGAGTTTGATGAGAAAGTTCGGCCAGAGTTGATGCTGGCGCCAGAGTAGCGTAGGCTCGGATGCTTAGAATGAGTAAACGATCACAGACTTTTGAAACCGGCTCCCATGTCGCTCAGCAGAATCCTCAACGATGATCCACCTCCCTACCGCGCCCCTCCTCCTGCCCCCGCCCAAGACCCCACGTCGCCCGACGACGACGACGACCTCCCTGGCTCAAAGAAGAGGCGCAGGGCCCACGACGACGATGTCGACTACAAGCCCCCCGGCCAACGTCGCGTATGTCCTCTCCCTCTCCCGAGTCCCTTTTTTCTCATTTCGACAAAGCCTTCACGCAAAGGTGCCCAGCGTGCCAAGCCGCTTCCACTTCCCTCACTCGACAACCTTCCTGACCGTCCACCAAAAACGGAGGAAGAACTGCGTCTAGTCTCCTCCGACCTGGAAGATGCAGAGGATCTTTGGATAGAGGATCTCCGTGACTATATGCTCGACACTCAGAAGCGCAAAAAGCAGGTCGAAAAATGGTTCGAGACCAGCTTTCTCGTGAGTCGTGTAGGTCCCCCTTCTCGCCTTTTCTTTACTGACATTGGATAGGACCGCAACTCGGCCACTGCAAGGCAACTACACCACCATTATAATGCCATGATCGCTCGCATACCATTGCCCCCTTCGCCTCCCATGCATATGTCCGCCGCTGGATACTACGAAAACGATTCCCGGGGTGCCTCTCCGTTGTATTATGAAAACGGCTACGAGCATCGTCATCCTCGCCGTCACCTAGATGACTCAAGACATCCTACAAATTCAGAAGACGCCGCAGCAGAGTTGGAACGACAGATACTCGACGAGTCGTCAAATCTGGATCACCTAACGCGTTTCAAGGGCAAGGACAATGAAGCAATGAAGCGCCGGCAGGGGTCCGGCGTTGCGTCGGATGCCAGCAGCGACTTGGAAGTTCCATTCAGGGGTGACCGTACAGGACAAGCATATAAGCGTCGCAGGATAGATCAGAGTGCTGCGTGTATTGCAGACGACTTCGAACGATCATTGGGGAATGATCCTGTCTCCCTTTCAGCTGTCCTCAAATCGTCGGCTTCTAGGCGGAGCAAGGGAAAGATAGGCTACAGAGAGGGTAGCCAGGAGAGTGTTTCTCTCACTCCCAAGACTGGCCGGAAGAAACCTATGCCAAAGAGAAAGCCCGACATAGCTCCAGATGATCTCGAATTGGGTTCATATGCTCCTTCCCTTGAGGGCGATATGACCCCCATGGTATCGCGGCCTGCTTCTCCAGCACCAACAGCTTCGAGCATTGTCTACGAATTTGATGATGTCATACCTCCTCTCAAGAAGGCCAAGAAATTGGATGATACCGCAATGCTCAAGAGAGTGAAGACTCTGGAAGAGAATCAACGGAAAGTATGGACAAACATCGCCAAGAGGGACGTCAGCAAGGTAAGCATTGATTTCTGTGCCATATCTGGCGATGTTTGTGACGCACGTTCAGGCGCACCGCTTCCGCGTTCTGGGTTACCAATCCAAGGAGCAGCAATTGGAACGGATTGCAAAAACCGCTTCAGCCCATGCTCGAAGACCCTTTACAAAGACCGCGAAAGCTACAAAAGATATACAGGCAAAGGCGAAGCGGCTCATGCGTGAGATGCAAGTCTTCTGGAAAAAGAATGAGAAAGAAGAGAGGGACGTGCGCAAGCGGGAGCACAAGGAAGCTATGGATAGGTTGAAGATTGAGGAAGAACGGCGAGAAGCTGCTCGACAGGCCAGGAAACTCGAGTTTTTGATCAGTCAGACCGAGCTTTACAGCCACTTTGTAGGCAGCAAGCTGAAAAGTAAGCAAACGAGTCTGATGTATTGCAGGTGATTGATGAATTTCAATCATAGCGCAAGAAATCGAAGGAGATGGCGATCGTCCTCCACTTCCACCAGGGGCAGAAATGGAGGATGTTGACCTGGCGTCATTACAGGATATCAACTTTGATGATGGTAATCTAATGTAGCGATGATATTCTGTTTTGCTCAATTTCGTGTGTTAGATGATCCTACGAACCTCCATCGACATGCCAGATTGAACGCTCAGGAGGCCATTGCTCTAGCAAAGGAACGTGCCCAACAATTTGATGCTCAGGTCGCTCTTGAGAGGCGAGCGCATCAAATGACAACACTGGCCAAGACTTATGGATTACAAGAAGAGGGTGCTGATACTGCAGGTCCCCTCGTCGATCGTATGCACCCTACGTCTCATAATGTTCATCCACGCTGATATTATGCTTAGTTGACTCGGACGAACTCAACTTCCAGAATCCAACATCTCTGAGCGGCCCGTTGACTATTGCCCAACCTCAAATGTTGATGGCTCAACTCAAGGAGTATCAACTGAAGGGGTTGAACTGGCTCGCAACATTGTATGAGCAAGGCATCAATGGAATTCTCGCGGACGAAATGGGACTTGGAAAGGTGAAACAATCTTGTTACACAACGTACCGTAATTGACGTACCTTTGAACAGACTGTGCAATCCATCTCCCTGCTAGCACACTTGGCTGAGACACACGACATCTGGGGTCCATTTCTCGTCGTAGCTCCTGCTTCCACGCTGCATAACTGGCAACAGGAAATAACCAGATTTGTACCACGTCTGAAGGCCCTACCATACTGGGGGAATGTTAAAGAACGTGCAACGTTGCGTAAATTCTGGAGCAGAAAGGACATCAGTTATAACCAGGATGCACCATTCCACGTTTTGATCACCAGTTATCAGTTGGTCAGCGTGGACCAGCAGTACCTTCAACGAGTAAAGTGGCAATACATGATACTGGACGAAGCCCAAAATATCAAGAATTCCTCCAGCGTGCGATGGAAGACGCTCCTTGGCTTTCACTGCCGGAATCGCCTGTTGTTGACCGGTACTCCGATCCAAAACTCCATGCAAGGTAGGTTCACTTTCTTCCTGTCTAACCCGAAATACAATTGTTTCATTAGAACTGTGGGCACTCTTGCACTTCATCATGCCCAGTTTGTTCGACTCACATGATGAGTTCAACGAATGGTTCTCAAAGGATATTGAGAATGCAGCGGAGAACAAGGGCAGTAGGTTGAATGAACATCAACTGCGACGGTTGCACATGATTCTCAAGCCTTTTATGTTGCGACGAGTCAAGCGTCATGTGCAAAATGAGCTGAGCGAAAAGGTCAGCAATTTTCCTCGGGATTTCATGCCTGTCTCACGATGACATAGATCGAGAAAGACATATACGTCGATCTGAGCGCAAGACAGAGGACTCTATATAAGGCTCTGCTTGCCAATGTTTCCGTTGCTGATCTACTAGAGAAGGCGGCTAACATTGGCGATGCCGATTCTGCTCGGTCACTTATGAATCTCGTAATGCAATTTCGCAAGGTTTGCAATCATCCAGAACTATTTGAACGGGCGGACGTCGTGGCTCCATTTTCCTTCTCACGGTTCGGTCGCCCTGGTCCGTTGGCGCGGGAAGGCGACTATGTTTTGCTTCCGTATTCCACAAAAAATCCGATCGGATGCACGATTCCTGAATTATTCTACCGAGATGGCGGTTTGTTAGACTTGCCCGGAGAATCTGTAGCAAGCCCTCGGCATAGTGGTAGCATGAGGAAGCTGTTCAATATATGGTCAGCAGATTGGATATATAAATCCCTGCTAGAGGATGGTAAGCTTAAGTTTGACGAATGGCCTGACACTCACTGCTCAAAAGCACCGATGTCATTCTCCTTCCTTCGAATACTTGGGCTATCAACTTCGGAAGTGCACTCCCTTCATATTGCCCCCCTCATGCGCCGACGTTTATTTTTTGCTGGATTGGAAGCAGAATCATCTGAAGAAGATCCTTATGTTTCGTTAGTGCCCCATTATTTTTATTTTGTGAATGAGAGTACCAACTTTCCATCAGAGATCCCACTTTCATCGCGAACTACCGGCAGAGCCCTATGAAGCTCAGAATAGCATCCCGCATCCGATGCCTTGACGTCGCGCCTGGTTTTCCTCGTCTAGACGCAATAACCAAAGTCACTTGGGCTGAATCGTGTCTTTCAAGGCCTGAACTCAAATGGTTCGTTCCACCCGCAGTTGCGCCTCCAATTACGTTGTACTGTACGGATCGATCCTTCTTGGAACGTCAAGATCATCTGATCGAAGCGCCGCTGGAATCGCTAATATTCTATGGTCTGCCATACCAATGGAGAAATTCGCCCGAGGCATGCGCAATATATGAAAACTTGGCGTCCGGCGTTTCTCCCCTTGGGCTTCTGGGAGAATCTCCTTCTGACCAGATACCAATATCACCGATGCAAGTGCCGGATGCGAAAAGGCTCATTTACGATTCCGCAAAACTCGCTCGACTTGATTCATTGCTTCAAGAACTGAAAGCAGGTGATCATCGCGTTCTCGTCTACTTCCAAATGACCCGTATGATGGATCTCATGGAAGAGTACCTAATATATCGACAATACAAATACCTGCGGCTGGACGGATCATCCAAGTTGGAGGATAGACGTGACATGGTAATCGACTGGCAAACTCGGTGAGTATCAAGTATAAGTGGCAGAGCAATATCATTCAAGGACGGAACAGGTCGGACATCTTCGTCTTCTTGTTAAGCACGCGTGCGGGAGGACTGGGTATCAATTTGACGGCCGCAGACACTGTTGTTTTCTACGACCACGACTGGAATCCCTCGAATGATGCGCAAGCCATGGACCGCGCTCACCGCTTGGGCCAGACACGTCAAGTAACAGTATATCGTCTGATAACCAAAGGTACTATCGATGAGCGGATTGTCCAGTTGGCTCGCGTAAAGAAAGACGTAGGTGTCACGACTTTGCCACCAGACTCGTCTGACGCTTGATACAGGTGCAAGACATCGTCGTCGGTAGCAAGAATTTCACGGACGTTACAAAGCCGAGTGAAATTGTTCAGTTGTTGCTGAACGATGAGCAACTCGCGAATTTGGATTCAGCAACCGCTACACAGGGATCGGCAGCCCGAGACGTGCCTGCCGAAGGGATAGATCACGCTGCTCCCGTGCGAGATCTGTGGAACGAGGAAGGCGATGACTTTTTCAAGCCGAATATTGGTGCACAAACGTCGTTAGGCAATGGTACAAACATTACCCCCAACGAAGAAGAGACTGGAGCACCAGTCCCTTCTACCCGATCTAGGAAACGGCGGACTGGTGTTCCCGGCGGAAGGAAGGGTGGAAAGAAAAAGTCGTTTGCATCGGCGAATGCAACTATGCCTGCCAGCATTGACGTGGTTTAACACAACTAGATATTGATCAGTTGGGTATCATTAGTGTAAGTATGTAGTGTAGATTTCCATTAGTTTATGGGTAATTTCAATTGTAGATGCTTCTGTGACGTCGCGGTCTTGCACTCTTTGAACTCATGCTCATAGACTCCCAATACCTCAAATCTCCATTCACAAATAATAAGACATCTGAACGTTGATTTAATATAACGAACGCCTTTACTCTGTCAATTTATCCAATCCATTTACCAGACGTTGTCAAGTGTCGAGTCATATCGGAGTTGTTCACCAAGCCTTCCACGTCCTTCATACATCAGGCCTTCAGGCATGGCCAAGAAGAAGAAAACACAGCTGAAGCCAGTGGCTCGTGGCTTCGCTGTCACATCTGTGCCAAAGAAGATTATTCAAGCAGATGAGGAAGCCTCGACTATCCCAGGAGGATCACAGAACGAGGAGGCGATTTCGCTTGCTCCTGGAAACTCGTCCAATGCAGAGGAGGTGGACCCTGGGAAGCTCGAAGAACAAGCATTGCAGAATCTGGTTGATACTTTCCAGGAAAAAACTGAAAAAGAGATTTTAAGGCATGCTCTGCTTCGATCAAATGTCCTCGTGCTGATAGCAGCAACAGAACTATCAAGGTATTACTTGTCGTGCACTGGAGAACGATAACTATAACAATGCAACCAGGCAATAGAGCAAGATAGGCGATTCTCAAAGACTCTTCCGCGTCTAGAGATGGACCCGTTTTTTACGGATCAGATCATAGCTTTAGCTCAAGAAACCCTTTTTGAAGGTTCAGTAATACACAATAGTAGGGTTCCAAGCCATTGTAATGCCATTTCTAGGGAAAACACCGCTAGAAGAGCCGGAAGATAAGGCAATCGGGAAGCTAGCTATAACCTATGGAGTCCTGCGCCGACTTGGATTTTTGGAGGCCAGAATTGACGAATGCTTGAAATCTATCAACGGCATTGATCTTGAAGATGCTTACGACTGGGTGAGTGACATCTGTCCAAGCGCGATACTGAAGTGAATGGCCCATAGCTTTATATCAATTGCACAGCGGTCGAATTTGAAGGTGCCGAAGAGTTCCTTTGCAATCTCCTTAATTTCCCTGCTCATATTGGCTTGTTAGAGATACAAAATGGTCTTGTTGTCAAACCGACAACACCATCAAGCCATATTTCCCATTCTCACCTGTCCGACTTGCCCAGTTCCGGTGTTTCAACTCCAACTCCGATGGACACAACGTATAGAAGCACGAGTTCTACGCCGCACAGAATTGCCTCACCCACACCACCTGTTTTAGATGATAAAAGAAGTTCGAGACTACTCGTCTCGGATGCCATTCAGGACGGCATAGATGAAATTGATACGGATGAACCTATCCAAGCATATGTTCGACTCAAGCTTCTTCTCGATCGCTTTAATGGATCTCGTCGTGCAGATGTCTCAATTGACACTGCAAAGATAGCGGAATTACGAAGACGCATAGCAATAGTCAAAAACGATTACCTATTTGACGAAAGTGAAGCCAATGCCAGATATGTCGAAGAATGCAAGAAAGTTGAAGTTATGGCGCTCAGGGAAAGACTGAAGGGAGCCACATCACTCGAGACAGAGGCTCCACGTACAGAGCAACGCACTCCAAGTCAGATCACGACACCGGAAGAATTGAAATTTAAGGGCAATGATATTTTTGACGGTGATGATGAATCTTCCGAGGGCCTCCTGAATATCCTTCATATGCCAAGTACTGAAACAACGCCTGAAGGTATCACCATCACCATCAAAGATATGACATTGCCCAAACACTGGTCCGGTCGCATGCCCAAAACCTTGCTGCTAGAAATGGTCCTCAAGAAAGATCGTTATGCCGCCGTGTCTTATAATATTATCTCTGGGGGCAGTCGTGCCAAGAGGGCATCAGTTAGCTTGAGATGGGATGGACAAAGAGCCCGTTTAACCTCATGTGATATTGCATGCCAGGAAGAAAGTCAGGCGGAACAATACATTGCGACAATAGCCCTTCACGCATTATCTTTCCCTGCTCCGAATGGATTTTCTGGGAGCTCACAATCTAGTCCTACTTTCTTCCGTTTTTTGCCTGCAGTCTACCGAGATCTCTGGGATGAACTCGAGGCAAGCAGAAAGGAAGCAGAAAATTCCAGGAATCGTGCATTGTGGGCAAAATTGCGGTCCATTTTAGAACCGAAATTAGATCCTGAGAGCAAGGTAAGTCGAGAACTGATAATATAGTGGTGATTGTCACAACTAGGTCAACAGGTAGTAGGGCGAGTGACTAAACAAGCGGTGGTTATTGAAGACCGACATTCGATGCGGCCACCTGCGCCCAAGCCCGATTCGCCTGAGAAATTGATAGAAAGTATACGGGAGCGCCAAGCCTCCCCTAGTTATCAGCGTATGCTAGTAAGTCATGTAATTGTCATGGCAAGCTGGAGTTAAGGGATCACAGACTCAGCGTAATCAGTTACCCATTGCTCGACATAGGAACCAAATACTCGATGTATTGGAATTGTCCCAGATACTGGTCCTCAGTGGTGAAACGGGATGGTAAGAACATGTAGTACTAATGAATTTATTCTCATTTCTGTGTAGTGGAAAGTCGACCCAAGTACCAGCATTCATTCTGGAAGATCAGCTGGCTCGTGGAAAACACTGCAAGATATATTGTACCGAACCTCGGCGCATCTCTGCGATTTCTCTGGCGCAGCGTAGGTTCCTTCTACTCGTTTGACGGTTGTATGATTCTCAACTACTGCAGGCGTATCTGAAGAACTCGGAGAAGGATCTAATTCTGTGGGAACGTCAGGCTCTCTTGTCGGGTATTCAATAAGGCTTGAAAGTAATACCTCGAGAACAACTCGATTAACATTTGTAACCAACGGTATTGCCCTTCGGATGTTGGAAAGTGGAACGGGACCGGGTGGTCAAGGAACCGCATTCGACGAGATTACCGTGAGTACCCCAAGGGTTGCTTCACAAAAGTGTTGTTGAAATTCCGCCAGCACATCGTCATCGACGAGGTTACGATCTTTCACTTCAAAATCCGTCAGTTTCTAACACTATTCTTAGGTGCATGAACGTACGATCGAGTCTGATTTTCTTCTTATTGTTTTAAAATCGCTTTTAAGCCAGCGATCTGATTTAAAGTATGTCTTCGGCACATATAGGGTTCGATCGACTAATAATCATTCCAGAGTGATCTTGATGTCTGCAACCGTTGATGCAGAGAAAATATCTGCATATTTCGGCGATTGCCCGACGCTCTATGTACCTGGTCGTACTTTTCCGGTTGACGTGCGATATCTGGAAGATGCCGTACAGTTCACGAACTGGAACATCGCTGAGAATTCACCTTATGCACGACGGCGTACGTGGCAAATCATGAATTCTGCATTTTGCTCAGCGTGACAAATTACAGTGCATGATAAGTTTTTCAAAGGAAAGAACCGTCCAGAATGGACTGAGGATTTGACTGCGCCCGATGACTACGAAGACCAAAACTCTTCTGAAGTTAGCCTTACTCTGGGTAAACGGTACTCCCCACAAACTACCACGACCATCAATCTACTAGACGAACGACTAATTCCCCACGATCTCATTCTCCGCCTTATTGAGAAGATATGTTTTGAGGAAGCTGCATATACGTCTTATTCATCCGCTATCCTGGTTTTCATGCCTGGCTTGGCCGAAATCCGTCGTTTGATGGATATTCTGAGTGAGCATCCATTACTTGGGAAAGAAGACGAATTTCGTATATATCCGCTCCATTCAACTCTTTCAAGCGAAAGTCAGAGCGCCGTTTTCGAAGTTCCTCCTCCTGGAGTTAGGAAAATAGTTATATGTACGTATTCGCTTCGCCGATTCTTTGTTGCCACTGATTTAAATAGCGACCAATGTTGCTGAAACTGGTATAACCATTCCGGATATCACATGCGTCATTGACACCGGAAAACATCGAGAAATGAGATTCGACGAAAAGCGTCAAATTAGCCGCTTGCTAGAGACATTTATATCGAAGAGCAACGCAACGCAGAGACGCGGTCGAGCGGGTCGTGTCCAGCGTGGCTTATGCTTCCATCTATTCACAAAGTTCAGGCACGACACACAGGTAATATTCAATGCATATTCAGAGTTTTTCTTGACCGACCCCTTCCAGCTGGCTGATAATCCTCTCCCTGAAATGCTACGTCTCAGCTTATCCGATCTCGCCTTGCGCATCAAGATAATGAAAGTTAAGCTTGGTACGTCAATCGAAGATGTTCTGTCAAAAGCATTAGACCCCCCTGCTCCGATTAATGTGCAACGAGCCGTGTCTATGCTTGTTGAGGCAAGTGTGATCTTGCCAACTCCAAAGGCCGTCTCATCATCATGTTAAATAGGTCCGTGCATTGACGGCGACAGAAGATATTACACCAATGGGAAGGTTACTCAGCAAGTTACCTACCGATGTTCACCTTGGCAAATTCTTATTGATTGCCACCCTTTTTCGTTGCCTGGACCCTGCGCTTACGATTGCGGCAACCCTCAGCTCCAAATCTCCTTTCGTCTCACCTCTCGGACTGGAACAAGAAGCTGATCGAGCGAAAAATACATTCAAAATTGGTTTGTATTTATTTTCACTTTTTTCTACTTCATTACTCAAGGTCTTTCAGAAAACTGCGATTTCCTTACAATACATAATGCGTTTACAAGTTGGCGCCGCGCGTCGTCTATATCTTCCAGTCATGTCAAGAAATTTTGTCGCGCAAATTATCTGAGCCATCAAGTAATGTAATCTTAGTCATTGACAAGAGCATCTGTAACACGACAGGTATCGATCAGAATCTACAACAGATTGAAGAGATGCGACAGCAGTTTCTTGGGTTTGTTGAAACTTCGGTTTTCCTTCCCCCACTGACAATGTTGTGTTAGGTACCTGGTTGATTCTTCGTTCATTCTAGTAGACAGAGGCTTTATTCGCGACCTAAGCTAGTATGTCGTTTCGTGCCCTTCAAAACCCAGTCGTTATTACACTTTCTGCAGCTCCCGGTACGGGCGACATCGAACGCGTTTCGTGAATGTACCGTCGGAATACGATATCAATTCGACCAATACCACATTACTTCACGCAGCTTTGGTCGCGGGCCTTTATCCCAAATTATTATCAGTTGACCCATCCGCTGGCCTGCTCCGGACGGTGACGGGTAACCAGACAGTCGCCTTCCATCCATCCTCGGTGAACTTTGGTAAGAAGTTGACGGACCTCTGTACAAATTACCTCATATATTTTACACTCATGTATGTCGCTCACCTGATTTTCCTGGCATCTGACGAACTCTTGTCAGGCATTCCAAGAAGTTATATGCATGGGAAACAGGCCCTGTGGATGACATATCTGTAGTTCTTTTGTGTGGAGAATCGGATTTCAAGGTTGGGATCATAAGTTACGAAAAGCATTTTTCTGACATGTGTATTCTTCCAGCTGATTTCCGACACGTTGATGATCGACAGGAAAATCCGCTTCCAAGTTGCTCCCAAGACTAACATCGCCCTAAAATTGTTACGAACTCAATTGTCGTCCTTGGTGTCTCACCAGATGCGGACCAAGATCCTCACGGAATCGCAGACCCGTTGGAACGATTTGGCGATGTTGGTACTGGGAAAGACAAAAGAAGTGAGAGACACTTCTGTCTTTATTAGATAAACACCATGGGGAATAGATATGTCATTCACATGCTGTGATTTATATTTTGACATGTAACTAAGCATACATGATTTCAACACAAGTCACATTATTCCTCATCATCGTCTCCAGTCGCGCTGTAGCACATATGAGCGCTGTAGCATGTGAGATTTGACAAAACCTTACGCGATGTTGTAGAATTTGAGTTGATAATTATCCTTTGATGTGGCCACAACGCTGTTGCAGGGATTTGAAGAATTCTGGATGTAGAGCGAGAGATGCATACCGTATCCAGTCGCGAAGACTGTTCTTCTTCAAGAACTTCTTTGTGAGATATTTGAGATATCTTTTTGAGAACTGGATGTTGGCAGTAACGGTAATTTTGCTATGACCTGCAGATAGCATGAATGCCCGTACCGAACCTAACTTCGTTTACGAGACATACCATCACGAGTAATTTTAACGTTCTCGCCTAGTTGGCCCGCCTTTCCATCGACCTTGATACGGTCGTGGAGAAATTTCTCAAAGTCTGCGCCGTCGAATACGCCATCAGCAGCTGGCTTGGAATAGTCGATGATAAACTTGTGCTTCGTAGCCGGGGTTTTGGAAGTTGTCTTGGGCTGAGAAGAGGACAAACCCGGTGTGAGCCTACTGAGACGGGGACTCAGCAAAGCGATACCAGGGACTAACCATGTTGATGAGCCTCAGGTGTCTTGAGGAGATGCTCGAGTTCTGTTGTGCTGTATAGCTGTCTAAATAAGGTTTCGGCCGGCAGACTCCGAAAAACTGCCTGTTATGGTCATGTCTCTCTGGGGACAAATTTTGGCAGGCCCTCCATGGTGCACTCACTGACAAGACAGCAAGTCGCATCTGCTCAGCTCGAAGGTGACTACGCAATAAAGCCAGAGAAAGTTTCTCCAACGCTCGATACTTCGCAATGGCCATTACTCTTAAAAAATTACGATAAGTTGATAATTCGGTCCAGTCATTTCACGCCAATCCCATCGGGATGCAGTCCTTTGAAGCGTGACATATCGAGCTACGTCAAGTGGGCACTCTTTTTTACAGGTTTGGGTACGCGCTGAGCTTTGAAAAAGGTCTGGAGTCATCAACCTTGATAAACCGTCCAATCCGTCGTCGCACGAAGTTGTCGCATGGTTAAGACGGATCCTTCGAGTGGAAAAGACGGGACATAGTGGAACACTAGATCCCAAGGTGACAGGATGCCTTATTGTTTGTATTGACAAGGCCACTCGACTTGTCAAATCTCAGCAAGGTGCAGGTCAGTGCTATCCGGCTCTGGTGCCAAACTCTTGATTTGGATCGTCTACAGGCAAAGAATACGTTTGCGTTCTGCGCTTGCACAATGCCCTATCAAATCCAACTGCCCTTCCCCGCGCCCTCCAGACTTTGACAGGTGCTCTTTTCCAACGACCTCCCCTTATTTCTGCTGTAAAGCGCCAACTCCGAATCCGCACGATTCATGAATCCAAATTGATAGAATTTGATGACAAACGCAATCTCGCCGTTTTTTGGGTTTCGTGCGAAGCTGGGACTTATATCCGTACTCTCTGCGTCCATCTTGGCTTGCTATTGGGCGTCGGTGGACATATGCAGGAGCTTCGCAGGGTGCGGAGCGGAGCGATGTCCGAAAACGACGACATTGTATCAATGCATGATGTTTTGGACGCTCAATGGTTATATGATAACACGCGTGATGGTATGTATCTAGTTTGATTATGTATGATTGTGCATACTGAGCAAGGTATTAGAATCATACCTACGGCGCGTAATTAAGCCACTGGAGTCTCTGTTAGTGGGATACAAACGTATTGTTGTCAAAGACAGTGCAGTCAATGCCGTTTGCTATGGCGCAAAGCTCATGATCCCCGGTCTTTTGCGCTACGAAGCAGACATCTCTGTAAACGAAGAGGTTGTCCTTATGACAACAAAAGGTACCGTCGCCCGATCCTATATTATTATTATTATTTTGTGTTGAAGCGAGTTTGGAAAGGTGAAGCAATCGCTCTGGCCATATCTCAAATGTCCACAGTCGAGTTGGCAACTTGCGATCACGGAGTGGTGGCTAAAGTAAAACGATGTATTATGGAGCGGGACAGCTATCCCCGGAGATGGGGTTTAGGTCCAGTGGCCATGAGAAAGAAGCAGATGGTTAAAGATGGCAAGCTCGGTAGACATGGCGAGAAAATCGAGGGCGTCACGCCTGCTGACTGGAGTCGGGATTACGTGGATTATGCTCGCGAGCCACTAGTGCCTGGGTCTCTATCCGCGATTCCTCTACAGCCTGATACGCGACCTGAAGCAATGGACGGTGAAGAAAAAGAAGAAAAGAAGCGGAAACGCAAATCTGAAGGGGGTGGTGAGCCTAGCCTTGAAGATTTGGAAAAGGCAGAGAAGAGAAAACGAAAGAAGGAGAAGAAAGAGAAAGAGAAATCTGAAGTAGGTGATGAACAAGCAGATGAGGCTAGACGCGAACGCAAGCGACTGAAAAAAGAGAAGAAGGCAAGAGAATCCATGGGAACCGACACATGAATTATTTATTGTACGCGTCTGTACCTTGATGATTTTTTGTATTACTCGTTGGTAATTCCTGTTCTAATGCTCCATCGTCATACAAAGGGGCATTAATGGCATTTGCAAAGTATCGGGCAGATACATAGCACTGTTATAATACTAAGGATATCAGTGCTATCGTAATTAATGTTGCGCTTGTTCCACCGAAACGGATCGACACGGCGGCACTCGAAAGCGTCGAAGATGAGGCAGGTGCGGATGCAGTGCCAGATCCAGTGTCATATCCAGATCCAGATCCACCTGACTTGGCATTATCCAAGAACGCAGTGAAATTCTGAGCCGAGTTCTCGTCTGCGTTGAGTGCACTGATGCACCACGTCAATAAGCCAATAAAACCCCCCAAAAAGTTGACTTACAAGACCATACCAGACTGGCAGTGGCCTGTTTGACGGCACTTGAAAATGGGATGAGCAAAAGCCAATAATGTATAGTACAAGACCCACGTAGGCCCAGACTGGCTTAGTATCTTGGACAGTGTAATTCCAGGTGGGGAACTGTGTCGCACTGGCAGAGACAGGGAAGCTTTGAAATGATGAGCAAGAGTAGAAGTGAAGAACAAGAAAGTGAACATACAACCCGGAATCAAATCCTGTTGCTCCATTGGCATCCAGTGGAGAGCAGGGCGAAGCAAATGAGGACTGAGTAAGTGTATGATTTTTCTGGTGGCTATCACAAGGGTTAGATGTAGGTGCGTTGTGGATTGCTTTGGATGCTCACAATTCGAACGTGACGACATCGTTCGGTTGGGCAGTGATGGATGAGGGAGTATAAACATTCCCATTTGTCCCTCCAACTGTCACCTTGTGTACTTGACCAGGGCTTCCCGTAGCACTGGGCGTGGTGCCAGAGGAAGTTGCGGTGGCGGGTGTCCCGTAGCCATCCGTAGAACTTGCTGCTGCCGCAGCCCCAAGTGCCAACGCAGCGTTCTTGAAATTTGCGAACGAGTTCGCAGATCCGTCTGGGCCACAGTTCACAGCAAAAACCATGCCCATGCCGCAGTGACCTGTCTGTTGGCAATATACCCAGATCGGTTGTGTCTACACAAGTATGTTTAGGGACGCCGGCATTGGGCAAAATGTAAACGTACGTCGGATACAGTTATTTCAAAAGTGGGTTGTGCCGAAGCGGGTTGTGCCAAAGTGGGTTGTCCCTGATTGGCCATGACGGGTTCGCTAAGATAAGCTGTTATGGGGATGCATAGTGTGAAACAGTATTTAACGTACAAACCAGAATCAAATCCACCCGGTTGCTGGGAGCAGGGATTCGCAAAGGATGACTGGGTCGCTGTGTGGTTTTTGGGATTGAAATGGAAAACCACTCGATCCCCGGGGTGTGCCGTCTAATGATTAATTATTTCCAAGTAAGCAGTTGATCACATCGTTGAAAATGACATTACAATTGTCTGTGGGGAGAACACCAGCTGGCTATTGGGTCCGACCTGGATGTCGTGCACAGAAGCAGCCGCAACGAACGGCAGAGTAATCAGGCCTAGAGCCAGCATATGAATAAAACGGAACATCGCTTGTGATAAAGATCTGTTAAATAAAAGCGCTGATCGACCAGGATAGCGACGACTCGAGGACCTAGCAAAGAGTCAGGAGGAGAGGGAGAGCAAAGATTTGAGATGGAGGAGAGGAAACGGCGGGTTAAATATCTGATGAAAACAAGAGTTGATGGCCCTGGACAGTTCTGATCCGTGTCCTTTAGGCGTCCTCCCGACATACACAGCAACAAGGCGATGACATATTTGATTGGTCTGATGGCAAGGCTGATAGCATCATCCTGGATGATTGGTTTATGATATGATATTACATTTAAATATTTGCATCGTCTGGCCCAGTCCAGTTCGAAATATAATCGTACATTTAATGCTGGGAATGCGTCTGAAATGCCTGAATGCTAAAATCTACCACCAGACCAGAATCCGGTTGCGACACCTTCGACGCCAAAATCACCGAATCTCGTGTCCCCATCTAATTCTGTACCGTACATCGTTACTCGCTTTGAAGGCGCATCCTCTACCTCCAACTGCATCGGTGTAATTGATGATGATGATGAAATTGTATGTAGACCAAGGCTCATAGCGACTTCATTGCTCGTCATAGGAAAATCCGTGTCCTTACGTGCTATCAAAGCAGTGGGATCGATCGTGCTTGATATCCGTGCTTCTGGACGTGCAAAGGGAGGCAATCCAAGCAATTGAAACATGTCCGGCCGCTTTTCATTGTTTGATCCTTGTTCATTTTCTGCATTCCGTCCTGCCCCTGATCCACTCGGAGTGGGCGACTGCGGTGGTTCGGGGTATGCAAATGTAGGCATATTATATAGTGTTTGACGAGGATATATTTGCTGTGCAGGCGTCGACGCTACCAGAACAGAGGGAAGAGCAAATGCATTCTGGTTTGTGGTTCCGTGTCCCATCCTTCTGTCATCATTCTGAACACGTTCAAGAGCGGGAACGGTGCCCGGGGCGTAGGGGTCAGTAATCAGATAATCGGATAAATGTGAAGTATCGACTCCTCCGTTCAATACGTCTGGTAGATCGTTTGGTTCTTGGAAGATATTAAATGTAGCTGCAAGCGACGGCAGTAACTGCATCGTTGTTCCCGTTTCAATAAAATCGGAATCGTCGACCATGTCGACGGTCATGTCATCATATCGCGAGATCTTCGGTTTTTTGGGTATACGCAAATCGCCCAACTCTCCGGTAGACCTTCCTTGGTCATCGAGTCCGTTTTCTTCTAAGCATGGCCCCAACGAGTCTCGTGCTCGTTTTCCTAGTGTATGTCGATTAAGAGCAGCTGAAGCGAGTTGAGGACTATGTTCTTGCGATTCTGGAGCTCTAGCAGGGGATAGCACCACAAGGCTACTTCGAAAGAACTTAGCGAACGTGGCCAAGAATAAGCGTAAAAAATGTTACCCGGGACCTGGCCTTCTCGGCAAAAGCTGCGATTTTGGGGTGACAGGATTCAAGGGATTGTCATTTGGTAGTGTGTCGGATTTAAGCCCTTCTACTTCGTTTTTCAACTGAGCCAATTCTGCTTTGACCAAGTGCATCTGCTCCAACTCAACACGTAAAACTTGCAATTGATCGTGTAGGGGTCGTAACTGAAATTATTTCGGTTAATTTTCTATTTAAGCACTGTGGCACTCACCGCACTGGCTACAAGCTCATCGATATCGGCTAGTGTTGCCAAAGAACCCGACATCCTGGTTTTTGGCACCGTCTGAGTATCAATAGCCCTTGCTAATTCTGAGTTAGTTGATAATCCTGCCTTTGTATGCGAAAGTGAGAGATGACCTTGTGAAGATTCTAGCTCTAGCGGTAGATCTGATTAAAAGGTGAGCCAAGTTAAAGCCAACTATTTATCCCAATTTGCACACCTTCTTCGGGTATTGTGGCCTCCAGTTTGGATGATCTACTAGGCTTTACTTGCTTTCCTTTTGACGACGTAGTCGGTCGGGTAGCAGCTCGCGGGCCGGGGCCTCCAGCAGCTACCGGCTTGCCGACGCCTAATATCCGTTGTAACTCTTTTGCTTTGCGGGTGCGAATGATCGAAGGTGTCGTTGCAGTAGTAGACTGCGACTGGGATGGTCCAGGGATGGCAAGATCGGAGTGGCCAGGTTCGTATTCCGTTCGCTCGTCTGCTCTCGTACGTATGGGATCTCCATCCTCATCTGTGTCATGAATTACCATGGAGGTCGTTCTGTTTGTACCAGCACGGCTGGCTTGACGAGCGGACACGGGCCTTCGGCTGGACGGCGGCTTGGATAAGGAACGTTGATGCCGTGGCGCTACAGTAGTTCTGACCCACAGCAAATGTGAGTAAAAAGGCACCGGGCATTCCGCAAAGCATACTGAGTGTGGAGGAGGAGATCAATAAGGGCTTCAGATTTGAGATTTGCTTTTACCCCATAATCCTGGCATTGTTGATTGGGAGGTCGAGCGTAGAAGCAAGAGCCTACCTTGCATAGTTTCTGCAAATCAACGCGCTTCATGGATTCAAGAGTCTTCCTCGACGGCAGAGGCGGCATGACTGTCGATAGACAAAAGCGTGTCAGCGGCTGTGGTTGATGTTCAACAAGAGCAAACAACGCGCGATCACGTGCCAGCCTGACCTGCTGCCTTATGCCATCCTGGACCCTTGAACAAGTCGCAGAACATAAAACACCCAAGTGCGTCCTGCAGATTTGGGTGTAGTACTTTCTTACGAGCTTGCCGTCTATCCAGCTCGTGTTGGGTAATAATACGCAGCCAAGTTTATGACGTTACGGAATTTCTACCCGTGTGGTGTACTTTCTGTCCTGTAAACCACACCATTGAACATTATCATCCTTAGGAACATCCAGGCGGCGCTCGTGTTATTCTCCAATACGCAGGTAAAGATGCTACAGAGCCTTTTGATCAATTCCATGCTTCCCCAAGTCCTTGGAAACCTCCCCGCTGAAAAGCATCTGGGTTCGCTTGTTGGAAGAGATTCCGCGGCTTTAAATCGTACGCAAAATGCCAAGGCAAAGACGAAGGATCAGCTTCGCGTTGAGGAAGCCCACAAACACAAGCCGCCCATTCACAGGATCCTTAGTTTGTCAGAAATGGAGGTATGAAAGGGTTTTATAGAGGATTACACTCCCCGTACTGATTTTCTTAGGCCGTCGCTCTCAAAGTCTTGTCATATAAAGCATGGGCATATTATTTATCGGGCTCGGATGATGAGATATGTATGTGACTGTGAATCTGACTTGGTTCTGAACCTTAGAATGCCTACCAGCCTTTGCAGAAAATGCTCGTGCTTTCACGCGTTTCTTCTTTCTCCCGCGCGTCATGCGTCCCATCGGCAACTGCGACCCGGCGACAACCATCCTTGGTTATCCTTCTTCTCTTCCGATATTTGTTTCCGGTGCTGCTCTGGCAAAACTTGGTCATCCGCTTGGGGAGATCAATATTACTCGAGGAATATATACGTCTCCATCAAGCCATCTCATCCAAATGGTGTCTTCCAATTCCTCGTTCCCCTTCCGCGAAATAGCAAAAGCTGCGGGCCCCAGTCAAACGCTCTTTTTCCAGTTGTACAAGCACAGCGATGATTCTATAGCCGAACAACGCGTGCGTGCAGTCGAAGAGGCAGGGTACAAGGCTATTTTCCTTACGGTAGATGCTATCGTTGCTGGGTACAGGGAACGAGACATACGCAGTCCATGGGTCCTTGAGGATGAGGAGCGAGGCGAGGCTCTGGTACATAGTGATGAAGCAGAAATGAGGTTGACATCGAGAGGGGATGCGAATTCGTTTGGCACGGCAGGTGCTTTGGTTGCACAAGACGACAGAAACATGACATGGGAGAAAGTGCGTCAACCTTGTCGAGTCCGCGAATGATATTGACGTCCACCTGAGACTATACCCTGGTTGAGAGGCATTACAAAGTTGCCCATAGTTATCAAGGGTCTGTTGTCTGCACATGTTTATTGTGGATTCCAACGAATGGTTCGACAGGAATACAATGTGTTGAGGTATGAAAAATGGCCCACGGGACCCGTGGCCCTGTTTTTTGTTAAAAGCATTCACAATAGGATGCGATCCTTGCAGTCGAAGCAGGTGTCGATGGCATCCTGTTATCGAACCACGGAGGTGCGTCCTGTATTACATGAAAGCTAGGTACATCTGATTTCGGTTTGAAGGACGGCAACTGGATTAGTGAGTTGTATTGTTTACAGTTGCTAACGGGCTAAACATACATACCAACATCAGTTCTTTACCTCCGATAGAAGTCCTCTACAGATTGCGTAAGCAAAGGCCGGATGTCTTTAATAAAATAGAAGGTAAGAATGTTGGCGTTTTGAATCATGGATCAAGTCTAACATATTGCAACCAGTCTTTATTGACGGTGCGCGGTACAATCTGAATGCATGGATTGATTCAACTAATCGCCAAGTCTATAGGAGGGATATATCGTGGTACTGGTGAGTAAGATCGGTACTGCTTGCGAGCTGACTGACGGCATCACCGTCGAAGACGTATTGAAGGCATTGTGTCTTGGCGCTCGGGCCGTCGGATTAGGAAGAGCATTCCTCTATGCACAAGGGGTAAGGATGGGTCGAACTTTGCTTGAAAGGGTTTGACCTCCGAATTAAGGCATATGGATCGTCCGGTGTTGCAAGAATAATTCAGATTTTAAAGCAAGAGATGGTGACGGGGATGGGATTACTAGGTGCTCCTACCGTTAAGGATCTAAAACCAGAACTAGTAAGACGTCGTAACGTGATGGAAGCCGTTGTTTAACTGCCACTTCTGCAGATCGAAAGGATTGATTGGCAGCCACTGTCGTCGAAGCTGTGACCAGTCTGAAATTCCCGTAAATCATGATATATTTAGTTGGCTTGAAATATCTACTTCCAATATAAACGTCTTTGACTCGGACTCCTGAACGAATTTGATTTTTGGTCAACGAACTCGCCAGGTGCACGTGACCAGCATGGTTCAACATTCAGAATGGCGAATGCATCTTTGTCACCTATCCTGCAATGGGTTTTTGTCGCAGGTGTGGCGAAATAGTATCAGGCGAACGGTGCAAGTGCGGTGGAGCCGCAGTCGGTATGTATTATCGTTCATTGTGGCAAATCCAATGACTTACAAGTTTTCAGCCCCAGTAGTTTCTTGGAATGATCAGGACTCCGAGAACTACGACAGATGGTCTAAGACGTACGTTACAAGGGATCGTTCTACTTCAACCGGCGCTTCTCAAGTTAAGCGTTACACGAAGAATATATCTCCATCTTCGTCTGCAGACCTCTCGGCCAGAATTTCTACGTATATGGTGGCCATAGCATCAACAGATAGGATTGGACCGCTCAAATCAGCGCCAACAGGGCCAGTTCCAGAAGCTGGAATTCTGCCATCTCCCCATGATAGTACACTATCCAAAGTATATGGTTCAGTTCTTCAACCCAAGGAATCCCTCGCTACGTACTCATGTTATATCTGTGGTACCGCATTTCCACCGGATGCGACCATATATCCGGACCCTCGTCTTGATTCAGCGGGCGAAAATCGATTTCTCTGTCGTTCGTGCTTTGTCGGCAACGGCGGCTCCAAAGGCACATGTCCGGCTTGCTCTCGTCCGGTAACGATACTGAAATCTGAAGGCGCCTTCATTCATGCAGCCGATCAGTATTGGCACAAGCGATGTTTCAACTGCAATGAGTGCCAAAAGAACATTGGTGATACTCCTCTCATCGACCTACTGGGGCGCCCATCGTGCTCTGAATGCTTTGACTCTTTCTTCCGTAGAGCCCGCGATCGCGAACAAGAGACGTCGACGCCGACGAAATCTACACGTTACAGTCCAGTTGCCCTAAGAAATATGGGTGGAATGGATAACAATATTTCCGCGGCGAAACAAAGCTTAGGTATAAATAGCCGTGAATCAAGTCCTGCTTTGGAGGAATTGGAACAACGACTTGGAATAGCCAGAAATACTCGTGAAGGCAGTCCTTCCCTTGAAGAGCTTAGTCAAAAGCTAAGTTTTATCGGAAAAGAACCTTCACGCGCACGTCGAGATTCACGGCACTCGGAGCGGTACAAAAGTCCTGAGCCTGAAGATACTGTTTCTAGCAGCCCCGAAAGAGGCAGCGGATTGCGATATTCGACGGAAATGCCTACTCCAATCCGTAGACATGCGAGCGAGGCTAATAGAGCTGGTAGTCCTGCACCGACACCAGAGGCGATCGAAGAGATGAAATCAAGATTCATGAAACTGACACCGTCGTCTCCATCAATTTCATCATCGCCATTAAATCGTCTTGCTCAGTCATTCACGTCTTTCCATGCTGATGACCCGTCGTCAATTCAGCCTTCGACTATGGCTCTACCCACTCCAGACCCCATATCAGGTAGCACTGTGCAGCCATCTTTGCCCGACATAGAGTCGACATCTTGTGGATCCCAAAAAAACGCAATGCTTTGCACGATCGACCAGGATAAGGGCATTACACAAAGTGATGCCGATGGTATCACAAAGGAATCTCTTGGCTTAGACGCAAACGCAGATGCAACCGAAGAACTAGACAGCGTGGTAATTGGTCCCGATCTTACACAAAAGAAGTCCATGGAAACAAAGCCATCGAAAATTCCCATTGCGAGCAAGTCCTCGAGCTTGAAGACAAATACCACTACCACCGCTCCTGTGTCAATGGGAAGGCGCACGAGTAACGAGCCAACATCTATTGCCAGGTGTGCCAAGTGTGAAGAATTACTTTTCGCCGTCGCGGCCGGAGGGAAGTACCTGACATTACCGTCAGAAGACGGAGCGAAGCCCATGATGTACCATGTTGAGTGTTTCAGGTGTGCAGTTTGTGAAGGCACCTTCAAGGAAGGTGGCGGAGGACAAGCAGTTTTTGTGAAGGTCAATGGCAGGCCGTGCCACGTTGAAGTATGTGCCTATTTCGTGAGTCTTAGAACCGATGTCATACAGAATCCAGTGTGCACCACCGCAAAAGCACTTCATACGCAAATCGACTAGCACGAACAGCCTTAGAACAAATTATGTCAAGAGCGCCGTTGCTACTAGCGACAACATGATAGAGACGTCCAAAGACGCGCCCAGCAAACAAGAATTTGAGCTCCTTCTTCCAGCCGCTATGAATCGCCATCCAATTCAATGTCATCTACTTCACCCAAGTCAGCACATGGCGGAATACCCCGTTTCGGGAGCCGCAATGCATGTCCTGGTTGCAGTATTCCTGTATCTCCGATGGAACGCGGGGTTGTTCCTGGTCCGCAAGGGACGCGATGGCACGCGGCGTGTTTGATTTGTGGAGGCAAAAAAAAGAAAGCTATTACACAACAAAAGTCAGCACCATGGATGGTCGGGAGAAATGGAGGCGACAAAAAAAGAAATGGTGAACCAGGGTGTGGAAAGAGATTGGACAGTGCAGCGAAGACTGACAGAGATGGCGAAGTATGGTGTCGCGAATGTTTGGTATAACCATATCAACATGTTGCTAATATTGCCTTTACTCACTTTAATCAGCTTTTGTTAGGGTCGTCATCCCCACCTGCCACGGGCACGTCCGAACCTCCTGGCATTATTTCACAACATACCGGCACAACGATTGCAAGGCAATTTACAGGTCTCAGTAGTACGAATGATTCTGGGAAGGAGTCAGGATTACTGAGGCAGCTAACTGGTGGAGGATTAAGCCCCACTAGAAGCATCAGTCCAACGAAACAGTCAAGTGGGACAGGTGCCTCTGGACGTCCAAGACCAAAAAGTTTCGTTGGAATTCGAAATTCGAAGAGCGTTGACGAAGGAAGAGGAATGTATCTTGTGCGACAAATGACGGGCAACTCGGCATTATCCTGAGGACCGGGAATTTAGAGTACCATGTACTGATTTGCTTTTTTGTAGTTAATCAAGTTGATCCGGATCAGCCACGCAAGTGACCCGGTGATGTCGATGAGTTGCCATAGACACGGTATTCCGCATGCCTCTTGTCAACATCTGTTTACTGCCGCCAACATCATTCTCGCCGTCCATTCCTTTAGCATCACTTTCAGCAACCTGCGGGACAGGACAATACCAATCCCTATCCACCACGGTCGCGAGACATCCCTCTTACAACTACAGGCGATAATTGATCTGACATGTCGAATGTAGCGGCGGTAAATCTGCAAGACCAAGAGGTGAGTTCTCAACCTATGAGATATTTGAGTTTGATGGCAAGAAACAGCTTATATCAATCATTGGCGATGTTCCCTTGGTGTCTATTGGTCTCATGGCATTCGGGACATTTACCTTCCTGAAAACAATGAGAAGAGCATCGTTGTACGTACACTTGACAGTCTCACTACCGCAGGATTACATGCCCTCATAGGTCCGACACAGTCTTATTTGCTGCCTCGTTTCTTGTCTTTAGTGCGGCCATTTTTGACTTGAGCAAAATTGTTGCGGAATTGAAGAAAGCAGCGGTTGCAGGGGTTGGCTATCGACTCGGGATTGTTCGCGACGTTGGATTGGCCACTTCTATCGGCCTTGTCTATCTCTTCATGTGGCTTTTTGTCGCGGAGCGCCCCCGGACCGAGTCACAAGCAGACCTACTGCAGTCACAATTACACAGTGGCAGTTGGCGTCGTTGGAATCTTCTTGGCGAAATGCTCAAATGGTTTTCGCTTGCTCTGTCCTTATTGACGCCTTTATTGCGGATCTTATGGCACCGATTGGAATCGATCCACGTTCGTGATTCATTTCTTATCACGGATGCCACAGTCGAGGTCGTCTTGTCAGCAGTGTTCATTCTCAAACTTGTTCTTAATACGTCTCTCGTATGCCATGATGTGCGCTGGAAAGCACTGCGAGACTATTTGGCCCCAATCATTGCCATGGTAATAAGCGCTGCGCTATCTATCGGCAACCTTGCCACCAGTATGTCATTTTAAGTGATCTCAGAAAAGCACGAAAGTAGTGACACTTAATTTCAGTATCGCCGTTGGAAAATTCGCTGGCATTTACGGACACGACGATTGGCTATTTTTTGTTGTCAATCGAATTATACATACTTATTTTATTCACCTTGATGAACGCCTTCTACAAGGATATCAAGTCTGCTGCCACTGCTATATCCGTAGATCGAAGGCAGGAGCCCTCTGCAATCAGGATCCAAGAGCAAGTCAATAATGACGAGGTCAGACGCAGCATGACTACCATGGTATCCACATGGATTGGCCCTCGAAGAACATGGCAAGAACTGGGATCACCCTGCAGCGTTGATCGAAATTCTGGACAGGCCATGTTAGCAGCGCAGGAAGGGATATCGCCATTGAAATTACTTGGCTTGGATTCGAATCCCGTCAGCGCCATGGGTGACCTTGACTTTAACCGCTTTCATCTGGATTCAAAGCCTTTACCTGACCTGCCCGAGAATGATCACCCACCTTCATCTCCCGGCTCTTTCTCCTCGCCTTCTTCGGGTGACTCCAGCCCGACGACTTTCAACAAAATCCTGCGTCACCAGAAAAATCTTGATAGGACGATATCAAAACTGAGGATTTTGTCTCCTCTAACCGACGATGTGGGCCCGATTACAGATATCCACCATAGTTGGAGACGACCATCATCGGATGCTTCGAACACGGTTCGATCACCGATGTTGGCTTCTGCAAGCGACATCTCCCTAAGCAGCTTCCCTGTGCCTCCGTTATCTGAAGTCCAGACTGCCCGCCAGCCGGCGAGCGTTCGACTGGTAGTCGGCAGGAGTAGAAGAAAGGCGAGATATTTAAGAGATGGGATCAACATGGGAGCAAGCGAGAACCAGGGGCATAATCATCCGACGTTTCAGGATGACGTCCGTCGCGAGCACGAATCGGCAGCTACGCAATACGATGTAACATCTTTTATTGATGGTAAGCCGTGAGTTGAGCTCAACGCAATTGTTGTCTGACTTGCGGTTGCGTAAGATCTTACGACGCCGAACCGTGCCTCGTCGTCTATGTTCCATCCCAGCAGCCCTACATGGCACCCGGTGGAACCAGGGAAGGTGGCAGACAAGCAGAGATCAGTGAAGGGGCGACTAAGACCGCCACCAATAAGAGTGCCTAGTTAGATCTGTCGTAGGGTTACTGTATTACAGTGACGTCACATTTACTCCCAACATGCCTTCCAACTTGTCCGAGTTTCCTGATTATTACAAGCTCCTCAACATCCCAAAGACCGCTTCTCAGGACGAAATACGACAAGCATACAAGAGAGAATCGCTCAAGTCCATCACCTCGCACCTTCTTTGACTGTCAACTGACTATTCGCTTCCCAGAACACATCCAGATAGACTAGTCAAAGCATCAGCAGAAGACAGGAGGATCGCAACAGAAAGGTTTCAGGTGCGATTCCATTGCACAATCTACTTTCTCTGAACAATTCTGTAAGGCGATAGCAGATGCATACTATGTACTCTCCGACCCCAAACGCCGCAGCGAGTATGACCTGCTATATAGCACACGCACAGAGAAGACAGATGCTCCCAATTCATCTCGCAACTTCTTCACGGGGATGTTCACAGCAGGCTCTTCCAGTACTGCCGACACACAGCGCGAGGATGCGCAGCCAGACCCCAACGGCGTGTTCGCTGACGTGTTCGATGAGGTATGCTCTTGACCGCATCCACGTGACATGGCTATACAGTGCTGCGTTTAGCTGTTACGGCCAGAAGTCGAAAGGCATGCGCCCTGGTGGAGTTGGATAGGCGCCGCATGCGGCGGCGGACTTGGCTTCATTGTAGCAAATGTTCCGGGCATGATGCTTGGAGCCTATGCTGGCAATCGCCTGGGAGCTATAAGAGACGCCAAGGGGAAAAGTGTTGCTGCTGTTTTCAGTGAGCTTGCGACTGTGCAGAAAGCTGAGGTGAGTCATCGCGACGGAAAATTTTGGCGCCCACTTTTCTCTCATACAGATTCTCCGCGCGTTGGCTATGAAAGTGCTCGGCGCGGCAGCGCAATCAATATGATTTTTTATATTTAAATACCAACTATACCATCGACTGGGACATTTCGTACTATAGCAATGTGTAGCGTCTGGCACTACACAAGGATTAATCGGGTTCTGGCCCGATATAGGCTCTAGAATGATTTGAATTCTTGTAATGCGTAATACTGATGTTATAATGTCGAGGATACGAATAGCATCAAGTGCGGGACATCAACAACAGACACGAAGAACCATGCCATGGTAGAGACAGTAACCGTCGATCAATTTGCTGCGTGAAAGAAACACTGCCATTTGCTGTGGTCTTCTGTTGAGACTGACACTCTAACTACAGAAAGATTGAGCGAATTCTCAAAAAGCCTTGAATAGTTTTTACCAGATCCAGAAGTTGAGGGCCAACCTTGTCCAGGTTACGACAGAGAGAACGGATGTATGTGTTACTGTGTTCGCATTCGCCCCTCAGCATCGTTCGTAGTTGGTCTACAAGGCTTTTCGCCCAAGGCGAACGCGCGATGAACTGAACTGTAACAGCATCAGTAAAGGGGATGTGTATGTCAACGGTATCAGAAAGCACCGTACAAGCCGTTCCTCGTATTACCAACAGCTTCGTCAGTGCGCGACATATGGCAGGGGATACCATGATGATAAATTCGTCCTCTTCAGGAAAACAGCCTTGCAACATCATTAAGAAGATACTCGATAAATAATTCCACGCTTCCGCATATCGTAAGGGATCGACATCAGGTATAGCGGCCGTTAGATAGCTTGCAAAGCTCACTATAATACGGAAAGGTACGTTGGTGTTTTTGATAAATATGGGGGTATCCGCTTACCAGCTACGATCAAACTAACGTCATTTCTGGTCACAACCCAATCCCATAATCCGATCCGGCGCTCTGTGCTTATCCTGATATTTGGATTTTCACTAATGATAGCAAGAGCCGTCCATAAGTCACAGCATAGCTCCAGTAAGGGTTCATTAGATGTTGTAGTGACTAGGTCGCTTGTCAAACTGAGGAGAGTCGATGCGGATGCGAGCAAGACACAATTTTCGCATCCTTTGTACCAACAAATTGCGAGGAAGTGGAGAGTAGCCCGAACGACTGCTACTTGCCCCTCGAGGGATTCCGAAAAAACGCAGTCTGTCTTCGTCAACATCCTGGCATTGCGGTTACGTGATAATCAGCAGACGTCAAGTATGCGTACCGTTTAAGTCCCGCGATAGCTAAGTCAAGGTGAAATTGAAATCCAAAAGTACTGAAGCGCGATTCTCACTATCATCAGCCATGCCTTGAATTATACGGGGCATTTTAACCAAAGTATCCTTTAATTGGCTTCGGAATATTGGATCATCGATATGGACGAGAGATTCCAAAGCCATTTCTTTGACTTCCAGAAACTTTGAATTACATCGATGTGGGGAGAAGCAAACAGCACGTACCTACGCATGCTTCAGGACCTGTGCTGTCACGCAGGTGGAGAAAGACTTCCAACATGGAATTGGATATAGAGGGCATATAACATCCAATATTAGCATTGCATTCTAATATCCTGCAAATGGCCCAGCAACTCTTGCCGAGGGCTGAGAGAAAAGACACAGGAAGATGAGTGGAAGTTCGTTGGTTACGCAGGTAGTCGATCGCATGGAGTGTAATTTGCTACACAAGGTTCAGCCTTGCTAGGTCTCGTCGCTGGATTCGTACCAATAAAATATTCAAGGAACACGCAGGATGTGCCTGAACAAAGCAGGACAAATGCTTCATGGAATCAGTTTCAACCAGGCGCATATCATCTCTATGACTTCCGACATTATAAAGCCACGTTACACTCTATGCAGGACAATGAGCGTTCAGAATAGTGGTTGCGAATAGATTGCTAACCAGGTAAATGATCCATTCAGAACCTGCGATTCGATGGTCATCCCAGAGGAGCCAGCACCATGGAAAGAAGTCGCTGCACCGCAATAGCATGTTCAAGCTTGGATTTAACTGTTCTTGTGGAACTACGACGTGACACACTGGCGTTTCAAGGTCGTACGTTGTGATGGCCTGCAGTATTTCCTGGAGACAAGTCAGGCTAAGAGGCCGAATCGTATCAAAGTGGCTAGACATAGTTGATTGACTGGCACTCTAAGCATATGGATCAGTTCAAAAGTTCGGGATAACCGGAAAGAAGTAAACCGACCGCATAAAGAGATATTAGAATAGAACAATCAAAAGGGTCCTGGATCCTTTCGTGAGCATCAATAATACCGTTGCCACTAAGGGATGATCGGGTTAGCAGTTGCAAGCAGATATCTGCAAATCCATTCGGATCCGTGCTAAAGGAGGAGCTGAGGTCTGCGTTCGTGTTAAGAGAGTTAAGACGCACTTCGTAGAAGTCCACGGATTATAGTCAATCAGTCGACAGCCAAATACATACACGGTGTAAAGCAAACGCAGTGCAAGTCTCCTCGCTGCCGGCGAAGCATAATGTGAGTTCAGCATCGGGAAAATGGACGACCAGGAGTCTAAAGATAACGTTTCCGGCATGAGAGATAGACATACATATATGCACCAACCTGGCAATTGAGAGGCAGCCAAAATGTAATTATGCTGCCGCTGGCGCATTAAGCTGTTCGCAGTTTGTATAGTTAATTCATCTGGACAAACTCCACTGGCTAAGGCCACGGATAACAGGCTGAGGTTCGCTAGTATGACTTCTGTCCAGCATATATCGACTGTTGTCAGGAGAGTAGAATGTTTCTTCTGGCGGAGCACCTTTCTCAATTGAAATAAACGGGTAACAAACGTAACGCGGACTAGAAGATTCTGTTCGGACGAAATAACAATAATGCATCTCTACGTACCGATATGCTTGGTTATGGCCATCATTTGGTTGCAATATGCGCCATCCCGGATAATACAAGGGAGACCATCAAAAAACTCTATTAGGATACTGGCATTGGTGAGGATGTCGTGTTTGATGTGATGATTCTACCCGACGTGAGATATTTCCAATACATACTCTCGCTCGAGTCACCTCGTCCATGGCAGTCGGGTCACAAGTTTCTAGCAAATCAATGGCATGTATTACACGTTTGAAGACATATTGTCGACATGGGACATGCGAGACATATGGTAGATCGAACTTTGGAGGGGTGTCTTGAGAGTCGTCTGTGTCAGAACCAGTGTCGTTGAAGGGCAGAGAAGCAGGAACATCCATGATGGTCAGGGCGTGTGACAGGTTGTGTGACAATCACTCGTTATAGCCCCGGTATGTCTTTAAGAAAGGTAGTCATGTTACTTGTACATTGCAGCGTTGTGTTGTTCTGCGAGAATATGGAAGTGTATGCTTCCTCTGAAGCGTCAGTCTAGATACTAGAAGTTAGTTTCTCGCACTTGAGTGTTTCGTAAATCTCTCACTGTGAGATCACAATATTCGTAGGTGTGCCATTCTTCATCTTCTTCAGCTCGGATAATTTGAAGCATCTCTCTTCGTGCAGTGGACAAGCCCACTGTCGTTCCCTTCTCATCTGTCTTCCTAGTCGATACATTCACTTCTCTCATTTCAGCCGGCTTTTTTTCCTTTCCCTTCAAGGACGTCGTTGGTACCTCATCAGGATCCGGAGGTGGATCATCATCTGATTCCGACTCAGAGCCTGCTCCCGTTCTGGAGCGTCTGTTTTTTCTGAAATGCACATCCAAATACGTCAACGTGGGTCGAAACTGGTGTAGTTCGCTGATTGGGTGAAGATGTAGGCGGCCTGAAAACAATCAGGAATAAGACACGCGAGATGTGAAGTGGCGATACCGTCGCGAATGATGCCTAACATGTGAGGACCTTGTTGGGGGATTTCTTCACCCCTCAGGCGCACTTCGCTAAGACGAGCCTCTTGTCCTTCTTTGTTTCTGCCTTCCTGATTTTTTTCGCGATCATCTTCTGATTGGGCAGCCCCGAGTTCTTTCGCCCGCTGTGGATTGCACACCTCGGGACGGGTATCGGTTGGCACATGAATTTCGATTCTTCGTGCATTGGGCTTGACTCTTGCAGAGATTTGCTTCCCGCTGGCAGCGGCAGACTGGGGGACTTGCAAAGGTCGGACCTGGAGTGGGAACTGATGGAGCTGTAATTCCGGGCCAAGTTTATTGGAAAAGTGTACTGGCAAAACGCTTTATGATCTCGTCGTCGTCCATGAATCAGGCCTCGGGTTGCGCGCGTGGGAGTTCAATGGCTGCCTCAAAGGACCTGTCATCGTTATCACAGGGACACCAGGCACTGGGAAATCGACACATGCCCAGTTATTGGCGACAGAAGCTGTCTCAAGCACATTATGTTGGAGAATGGGTTAAGGAAAAGGGGTCTATATGAGGGGTATGATGAGGAATGGCAGAGCCTACACAGTAGACGAAGACAGGGTTAGTTCGACATGTTTTTTCCTATGCTGGTCATCTAATGGATACGAAGCTCCTGGATGAACTGGAACCAATTGTTGCTGGCGGTGGTATCGTCCTTGACTGGCACACCTGTGAAATATTTCCCGAACGTTGGCCAGATCTCGTTGTCGTTCTTAGGTGCAATCATACCCAGCTCTGGGCTAGGCTAGAAAAACGGTTTGTTTTCTTCAAGTTAGCAATTGCGCTGCCTGATCTACGCACAGCGGTTATCCGTTGAAGAAAATACAGGAAAATAACGAGGCCGAGATCATGCAGGTTGTTTTAGAGGAGGCGCGATCGTCTTTTCCTGCAGAAATCGTCATTGAGCTAAAAAGCGAAAGCATAGAGGATCTGGAGTCGAATGTTAGTCGAATTGTAGACTGGATTGGTGTATGGAGTATAGAGCATGACTGATTGCGACATTACGGTCACTTCAGCCTAGTGGCATACTCTCGCACGTACCCATGCGCTCCTCTTGCTTCATCAGTTCTTGCCAATTCTTAATCTGACGTACCATCGTCTGCTGCATCAATGACGGCCTCACTTTGTCGCCAAACCCGACCCGCAGCGGCTTTGCTCTAGGTCCTCCACGAAGTTATCGACCGCGACGTTTCTATAGGTGCACACGAGCAGCAGATGGGGCACCTCGAAATAAATCTAGAGCCACTTGACGGCTTCCCCTGTCATATCAACGCGAGTGCCCTTATCTGCGTCGCGTTCAGCCCTCCGAGATCTCGAGGCCGAGGGGATCGATTTCTGCATTTCTCCTCGCCCAGCTCTGGATTCGCATATCGTCCCATCTGCTCATACCCGCTTCTGCCCTTGCCATGGAAGCTTCCACGGTCCTGCCTCGGGGTTGCTGACGTGGCTACTGATGAGGCTACTGATGGGGCTACTACATGGCTTCTGATTCACTTACTAAAGTCACTAAGATCGGTATCAAGTTCTTGCTCAATAGTGTTAGGGGCGGTCTCACGAACGTGAACGAAGGGGATGAAGGTGACCACAAACCTAATCACCCTCGTTACTCTCTGAAATTTTATTCCTTTCGCCAGATTTGGGACCCAAATTCTCTCTTGATGAATGGCCTGTACATCATCCAGAAGCACGACAAGCTCCAGCAGAAATCCGCTCCATCAACTCACATCAAATAAACCCACTTCCAGCATATGATGTACGAGGCCAACCCATCCGACCATCACAATATCGTACTCAACTGCAAGAAGCACTGGTCCGTATTGACATCTCCATCAATTATTGGCTAGTGAAAAAATGATTTTCCTGGTCGCGGACATCAAAACAATCCGTGTCCTGGAACCACCATCAGGACTCGTGCAAAAATGCAAAGCTATTCACTTGACCGATCCCAGAACAGCGAAAATTTTGAAAAAACAAGACTCATAACATCAGTTACCTTCCAATTTGGTTGTTTAAAAGGGGCCATAATCATTCACTACTCCGTCTTACAATACTGTATGGTTTTTTTGAAAAGGCATATAAATAACATCGTGTACGCAGCATAAAAATAGTTGTCCGAAACACACAAGCAAAGGTCGCTGTCGGTAGGGGCCGACTTATCTAGTTTACCGATATAGCCAAACCTCCTTCCTCCCAACATCATGCCCAGGACCAAGACTAACATACCAGTTATCGATAAAGAGGACCCAAGGTATTACACAGAACTTCTTGCCGCTGTCCGCAGATCTGAAAATCGGCGTTCGGCCTTCAATAAAGAATTATGTGCAGAGATCCCCATCCAAGGTGTCCGTGACCCACTTGCCCAGCGGCTACAATTGCTCCTCGACGTAGTCGCCAATATCTCGCTATGTCAGCCAGAAAATGTCTCCGCCGCTGTGGCCTGTCTGACGGACAACAATGCCACTCTAGAAACACAACTGTTTATCACTTTCAACCGCCAAGACGCATCGGCGCTCCACTGTACCCTCGAAGAATCTTTCAGATGCTTCACGACGTCCCTTACATGTGCCCTGAAAATCATCATTCCCCGAAGGAAACCACAAGCGACTTCGTGGACAAGATCATCGAGATCAGCACAGTCATCCATAACTATTCATTTGACATATTTTATATTTGCGCGTCGTGTTACCAAGCACGAGGACAGGTTGTTTGACATTCAGAAGTACATAGTTGAACAGGGTCGGAACCGGTTCAACGCCGAGGAACTTGAGATATTATCGGTTTTCCTTGGCCAGGTAAGAGTGATTTTTCAACATCGTCACCATGGCGCGGGCCACACGAAAATTTCCAGCCGAGAGGGTAACAATTCTCCTATGCATTTATTCATACTGGACAGAAAATAACATAATTCCCTTATAAATTCTACAAATACTTTGCTTGACAGGGTGGATGAATGGTTGGCCGACGGTGTGTGAATCAGCACCAACTTTACTCTAACTAAAATTCACATCTTTTACTTAGAGCACGGCATAATGTTCCAGCTCCGGCGCTGGGCTGAAGATTATGTCCTTCGTGATCTCGACTAACAGGCTTTTCACACTGACCCAGTCGTGTCGCCTCCGCCATCTCGTGGATGGGAAATTCACAGTTGTAATTATCAGCTCACCAATTCTAGCTCCTTATCGTTGTGATTTGTCCCCAGAGAATATCAAAGCAGCCATCAGGAACAAATTTTCTTTTCGAAAAATGGGATGGGGCCCGTGATTCATTCGTACAGGGTATTGTGAAGAGGCTGAAGAATTCTGAAGTGGTCCACAAGGTACCTACAGTGGACGCTGAGCTTGCCATGATTATGAAAATGCACAAGGGCGAAATCGGGTCCGTCTTACCCTACATCGGTGTTTCAAAACTTTCCTGCATTATGTGCAGTCACTACATCAATGTCTACAATGCTGTTACGACGAAAAACATCGGTACCAGAGGTTGTCACTGGAAGGCTTACCCTGGGTGGGTTTGGCCTGAGCTTCCTAATCTTGACCGAGATCTTCGTGCAACGGTTTTTAGCGGCCATCGGACGGCAGCTCTGTCGTGATTTAGAGCAGCATGAAACGAAGAGGTGACTCTCAGATAGCACCGTGGGGTGCGGCTGTTCTGGATTGAAATTACATGAAACTGCCGATATTTTCATGGCCGCTAGTGCTGTAGGAGCGTTTTAACATCGAAAGCAATAGAGATGTATGCGCGATTTGTTCCTATTGAACGTTGAACGTTGAACTACCATACCTACTATCCCTGGATTTCAAGCTCCAAGTATATCGTGATAATTTCGCATAATCTATCATTACTGCATCCAGTAGTATTAAAGCATGAATGTGAGAGGGTTTTCCAGATATCCCTTAAATGCTGACATCCACCTGGCCGATACGGCACCATCAACTGTCCTGTGGTCGGAGCTCAACGTGACCTTCATTAGCTGTGCAGTCTTGAATCCACGCTCCTCTTCAGGCGCGGGTACAAGCGTCGCCTGTGTTGATCCAACAGCGAGGATACAGGATTGTGGAGGATTGATGATTGCGGTGAAGTGCGATATATCATACATGCCCAAGTTGGAAACGGTAAACGTCCCACCCTGCAGGAACATTGAGTCAATAAATTCGCAGTCAATTAGTCGCGCTTGCCTGATATTCAGAAGGTGCAAGTTTTCCTTCACGGGCTTTTTTGGCCAGAGCCTTTGTCTCTGCAGAGATAGTGGCCAGACCTTTCGACCCAACATCCTTGACAATTGGCGTTATGAGGCCGGTAGGCGTGGCGACAGCAACAGAAATATCAGCTTTGTTGTATCTATACACTGCAGGTGATTGGAATGCCTTTTCACTAGCTGTGTACTCACGTTCGAATGACTTCCCCTAGCCAAGCAGAGTTTGCTTCCGGCACATCCAAAAGTGCACAACCAACAGCTTTGACGATGAAATCATTGACGCTCAGTTTAGCTGACTTGTCTTTTTCAGAAAGAGATTTATTGAAAACTTCCCGCAGTTTGAGAACCCTGTCCATATTGATATCAACTGTTATATAATAATGAGGTATCTCTTGTTTCGATTGCGACAGCCGGGTACCGATAGTACGGCGCATGGTGGAAATTGGTGTGTCAACATAATCTGATAATTGGGCTGCAGATGGTTGAGTGGCGGCCTGGGCTGGCTTATAATTTTCAATGTCCTCTCGAAGGATGCGACCATCAGGACCGGAGCCCTTGACTTGCGCCAGAGGGATCCCTCGTTCCAAAGCAATTTTCTTGGCTATTGGAGATGCAAAAATCCGATCGCCCTTGGGAGGCTCTTTTAGGTGCCGCTTGCGGCAGCGTATGGGCAGGCATGGATGCGGGCTCTTCCGCAGGAGAGAAGGTTCAAAAGGTTTCTGAGGCTTCTGTTCATTCGATGATTCCTGTTCGGATGCCTGCTTCGCGAGCTCCTCGGCGCCAGACAAATCTTCGCCTTCTTCGCCAATAATGGCGATCACGGAGCCCACCTTGACATTTTTGGAGCCATCTGTGACCTGGGTGGAATGAGTGAAATAAGCTACAAGGTAAAGTACCGCGTACAATAATTTTCGCAATGACGCCGTCATCCTGGGCTTCGACGTCGATCGTGGCCTTGTCCGTTTCCTTGTGACATATGTTGAAAAGACGAGCAGACGATAGAAAGGTGACATACGATCTCAAGCAAGACATCCCCTGCAGAAAAGCTTTCACCTTGTTTCTTTTTCCATGAAGTGATACCGCCTTCTGTCATGGTCGGACTCATGGCAGGCATATTGAAGCGCGAGAGGGCATATCTGCGTGTTGACACGTGAAAACCTGAATAAAAAATTGGTTAGAGTAAGCTGAGGATAAAAAACGGCGTGCATACAACGGGCGAAGACGCGCGAAACAGAGGCAGACATGGTGAAGACGGTCGGGGGAGAATTCGCGTTGGGGTTGACTGGTTCTCACAAAACATGCGCAAACATCGGACATAACCGCTACGGTATTTTCCTTTACGTAATTATCGACTATGGATGGTCCCCTGCTTCCAGGACAGCCCGTGCCACTGCCAAAGGGCCCTGTTCCCCGCCTGGGCGTTGGCATTTATGCAAGGGATGCGTTGCCAAGGTCTGCTCTTGTTGGCATTCCTCGCTATGATGGTCCTGTTGGTAGTCTGTACTACTGCAAATTGCGTATGGCCTAACCCTGAACTGTCGTAGACACTTGCGATAACGCGTGTCCGTCCCCACCCACCATCGCCAAACTCTGTTGTTCTCGGAACAATTATTCGCTTATCGCCATTGCAGGCTACACTGTCTATCAACGTTGTCGACGGGGTTCCTTTGCCTCCTGGAGAAGAGTTCACGGGTGTGATACGAAAGCAAGACGTGCGTGCAACCGAAAAAGATCGGGTGAAAATCGCAGAATGTTTCAGAGGCGGCGATGTTGTGCGAGGACTCGTCGTAAGTAAGGCGAGCAGCAAGCAACAAACGCTGATGGTGTGCAGACTTCCCTGGGCGACGCACGCAGCTACATTGTATCGACGGCACGGAATGATTTGGGTGTGATATTTGCGACGAGCGAGGCGGGGGCGACGATGGAGCCTGTGTCGTGGCAGGAGATGCGCTGTCCAAAGACGGGGCGGATTGAGAAGCGCAAGTGCGCAAAGCCAGATGAATATTAATGGAAAATAAATAAATAAATGGAAATCGACCAACGCCGCCAGAAAAGGCAAGCGCGTGCTTAAACGCAACCGTCAGGGCGCTGGGTCTGGCAGCTGTACATAGTCATGACCGCCGTTCTAGCAGCCCCAGATAATCTCGCAAGAGAAAGGCTTCTGTCGCTGGACGATGCTCAGTACGAGTGAGCTGCCCCGCCATCCATTCTCTTCTTCTTCACCTGATTTGCACCAAGTTTCTCTGCCGGCACAAACTGGCGCTCAAAGTACAACGAAGTTTGTGTTCTGTCATCATCTCTTTGCTTGGCATAACTTCTGTTTTATAGGTGGCCGAGATGCTCGCAGAAACTCGCGCCGAACTTGACGACTTTCATCACGCGAGCAAAGAGCTAGAAGCTGAACTAGAGAATGAATTGCAACGGACAGAGAAGGCACAGCAAGAATTAAAAATCAAAGTTGCGCGAACCGAATCGGAGAGAGACGACTGGAAGGTGAGTTACTCCATCGGCGTGCATGCATGGTTGTCAAGCCGCCGCCATCCGTCGCTAGTCCAAGTTTCTTAACCTTCAAACTACGCACAATACCACGACTGCATCGTTACAGCGCGAACTCGATAAGCTGAGACAAGAACACCAACATCTTAAAGTTCAACTGCGTGAACTTGAATTGGGTAACGATGATCTCGAACGTAACGAGCGTGCCGTATCCTCAAGCCTGGCTGACATGGAAGCCAAATATTCCCGCGCATTGGAAGAGAAAATTCTGCTTGAGCATGAGCTGTTGGAAAAAGCTAAGTTGGAAGAAGAGAATCAACGTTTGAAGGATGAGCTTAGAGGTAATTGGCGTCGTCTCTGGCGCTGTCTCCTCTCATTTGTCATGGATAGACGCAAATGACGAAATATATATTCTTAAAGATCAAGTAGTCAGCCCCGGCAGCGGGACAGGCAAAAACACTCTACATGAGCCTTTGGAGTCTTCACCACAAATTTCTCGATCATCAGTCGAAAATTTGTTACTCATTTCGCCCCCGTCTGACCTTCAATTATCAGGGTTGTCCACTGCTAATGACGGCGATCTATCCTTGGAAAGCATCCCAAAGGTTTCTCCCCTTACACAAGATGGGCCTGCCACTTCCCAGTCGCAAAGCAAGATTACGTCGCCTATCAGTAGATCTCGTTCCGCGACGACTTATTCTTCCTTGTATAACTCCATCGCAATCCCAAAGGCATCTGCGTCTCGCATTATGACGCGTGGCGCTTCCACGACGAGTACGACATCCACCGCTAGCATAGCGTCTAGGAACAAAGGTGTTCAAATGGTGTCTGAAATGCGCGCAAGAGTCAAGAATTTGGAACAAAAATTACAAACTCGTGTCCCTCGTCTCCGCATGGGTAGCATCACCAATCGCACCAATACCAATAGTAGTACGAGCACACCGGCAGAAAGTACTACATTCAGGTCACCTTCCTCTTCGTCATATACATCAAGCAAAGTGTCAACCGCGAAGACAAGCTGGGAGAGTCTCATTCAGAGGCAAAGCGTCGACTCGAAGCGTAGCTGTGATGATGAAACCGATATGAACAAGAAGCATCTAGGTGATACGTCTGGTTGGGTGCTTATCATGGAGGATTCGCCTGTGCGTAGTGCGGATGAAGAAAAGCAAAGGCGAAGGACATCAAGTCCGAGCGCCCCTTCCGCATACCGCGCTCCGAGCCGTAATTCAAATGAAAGTTCCCTTGCGCGAAGCACAATCAACACTGGAATACGACGACCTTCTTCGCGATTATCTGGATCAAACTTGAGCACGTCAACAGCCTCCAGCGTATTGTCAACCCCAACTTCGCGCCCCGCCACGCCGACATTTCCAGGCATCAGTTCGAGCTCGCACAGCATCGGATTAGGCCTGGGGCGATCGAGCGGGTCCAATATATCAAACCCCTACGCATCGAAGAGTGTCATGCCTCATCCTTCTGATACCTTTCGTTCTGCGATCCCTTCTCCTTCTCGAACCGGTGCGAGGACGCCATCCTCAACTAGTTCTGCAAAGTGCAGCAGCGAAGACGAGAAGGCACTGCCAACATTGGCCTCGCCTTATTTTACAACGCGAACTTCTAAATTATTCGCGTCACCCAATCCGCTATCGCAAAGCCGGATTGGGCGTCCTAGTGGCAGGAGGAGCACCGGAGATCCGGACCTTATTCTCAAGCTGCAGATGGAGAAGCGAAAGAGGGCGGCGAACACGAACACGACCAAGACTGGCCTTGGTACATGAGTATATCTGTGGTGAATATTTTTTAATCGCCCAATGTTTTTTTCGAGCCACATTGTGCTCCATTGCAATGTTCTTTTCTCCTTTGCAGTAATATATACTGACATACGGATCGCATACCTATTGTACTCTTTATTTCACGACGCACGGCCACTTTACGAATGTTTTTCGGCGCTTTGCGATAGAGTGCAGCATTGGTATTTTGTAAATTGGATATTGACGAGTAATGTTTAACGATTCAATGCGATGAGTCACCAACCCGGTGGCTTGTGGTTCTCAGTCATGTCAGCTCCATCCACACCACTGCCCGAACGCTCACTCAACCGTCAGGTCGTTCTCGAAGAAGACGAATATACGGCTGCACTTTCCCAGATCATAGCTCGTGATTTTTTCCCCTCCCTTGTCCACTTGGATGCGACGAACAGTTACCTCAATGCGTTGGACTCTCGTGATCCACACCTCATACATGCTTCCATCCGTCACCTCGAAGAAGTAGCCTGCACCCCTCTTGCATCCACAAGTCGACATCATCCGTACGAAACACCATCTCAAACGCCACTTGGCTATGGCCCATCTGACACACCACTACGCACCCCACGCGGCGAAGCACCTACAAAGCGAACAAAATTCGATACAAGCCTCAGTTTGGACAAATTTCAAGCCAAGTTTACTTCTGAGGACAACTCGAGCTTTACACAAATACTAGATGATGAAAACAGGAAGCGGAAGGAGAAGTATGCTTGGGCGTGGCAGGCGCAGCAGAGGGTAGAAATGCAGAGAAATAGGATGATTGAAGCTAGGGAAAAGATGCTTATCGAACCACCGCCGGTGACGGGTGTAAGGGAACGGTTCACGATCGAGGCTCCCAGACCAGCTGCTTTATTGACGGACGGAAGCGGAGGTTCTGAGCAGCGTGAAATCGCGAAAGGCGTGGAACCAACAGAAAACGATGAAAGCCAGGAGAAAGGAAAGGAAATAGTGTTGCGCACAGGTGTCGAAGAGGTGACCGATGTCTTGGGACCCAGAAAAGATACGCGGCCAGCAGGCGTAGATGGATGGGAATTCAAAGTAAAAAAAAATACGTTCCATCATCCTGAAATCCCAAGTTAATGTATTGCACAGGCCCGAAACTCCCTAATGTTCGCACCTGATGCCGACCAATCGCCATACCACCCGCCTTCAAATGATGTCAAACCTGACCTAAAAATCATTAAATATGATAATACTCGCCTACCAGGACAAGAACATTCCAGTTCTTCATCGCGAGGTACATCTGCACCTCCCAGTCCGACCAGAAGTAGGATCGATGCGGCAATTACAGGGACGCTTTGTGAGTGATGCTAACCGTACTCATGTTATCCAAACTCAGTACGGCGTAGATCGTCCAAAGTCCTCATCCAATGATAATTTCAAGCTTGTCCCAAATGTGCCATCCCCCACTCTCGCAGAGCTCGGTCCTGAAGCCGTTAAGCAGCTGATGACTTGGGGCACATTAGGAGCAACGCCACGGGTCATATCAAAAGCTGACGATGTCAGTATGCCCCCACCCAGCACGCCATTCCGTTTGCAGGATGTTTCCAGTCGAGAGGCTATTTCTCATAGATTGTCAAGCAAGGCTTCCAAAAGCCTGCGAGCCAAAGCAGGACTTCTGGGCCTTAATCAGTTGGGTCGCACTCCCGGCATTACCGCACCATTATTGCACAAAGGAGACATGGGACCTCCTTCGTGGACGCCACGGAAATCTCAGGCAGATCTTACACCAGCTGCACTGCGATTATTGGAAAGAACCACAATGGGTGCGACAGCAGCAAGAAGAACGAATGTTGAGCAGAGATCACAAGAGACAGATCTGAACAAGGTCAGATGGACACCGACACCTAGTTCAATATCTCGGAGATGAGAGGTCGTTGTCTACATATATACTGTGATCTCAGATAATATCAGCGACCTGAAGTTTCCTTCTTTTCGCAGAGGGTTCATTTTTATTGTCCTTCTCAGCTGCCTGCGATGGCTCAACTGTAGACGAATTCGAAATTGAAGGCCTTGCCTTCTTTTTCACGACCACACCCTTCAACGACTTCTTGACGTCTTTCCTTGTCGCTGACTGTGCTTTCGGAGGTGCAACAGCAGCGGGCTTATTTAGAATGGGGGGTGGGTTGTTGGCTGCGCTGGCACGCGCAGCCACTGCCCTGGGATGAATCAGTGCCCATACAATAAAATTAAGATGTTGATGACTGACTCCCTGAAAGTTTTGAGTTCTTCGCCATCTCGCTGTTTGCGTTGCCTTTCTTCCTCTTCTTGTCGTTCTCTGACAGAATCCAGAAACATGATCTCATCCTCTTCCAGAGCCCTAAATTGGTTTGCTGTCGAGGACAGGTGAGCGACCCATCAAGTCAAAAACACGATGTATAGGACCTAGTCTGTTTTTCTCTTCCCATTCTTCTTGTTTGGCAATCTATTCGGACTCGTGGGTCGAGATTCCTGACCGAAGAACGATTCTGAAATAATACCTTGTTTGCAGCGAGTTTCTAGACGTTAATGGGGTCAACAGTAGGAACTAGGAAGTCAGTGCAAAGTTAGACGCGATAGAACGACGCTACTCACCTCAGCCAAGCTTCTACCATCGTAATGATCGTCTTGCTGTTGTGGGGGAGGTTCCTGGCCAAGTCTAAGGACGATGTGAGACGGCTGAGATCGACGTCCGAGGCGAGCCACGTACCTGGCATATGCGGCCTTCCACTGCTCCTCTCGACGCTGCCTGGCAGCATCAATCTCGTCCTGTGTGACGAAGCGTGAGCCAACGATGCCTGCAGAAAGGGAGGGAATCGGTTGTTGGTCCATAAGGTCAAGCGGAGAGTTTGTGCATGTCTTCCTCGCTCGGTCGTAAGCCTGCCGTCGTCGTCGTCACTCCCCGTATGTTTCTGCCCATCGTCTTTCTGTACCGTGCTGACCGCCCTGTAGCCTGGGCAAAGGACGAGCCATCAACGCCAGACTTAAGCTATTCTCGTCATGCAGACAGCCTATCTTGCGACCGACGTAGTACCGACAATGCATCATTCAACACCGACTCAGTCCCTACCTCTCGCTGGTGGATATTCAACCATACGCGTCCTCGCGTAGTTGGTAACAGTCAGCCAGCAGCTTCTGGAAGCCGCTCAATGTCTTGGTTTACCTCTCCGACCATCCTGAGAGATGCCGCCGCCTTTGCAAGGAAAGAAAAGCAAAGAATGGTCGACGACAAGGATGGTCCAGTCTCGCGGACCGTCGTCGATGCTCATGAGGTAGAGCCGTTCACTTTAGGCCCACCGCGCGATCGTTCGCAGGAGAATCTGAATGGCCTTCGAGACTATGAAAGTGATAATCGGAACCAAGACATTGAACGCAACTCATGTCTAATAGAAAAGAAGGGGTTCAGAAACTTCATACTGGTCGATACATACGTTCCTTTAGTGGGTTATTCATGTGGTCTCTGGCCATATACATCTAATCTGCTCAGCTATTTCGCTTTCTCAACATAACCTCGACGAGTGCGGCGCTTGGTATCGCCACACATATACGCCAAATAGAACTACAAAACCATGCATTAGGTGCCATTGGCAGTTCTCCGTATGTCTGGCAGTATCTATATCCGAAATAGTAATCGACGCATTTCAAGGGTGGTTGTGATCATCTTCGGTCCCTTAACGTTGATTCACGTCTTGGCTGCAATCTATGTATGTATCATGGTCTAACGCTAATTTCGGCTCTTATGACATTACAGCTTGAGTATTTTGGCCGTCCAGTTGGTCTATGGAGGACGTCCGCGAAGCTCGCTCACACTCTTTCTGAAACGCTTTTCATTTGTGCGTGGTCGGCAGCTCTTTCTCTTTGCTTCGACAACTTCTTTACGTCACTCATACCCTGCGCACGGCCATCAAGCGTATCATGGTACAGTCAATTGCCGCGCCCTCAACTTGCGTCGTTGCATCCACTCAATGCGTCGACGGGCCATCAAATATGTGATGACCAAGTTGTGCTCATCTGCCTTGTAGCCTTTGGTCTTCTGACATATTGCATCAATCTCATCATCAGCCTATTTCGAATTTTTGAAAAAGTCAAGTCGCGTTTAGACACGTCATGAGTATCCTAGTTTCCGAATGAGTGCTGAGCATCATGTATGTACATCTACTAGTTGATTTGTTACATAATCGATTTTGGCCACTTGAACCGAGCATGAATGTCGAGTCGCAATTGCCGCGAATACGATCCATTATCCGCAGGATGTCAGCTCCCAACCAAAACTTTCTGTCCGGAGTAGCCATTCTACTCTTCGTCGTCTTCTTATGGACCGCCTCCAATTTCGTTACGCAGGTATGATGTGATATATATCTCCATCTCTCGACCTGGCTACATTTTTATGACAGGATCTTTATGAGGATGGTTATAAGAAGCCATTTCTGTGAGTTGCCCATGTCGCGCGCAACGTTGTTTTGGAGGGTTTTGCAGCGTGACATATCTGAACACGAGTTCGTTTGTTCTCTATCTATTGCCATATTATATCTTCAAGCATGAGAAATCGTCTAATTCAAATTCAAATGGACTGAGGTGAGTTATGTTGCCTCTCTGGCTTTTCGCAAGCGAACATTTTCTTCAGGGATGGGCACGTGTATCAACCACTCTCAGAAGGGGTGCCTCCCGAGGTACTCTATAGCATTATACATTTAATAACAACTAAGAAAGTTGAAAAAAAAGCTTACCATTCCACTTGCAACAGACCAGGAAGGAGGCGGCCCAAATACGTCACCTCCCTTGACGACACGACAGACAGCTAACCTTGCTCTGATCTTCTGTTTCTTGTGGTTCATTGCCAATTGGAGTCTTAATGCATCACTTGAATATACAACTGCGGCAAGTGCTATGATACTGACAACTACTAGCGGTATGACATTTTAATTTACTTACTTCGGCCGATGGTTCACTGTATTAGGGTTTTTCACTCTCGGTATTGGTCGCCTTTTTCGTGTAGAGGTCTTGACGCACATCAAAATATTTGCTGTCATCATCAGGTATTCGAATCCCTCCACAAGGCAACAATGATTTGATCCTCCAAAGTTTTCTGGGTGCAGCTCTCGTGTACCTTTCAGACTCACAACGAAACCAATCTATATCCGGCGTTGGGGAAAATCATCTATACCGGCCAGTTTTGGGAGACTTTCTGGCGTTGGTCTCGGCCATCTTTTACGCATTCTATGTCATCCTCCTCAAATTGCGCATCGGTTCCGAGTCACGAATAGACATGAAACTTTTTTTCGGCTTTGTTGGTCTTTACGACATCCTACTCCTCTGGCCAATTGGCCTTTTCCTTCATCTAATTGGTGTAGAGGTATTCGAGTGGCCAACAAGCAAGAACGCGATTATAGCAATTCTTGTGAATGTGCGTGTATTGAATTTTCTCTTTACAAGGGAAGTGACCGTCGCATGAATAGATGGGAATTACGCTGTTGAGCGACTTCCTATACGTGGTAGCTATGCTCAAGACCACACCACTGGTAGTTACAGTGGGCCTCAGCCTCACCATTCCTTTTTCAGTTCTTGGAGATGTCATGCTTGGTCACTCGATTCATGGACAAGTCATTCTTGGTGCTGTGCTTGTCATGGCAGGTTTCGTGGCTGTAGGATTAGATGGCTCTCCACATCAGCTAGAGGATTAGATCATGTTTGTACTAATTTTGTAGTATATACCCATCATTTAGATCCATCATCATGGTACTTGTTTCCATGTTCCTTTAGTTCGCTCCGTTCTCATGGTGGCATAGCCGAAAGAACAGAGGCAACGAATCGAGCTACATGCTTCTTCGGTTAAGCTGCTAAAACGCCAACCTGCCGTTCAAGAAAATGCTGTTGAAGTCTCCGACGTTTCCGTTAGTTATCGAGTTATCACTGCTCAAGTTCTAGATCGATATCTCATGCACGGATAGGCCCATGGAATGCCAATCTTACATGCTGTCTCTGCGCCACACGGCAGTGCATCTTCCCGGCACATCTCCAAGAAGGACAAACAACAGATAAAACGCGAGGCTCTTTTGCAAAGTATTTGCATTCATTCGGTTGCGAACGAGGCCGTATACTAAAGGGACCTGAAGGGCTAGCGTCCGGATTATCGCCGTACTCTAAATCCCATGCGCGACGACTGAAAAAAAAGGCTAGAGAAAAGATAGCGGGTGGATTGGGCGACATGCAGGCAGCGATCGTGGAACTTGTGAAAGATGAGCCTGCGATGACGAATCGTGAACCGCCCGATACGACTGAGAGTGCCAAAACAAAAACGAATCCTAATAAAATAGGCGAAGGAAAGTGCATGCCTTTGACAGCAAAGCAGCGCAAGCGTGCCCTGTATGAGTTTCGTCAATTCCACACCTCCTTGCTGATACATGTATCAGGCAGCTGGAACAGAAACGACATCCTGCTATTCTGTCCGATCCGGATTTTTCTTCGAATCCTTTCCATACAATTCGCACACATGCAGAAAATACTCTAATCAAACGCTGATCCTATCAAGTGATGGCTGTCATGCAGCACTGCTTGCATGATCTCCACTCCCCCATATATATTTTCAAAGTGTCACCTGTGAGTGTGATACACAACTAGACGTGGTATGGGACATGCTGGGTAATGATGGGTATCAATGAAATCCGGATTTGTCGAGAATTGAGAAAAGGATTCGTCGATTCATTATTCATCGTTCGCGCTCATTCCAGCGCTCCAGACTGTGCTGCCGCTGCCGCTGCCACCCCCGCCTATCCTGCTTCTTCTGCTAGCACTTCTGGGAGCAATTTCTGTAAAACCACTTCCTGCTCCGCGAGCTAGTTCTGCGCTTAAGCCCCGCTCGTGAGCTTCTAGTGCAGCGATAGTGTTTTGCGCTTCTGCTTGCACCAATGCCTCTTTCGTCAGATCGGAGGAGACACCTATTCCTAATCCGACACGGGAATTGTCTTCAACTGTCGTTGCAGGGAATGTAGTTGAGTTGGCTACTGTACCCCTTCCAAACAAGGAGAAGCGGCGATTGCTTGAGGTATCAGAGGAGGTAGACTGTGTACGTTGGACAGGGAGGGATGAAGACGCCGAAGGATCGATGCCCATTAATTTCATGGTTGCATTTAACCGTTCCCTTTCTTTTCGGTCATCTTCATCTTCGAATGTCTCAAGTTTACGTGCACCTGTCACCGTCGCTGCTCCTGGTGTGAGAGTAAGGGGACGCAAATTGGCATCCGGTTTCTTCTCTGAATTTGGGGAAAAGAATGAAAAACCCTTCCAGTCAAAAGACAATGAGCGGCGTTGCGCCTTGGACGTTGACTGAGTTGACATGGGGGTTGGAGGTGTCAATCCGACAGATCCCGGATTGGACGAAGATCGGCCAACTAGAGCAGACTGTGGGCGTCCCTTGGGTGGTGTGTCGGATACGATGATAGCTGGTTTGAATGGCGAAGATTGAATTATTGGCGTCTTTTGATCTGCTTCGTAATCAACAGCTAGAACGTGTTCAAAACCTTCTTGTGCAATAATGCGGTCAATGATCTTCGAAGCATATAACGATAATGCTTTATTAGCATCTTTGAGAGACTTGACTTCGGTCCGTAGCGCGTCCAAGTCGTTTATCATATCAACTTCAGAGGAGCCAGATACTTTACGCCCGTCGGAGAACTTTTTCGATCTCTTCCTACCAGGTGGCCCCAGACGGTCACGGTCATCGAGATTGTCATTAGACAGAATATCCTTGTTCTCTGCTCGACCCAGTTCCGCGGCGAGATCAAGGCCAGGGCCAGTAATCGGCAGGTCCGCGAGAGACTCACCGCGAATGGACGTAGATCTATTGCGACTATGGCGGCCTGTTGATCGGGAGCTAGTTGGGTCATGCGAATCTAGAGAATGCTCAAGCTCAAGCTCCAGACTTTCTGGTAATTCATCGACTTTATCCAAGGTGCTACGCCCAGTACTGCGTAGACTCCCGACGTCGGTTGAATCGCGTTCGTCGTACTCGTCATCGTCGGATTCGCTCGTAATGGTGCTACCGACCTGCCTCATGACGTCAAATTGGCCGCTCAAGGTCTTTTCACGCAGCAAGATCATATAGCTTTCATTCTCCTCCTGCAATTCACGGTTTACCCTCTTGAGATCAACGAGTTGTGTCTGCAGCAGAACCAACGTGCTTTGCAGAGAAGCGTACGAAGTGGATAATGTCGAGAGTTCGAGCTTCAAGGCGGTCATCTCAGCGGGCTCAGAATCTGGATCACTGAAGTCCTGCGGCGCGTTCTTTTCCGCCGCCTTGTATTTGGGCGATGGTTTCTCCTCGTCTTGGGGGAGGAAATGTACATCGGCATCGAGTTCGGAATCGTTCTCGACCACATGGGCCATAGGCTCAGGCTCAGGCTCAGGTTGCTTGCGTACCTGACTGAGAGACTGTATACGAGATTTGAGATGCTGTTCGTTATCGTAAAATGCTTGACGTTCTGCTTCAAATGATGCTGTCTGACGCGGTGTGAGTGTCAGTACGAACTGGAAAACGGCATGTAGTACATGCCTGTTCATTGTAACGCCGCTGGAGATCCCTCTTCTCCCTCTCAAGCTCTCGTACCTGGACACGAAGCTTGTCGACAATGTCTATTCTTTGGGCCAGCTCGACTTCTGATCGCGACTGTTCCGCGTAGAGTTCGGTTAACCGAGCTTCTGCGGTATGTAGCGCAGAAGTGAGGCTGTCATTCTCGGTCGCCAAGGTGGCGATGGACTGTTCCTTGTCTTGCAACTGGACGAGCAGCTGCGGAAGACCAGTGAAGACGGTGGCATAGGGAGCACGACAGAAGCTTACCTGCTCCTTGTCGGCATCGAGCTTAGGCGGGATGGGTGGCGACGAGGGTTTGGGCGGGCGTCGTGTGACAGGGGAGGAGACGCGAGGGAAGACGGCGGAGCGGGCGGTTGCGCCGCGGGGGCGATGGGGGGGGGGAGGAGGTGAGAGTGCGGCGGGGAGGCATGGCGACCACGTGCATGCTCGACATCCCGAACGACTCGCTCGCCGCCCTCAAAGCCGCCCTCCGCTCCGCCCGTCCCGCCACCTCCGCCACCCCGCCGCCCCTGCTGACGTCCTCCTCGTCCGAGGCCCGTCCGCCTCCGCAAAGTCCCACCTCCTCCTTTACTTCCTCATCGACGCTATCCTCCCCTCCCACTCCGCCGCCGCCCTTTTCGACACCGACCTCTCCTTTGATATCCTCCGCTTCCATGCCCTGCTCCGTGCCCGTCTGCGCCGCCTGCTTCCTCACGCAGACGATCGCACTTTGCATGCTCGAACTCAGGACGTCCTCGCGCGCCTGCATATATTCTCACCCACCTCTTCCACCCAGCTCGCGGCCACCATCTATCATCTCCCCAAGTACTTCGCCGTTCGTTCGCCCAACTCTCGCATTTCTTTCGTCGGCATCGACTCGATTAGCGCCTTTTATTGGCCCGACCGCTACACCACTCAAGAAGTTCATGACCGTCATTACATGCACCCTCAACTCCATGTCTTTTCTGCGCTTCGTTCTCTCCACCTCCATTATGGCTCTGTCATAATGCTAACCAGCTGGGGACCAGTTCAGCCTAAACAACATCTCCATTTGAACTCGCTCGAAATCACCCGTCACATAACGCTTTGGCGTGCGCCAATTAATCCAGTAGGGGAAGCGGGAGAAAAGGCCGACCAATTCATCGCTGCTGTTCGATATCCAGACAACTCTAATAGTGATGATGTCTTCAGTTTCGAGATACGAGGAGCTGATATGATCATTTCTTGACATATAAATTAAATAACTGTACTAACTGCTACAATCGAGAATGTCTATTTATATTAGTATTAGTCTATTAAGAGTAACGAATATCTTTAGTAACTACTACCGATACAGTTGTACTGACACAAATGATTCATGGGAATCAACGGGTGTATATCTGGTCCAAGAGTGTTTTGTATTTTTCTTCCACTTCTTTACGTCGAATATTGCCTTTTGCCGTCCTTGGAAGCGTACCTTGACTAACGACAGTGATAAAACGTGGCATCGTTATCTGTTCATGACAATAGCGCATTGAATTGAATTTTCGTGTCCTACGGATGATTTCTTGCTTGAGTACATCCGGACTGATATTGTGGTCCATAGGCTCGACGAACAGGGCTGGGGATGGACGGCCGGTACCAACGGCAACACAATTCTTGACAAGATGCCCGCATGTGACCTTGACATTGTCTTCAATCGATCTGGCTTATAATTAGTAATCATTCGATATGGTCAGGGGCAAGCCCTACTTTGTATCGCATCGCAAGCTGTTCACTGTCTTGATCCAATCGTCATCGCGTCCACGAAACACATACGACCCCGGTGCCACCTCTACGAAAAGATCCCCTGTGTGAAAGTGGCCATCCTGCTGCCTTAACGATATGTCAGGACAATCAGGCGAGTCTGACAGTACGACAAGCTCTAGCATTCTAGCGGAAGAGTGGTGGCCCTGGTCACGTTCTCTACCACAAGACTCTATTGGTTGAAAGGAATAAGACACGCCATCCATAGGCCGCAAAAATGGCGCATCTTGCGCTTTGCCACCTATCGAGAGAAGCATTGCGTTGCACTCTGTGTTCCCAAAAAGATTCTAACGATGGGGTCATTACGTGCAAAAGCCACTACAACCACACAGTGCTTACCCTAATCTTGATACCATTTTTCATGGCCCATTCTTCATCATCCCGGGGCAGCGAGAGGCCACTATACAACGCCTCGTCTAAGCCTTGCAGTTTCGCAAGTAGCTTATTATCTCTACGAGAGTTCCGAAAATGAGTTGAAAGGAATGTGGAAAATTGATTTAAACGATTGAGACCACAGCGCTCGATCACGTCTATTAGCTCTTCTGATGAGAAGTCAATCTTGCTTGGCTGGATGATGCAGGAACCGTGCTGAAGGCTGCCGAGGAGCACTGTCTGGATTTAGTACAATTATTTCCGTTTATAGTTATCAACGTACTGAAAGTTTGTGCAATGTGGCATAAACTACCCCTGATTGGCGTCAGCAGAGTAATAAACTGTAAGAGAAAGTGCGCACATCCAAATTGTCACATCCTGTCGATGTATATTGGAAGGCTTGCAAATTTGATTTGATTTTTGAATTGCAGAGCTTAACCATCGATAGGTACAGGGTACAAGCTTGGGGCTACCCGAAGTTGACCCACTTGTGTGGAATACGAACGCAACGTCATCTTCTGATGGTGAAGGAAGGGCGGGCAGAAACACTCCAGTAACATCAACAGTATCTTGAGGAACAGCTAAGAATGTCGGTACTGGCGCATCGGCGACGCTTGCTGCGAAACAAGGTTCGTATAAAAGGGCTTTGGCTCCTGATTTCTGCATCAACGAATAAATGGCGAGAGGATTCGGTAACCGCAGAGTGAACAACTGAGGAATATAATTTGCTCGCGTGATCCCGTAAATAAGAACGACATCGGTATACGTGAATCCTCCGATCCTACACACCATTATTAAACACGGTATCATGACATGGGATCGATGCTCACCATAACCCTATGGTAGATCTTGGAGCTATGCCTCGATTCGAAAAGAGACGTCTCCAGTACTTAGCGGCTGTCTCGACGTCATGGAGGAATTGTTGATATGTTATGGTCTGCCATTCTATGACGCGATTCGTCGCTGGCTCAAATCTTGGTAGCCGAAAGACCCCAGAAAGGGGTGTGCGAGAGGCGCTGTCCACGAGGACAGTAAGGTGCGAGGGAATCATTGGGGCGAAGTGTGGTTTATAGACATTCGGCCATACACCTCACATATATATATGACGGACCGATGCAGAAAGGCAAATGTTTTGATTAGTAGCAGAGGGGAACATCAGGGAAAGAAAAAAAAAAACAGCTGTTTCAGAGCAATCTATATTCGTCAATTGAAGTACTACAACATACGTAATAGCCGGACGGGATATTCGAGGAAACGGGGAAGTCGAGTATTGACTCGGCCAGGAGAAGGGTGAAGCTGTACATTACAACAATGGACATTTGCGGGAGGAGGGGGCAAGATGTAACCCATGTGCCGCTGTTGACGGAGGTGGAATCCAGCGTCTATGCCAAGCAGAGGTTGCTTGAAGCGGATAGCCACGCATGTTTGAGTGATGCTGGCGAGGACCTGTCAGGACTGCAGGAGTGTTTGAGGCGCGTTTGATCACCACGTTGCCACGGTGTGACGCGACGTGTGACAGACAGAAAAGTGCGCTCAAACAGCGCTGGACTAACTTGCAGGCATCTGATGCTGCGGCGTCGGAAATTGTAAGCAAAGACTAGCCTTGTGGATCGGTGTGTATCTCTATGCATTCCTTCTCCTTCCCGCTGACCCTTTCACAGCACACAGGGATACGTTTCAACATCCTGGAGCCTGGCTGTCCATGCTCAGGAGGCTCCTTCTTGCGCACAGGCACCATTTAGAGCTTTACAATCAAAGATGCACTGCAAACATAGCTGTTCCTTCACACCCTTTCCGTTCCCGTCCCAGCCGAGGAGGCACGAGTCTAGACACACCGGTAACGCAAAATATCCCAACGCCGATTTTCCATCCATCCATAATTCAAGCCATCGTATCCGGACGCGAAGGAGAATACCACAAATTGCGGAAATTCCTTGCTTCCGTCGACAACATACACAAAGTGGCAGAGGCGTTTGCATCCACAAACCCACTTCATGTACGTCAATTCCTTGCTTTGTTACACAAGCTCGGGCATCAACATGGGCAAAACGTCTACGAATGTGTCTGCTTTCGACTTGCGAATCTGAACCAATGGCCGCATATTCTAGACGTTGTGTCTTTAGGAGTGGAACAAAGCGGGCGTACCACCTCCCGACTGCTGAACTGGAAGGCACGCTCTTTGCTGGAGCTGAAGCATTACGGACTACTGAGCGACGTATTAGAAGAGTTCAAGCTCCATGGCCTGAAAGCCACCCGCAGAACTTATCATCTCATTCTTTCTGGTCATCTACGCAATTGCGATATGATGCACGCGAGGCATTGTCTTCGGGAAATGGAGGAAGCAGGATTTCCACCAGATCCTTCCACTCAAGCATTACTTGCAACAAATTATCGGTTTTTCGGCTCAGACGTGGACGTCCAGTCTCGTGCTCTGCGGGCCCTGGAAAACATGGACAATCCAAGCAGCATTGCTGTCCTCAACAGTTTGATTCAATCAAGGCTAGAAGTTCACGACATTTCTGCTGCACGCCACCTTTTATCATATTTCGCGCCTTCATCTGTCCAAGGACTAGCACCCGTACTTTCTGCCATAGCCCAATCCGCGGAAGCGGTCGAAAATTCTTTCTTTCAGAGGCCGTCTCACCCCCCCAATTGCCTTCTAATGCCCAACGCATCAACTTATGCTATCATTATCAATCACTTGGCCGGCCGTATAGGCATTGATGGTATATTCACTATTTTGCGTGCCATGAAAAAAAATGGCATCAAAGCCACTCCTGCTTTAATTATCTCCTTGATACATTTCTTTACGCCTGCAGGCTATGTCGACGTAGCTGTCAAGTTGATTGCTGACATCTGCGACCAACGACGTACACCCTGGACTATTTTTGCGCCCTTGGTATCAGAAGTTCGCGATATACGCTTGCCCCTAGATTGCACAGGCATACAACCTTCTGCAGCACTATTCAATGCACTCCTTGCGAATGTTTTGGGAAAACGTGGTTTGAAGGCCTTGTCTGTGATTTTAAAGGCCATGCGAGTTAATAGGATCTCACCCAACTCCACCACTTTGGATATTTTTACATCCTATCTTTCCAAGAAGAATGCTCGCCCGCGCTTAATGCTCCGCATCCTGCGGCAACTTGTGTCACCCACTATTCAGCCAACTACACGTCATTTTCACAGCATAATCAGTTCCGTGTTACGCTATGAAAAATACCTTCTCTATGGCAGTGGTTGGAATGTTGGGGCTGCTCGCTTTTCTCGCTCACGACACGTGCGGAAGCAGTCTTATCCATCTGGGCGGATAACCAGTATATCGGATATTTTTGACCCCACCGCAGGCCTATGGGTACCTGAGCACTCGGGATACCGATCTCTTTCTCGTTCAATTATTGAGTCACTCTCTGCGCACCAGATCAAGAGTGATGCACCTACCTTTGCTCTACGGATCAGGCACGATGCCGTCATCAAGTCCGATACCAATTCTGCAGAGAATACATTTCGCGCACTTTTAAATCGGGGCATTCACGCAACTGAGTATCACTACAGTGCATTGATGGAGGGATATGCATTGTCAGGTGACATGGATAAAGCAGAGGCCATTTTTAGAAAAATGGAATGCATTGGACTGAAGCCGAATGTCGTGACGTACACCATTCTCATCACTGGCTACGGTCGTGGGGGCAAACCGGAAAGGTCCTTGAAAGTGTTCCAACGGATGATTGACGATGGTTGTCTACCCGACGTGCCTGCAATAGATGCGTTGTGCGGCGCCTTTTTCGCGTCTGGTGCATATGGGATGGCGAAAACGGTGCTCATTAACTGTTGGGATTACATTCAACCCTTTCCGGATGATTTCCGCTCTCTATCTCTACGAGAGCTTGCCACGCGATTTAGATCTTTGCACAAGGGTAATCACAGTGTTCCCAGGAAGACATCGAAGCGACGACGGCGTCTATTGTATTTCGGAACCCGGCGTTTGGTACAGATGTGGAAGTCAATGAGTAGGACTCTGGTCAAGCATTCCTTGAGCCCAGGCATTCAAGGGCAACGTAGGAGATCTGACAAATACAATAGCATCTAGTTTAAATTTTAGTGTACGGCGAGAAAACCATCCAATCTATTCATTAAGAAAACTTATCGAGAAGATGCAGTGCATCTTGAACTCCCGCAGCGTCGACCTCATGTGGTCCCTTGTGCCCACATCCAATGGAAATACTATGCTGGGGTGATGCTAACTTGACCGGAACCGGCGATACGCGGTCATCTGCATTCGAGGAGGCCCCCAGCAAGTCTTGGATGGAGTACGCCTGAGAGCCGGTATCAGGTGAGGCAACCCTTTCGGGGGTTGCTTCACCTAGCGCCGGTGAAATCACCACTGTCGGACCAGTGCATTTCGACCGGCGCGCAACAACTTCGGCTAGTAAACTCAGATCAGCAAACGACACGTTGGGATGTTCTTTGATCTTTTTCCAGGCTTCGTTTGTGGGCATAGTTCCCGGACCAGTTAACGAGGGGCCGGTCCGGCTGGCTGAAGGACATGATCTGCAGTTTTCTGGACTTCCACAACAAACATAACCAGGACCTGGGACATTTGACTTGTTTTGATTGCATGGACAATCGACACAAAGAGGACGCGATGAAATCGATCGTCCTATTTCTGTGCAGAATGCTTTGCCGAAGACATCATCAACACATGCCAAGCAATTAGATGGGTCGCCCGTGCATGTCGCTTTTGATGGACCTTGTGAGGCAATGTGTATAACTGGGAAAATGGAATTCGTCGATGAACCTGAAGTTCCCTGTTTTCGCGGTAAAGGTACGGCAGGCTGATACGGTGGGAGATTATCAAGGATTGAGGACTGCAGTGTTTCTTCTGCAGGGATACGAACCAGACGCTCGGATTGAGAGAAGATCTCCGTTGAAAGGTGCTCCTTGAAGCCCACCACCCTGCCTGATGGTTCCTGCGCGACAATTTCACGACATAAACAAGGGATGACCTCGTCGCACAATCCACAGCTACCAAAGGATTGGGTGCTCTTGCTGGATTCTAGATCTACCTGATTATCGGCGTATTCCAAGGTATCCTTGGGACTCCGGTCCTGCTCTTTGTTGATCTGATGACTGACTGAAATGTATGATCGGCTTGATAGATTTTCAAAGTCCAGCGACGGTTGTGCTGGATGGATGGCTGGAGGGTGTGTCAATTTGGTGTGTTTGTCCGTGCTAGATGCGTCAGCGCTACGTTTGATACGCTTGTTGGGGACCGCGATTGCAGAGAACGTATTATCAAGAGACTGTTCTCTCCGATTCTTGCTTTGCGCCAATTCTTGCCGCTCCATCCTCGCGATTTTTTCCTTCAGAAGTCGGTTTTCGTGGCGTAGTACCTCATTTTCTTCCTTCAAACGTTTTGAGGCATTTTGGAGGGCCACACTACGCTCAATTTCTCCCTGCTCATATGACTGAACTCGTGCTTGGAGACCTGCCAATTGCGATTGCTTCCTCTCGCGAAAAGCCCGCTGCGCAGCCCTGCACAACGTTAGCGCCAATACGCAAAGAGTATTTTCTGAAACTCGCCGGTTCTGGACGCGGCGGGAATTATTGCTAGGCTCATTGTCATCGTCCCGAGGAGACGGATCGTTCGTTGGTTTCCTGCCGGGTTTTGCTTTTGGAGCGATGATCCAGTCCCGAGAAGCTGGATGTACGGGTTAGAATAAGAAGAAGGCTAATGTGTATGCATACGCGCAGCCCAGAGGGTGGAAGACGAAGAGACAGGCGGGGTAAGGGAAGACGACATGTGGCGATGCGGATAAGATAACGGCAAATACCGAACTACTCAATCACAATCTCCTCAATCTGCTCTATAACCTCGTCCATCCAAACCTCAATCTCCTCCTTGTCCTCGTCGCGCAGTTGCCTGTCACTTTTCTGACCGCGCTCTTCCGCATTCTCCTTCTTCCGAAGCGTTCGCCACGCGTTCCACTCATCTATCAACCGCTTCCGCTGCGCAATCAGCTCGGCACTGACATTGCTCTCCTCCGCGGCATCTTCTTCGTCGAATTTACGGCTATATTCTCTTAGATTCTTCCTTATTTGCCGTTGCTGCTCTTTCATAAGTAATGAACGGGGACGTGGTCGCCAGATGAACTGCTTAAAGCGATCCTGTATTTGCTTCGTCAATTCCTGTCCTCGGAAGTCCCAGATGGCAAAACCATTCTCCAACTGTCCGGTATCCCCGTTCAGCAGCGACAGGAATAACAATTGATTCTCGTACCGTGTGCGTCCAAGCGCTGGCGCTTGTAGCCAGATAACGACCACTAGGATCCCACTCTACGTCTGTCACCCCATAATGATCAGCACTTCCAAGAAGTTGAATGCCAGAACCCCAATCTTCCTTGGAACCCTGGCCATCTCGTTTGCCTGCTTCTTCTGCATGGAAATCAAGGTCCCAGAATTCCAGCTCCGACTTGCTCGATGAGCCTACGGTAGCCATTACGACATGACGACCACGAGGCGACCAGCGAATTGCGTTAGTAGTCCGTGAGGGTAAAGTACCTAAAGTGGATTTTGAATATCGGGTAATACTTATGTAGTTTTTAAGCAATCTTACGGAGTACTCTGAAGTCATTCTTGCTACGGTCCAGTTGATAGAAGCTGACATCAGTTTTGATGGTAATGCCAGGCCCCGGATTGCCCAGGTTGGGATCGCTACTTGATACGATAGCGAATCGTTCCCCTTTCGGTTCCCATGAGAAGTCCAGCACAGTGTCTTTAGAAACCCTGATTGTCAGGGCATATCAGAAAATGGTCAAACCCATGTACCTTTGAGTTCAATGACTTCTACAGGAAAATCCTTTTCTCGCATCCTGAATATTTCCAGGTTGCAAAATATCGATTTCTTTGTCTTGGTGTGCCGATCGACTTTAACGCAAAGGAAATCGCCGAGATTCTGCCAATTAAGTTTACACTACTCGGGAAAAAATCAATTTGTGAACCACCAGATCGGAATGAACTCTACCTCTGTGACATTAAACAAATTTTTTTGCCGCAAAATTGTGCGACTGGGAAAACTCAATAATGTAACTCGAGCTGGTTGATTCGCGACTTCTGGCGTCCAGTAAACGAGCATATTCTCCTTCGCTTTCTTGGTTTGTTTAGACTTGTTTGTGGCATCTTCGGTCGTAGACTGGATTTCCTTCTCTGCATCTTCTCTTTCCTTGTCACCGAATGGGCACCATTCAAAATCGACGACACCTTCGATCTTCAAGCTCTTTTTTCCATGCAAGTACATGCTAGGTAGCTCGTGCACGCTAATCATTTGTCCTGGTGTAATGCGAGCAACAAACTTATCATCCGGACTCCATTTCAACATTGGCCACGGCATATGCTTTTTCGTCGCCGGAGGGTCACTTTCGTTGTTGGTGGAGAACGTACGAAGGAGGTGGCCCGACTTGATATCCCATACAGCAATATTATTACCTTCATCATCGGGAGAAAAATATTGAGGACCTTGATTGGCACCTTCCGGGACGACAATCGGTTCATTTGACCATGTGACAAGATAATTCTCGCAGGGTGAAAAGTCGATGAGTTTGACAAAAGGATGTGCAAACCGTTGTTGGGGTTTCCACGATGGACCGCCCCACAGCCGAACTCCTTGGCGATGGAGAGTGGCAATGTAAGTGCCAAGAGGTGACCACGCAACATACAGGAAATCTTTCCAATCCTAATAGGCATATAGATATCATATATGTGTAACGGAGTCGGGCTTACGGGTTTGTGTGCAATCTCACATTGGGAAGGTTTACCGTGCCAATGTATTTTAACCTCGTCGCCGCGATACGTGACATACTGATCACGACCCTGGGGATCTGCTAACCATGCTCTGAGATGCTCCTGTATGGGCAAATCAGTAACAATAAACTGTACTGCAAGACATTACAAACTCTGGGCACGTATTCTCCTATATCTGGTTCGACATATGCCTCGTCCATATTGGCGAATTTTTCAACATCGGTGAATTTATTAAGTTTGAAAGTGTGCTTGGCATCGAATGGATGGTCGTGAAGAGCAGCGAGTGCAAGATTTGCATCGTCTTCAGACCGGAAATCAATGAAGATGAATCTGCGTACAGTCCATCGTTAGTGTTGGAAGCGTGTGTGACAACAAAAAGCATACCCCTTGCTCTTTCCGCTCTTGGCATCCCAAGGCAGATAGATATCATCCGGCTTGGTTGGAACACCTTTCTTGGTGAACTCCCTTGCAATTTTCGTCAAGAGCCTCTCCTCCTTGCTTTTCTCAATGACAGGAATTCCATCGACTATCACTGTCTTATCAAAGCCTTCATCATAGTGAACTTGATATCTGATATGGGGATAAGCTGAGAAGACAAGCTTCGGACAGCGACGCACTTTTCCTCGATATCCGAATAATCGATATCATCTATGTCAAGCGAGGGTATGGCCATTTGTGGATGGCGAAGTGGACAAGTTTTTGCGCCTGACTTTTGATTGGCATTGTTTGCCTTTGAGCAGGATGAGAGCCGTCCTAGCGCATCTTATGCTTGGTAGAAATGCGAGATTGTGCACGACGCAGCAATGCACGTAAATTGAATTTGATTTGCAGTGGGAGTGAACTAGTGAACTGAACTAGACAGTGACTGGACGCGTTTTTTCAAACGCATGCCATCACTGTGTACGCTTGGACGATCGCTTCGCCATTGTCGCCCGCACAACCTCGCAATAGTCACAGCTCCATTCAGTAGCTCGCGACAGAAACAGCATGAAAATACACTCGTGCTTGAACGAAACAAGCTGCAGGAATACCTTAAACTCGTCGCGTCATCAAACGAGCTCACCGCTGAGGACATTGAACGTCATAAGCCGACTAGGCACGCTCCATCAGGCACTAGCCAATACGAAAATGATTTCGAAGGACTGATCAAAGCCCTTTCTCGTTCATTTACTGTGGAACAGTTACGGAACACACATCGACTCTTTGGCTTGACGCTCCCAAAAAAACGTACGCAGCGGGCATTAGCAATTTCAATCATAGAAAGACAATGGAAATGGCCATCTTTGTCGGATTCTCTGGAGCAACGGAGGAGTCGTACAGAAGTAGTCACTCGATGTATGGTTTTATTGCAAATCAGCCAACCACCAAGATAACAGTTTTTAGCATTTCCTTTAAACACGCAGGAGGCATTCCTGTTACTTGGGAAGGGTATGAATTCTCTTCTACCGGTTTTTTTGTGAATTAATGACGTGACTAGATGGCTCCAACCTACATATGCTCTCGAGGAAGTATAACGTTCGAACATCATTCGTGGCGAACCCGTTGTCCTTGTCCGTGAAAGGTGTACGAGAATCGGTCGAGAAAACCGCGCGTTATATAGACGCATTCAAGACAGTACGTTTGCACGCACTGCGCTATGTAACCCAACATCACGTTTTCAGGATATCACCAAGGACATTATTCGCTTTCCAACCGAAAGGGACGTCTCGTTGAAGCTATGTCAGCGGGTCTCCCGATTATCCGGCGCTCTAGTCGAAAGCCAAGACAAAGATACGGTGAATGACATAGATATCGATGCGACAACATATCTTAATTGCGGTTTAAAAGTTCCATGTGACTTACCATACTAATGACCCGCGTGCAAGGCATATTGCGAAGGCGCTAACAATGCGTGGTGCTTACGAGGTGAGCGCCAAGTATTTAAATGGTCTTGTGTGATAAATAGCAGCATAGTCATCCGGTCAATCAACGCCCCTCGTGTGTGTCAGCAAGGACGATGGCCTCCGGACATCAATGGAGGCACCTTGCGGCTTTTCTCTGTATCCATTCATCCCACCGCGCCCTCTGCCTTGGACTGTGTTTAGCAGCAGTGTTTTCAGGATGAGGGATGTCGGGTGGTTTGATTATAACGAGATGAAACACACTGCAGTGTTAAGCGGTCCCCATCTGACACTGGACATCGGCGGGTAAATGTCTCTTTTCAATGTCTGTCCATGACCGTCTGACGAAGAGTAGACAAGTCGAGGACTTGCGGAAACGATTGTTGGTTGACTTCACGAGCACTGCTGAGAATGAAAAGGCATCGAGCACTTTACAAGCATCGTAGGTCATGCCATTCATTTTTATTTTATCCACTGAAAGGCGTTTTTAGACTTGGTCATTTGTTATTATATTCGCCATTCACTTCGTCTCACATTTTAACTCCTCCCGTGTTTGGAAATTCACCTTTGCCAGAACTACTCCAAAGGATGAAGAGTTTGGATCAACGAAGGATGTTCATGCCGTCGTAAGACAAATATTCCTTTCATCAACCCTGTATGAACCAGCGCTTTCTACAGCATACCCAGGCATATCATGGAATTGAAACCTAATCGGCAACGACTTGTCCATCGCTTAATATATCAGGCCGCGCCTAAGAATCTGACGACTGCACCTGCGGATCCATCCTCAATAGAATTTGTCAGGCTGGAATTCGGACACGAGTTTTCACCCGCTTTGGATGGATATGTGAGCGTGGATGGTGATACGCCCGAAGATTTACCTGGCGAAGGCGAAAAACAGCTATGTGTCCGCGAGTCTGGGTGTTGGAGAGGCACACTGTCATCCGTAAACTTGATGCTACCTGAACGGTGAGCGCTTCATCGCATTTGCTGTTGAACAATAACCGAAATTCTGCAGAGCAATGGACTTGCAGTACTCTGTCACGAACGCTAGCGACATGCCCGAGTCACAATGGCCAAAGGCTTTGCGCGATTATAAGGAAACCCTGACCGAGTTAGTCCAATGCGCATGGTCGCGTTTCACTCGTAATTTCTTACATGGTGACATCAGATTATCGACGACAAGTCTGGATGCTTCTCGAGCAAGTCTGCCACTGGTTTTCTCGGACCATGACACAACATTTGTGCTTGTATCAAGTGCTATGGTCCGTCAGAGTTCCGATATACCGCTCCAAGTCAATGGCAATACCCTCCAAGTAGAGAATGAAAGTATATTGGATTTGACTAGCAATCAGAGATATGCAACATGCAATGTAATAGTTTTTGACCCGTATTCTAGCCAAAAAGACTGACAATTTTTCAGATAACATGCCAAGATCCCCTTTCTGAACAGTCATGGGAACAGTTTATGCAGGCTTGTGATCGGCTAACTGGGCATACTAGGTCAAACTCTCCTTTCACTCACAATTCTAATCAGCAATAAAGTGCAGTATAATACCTACTTAATGATATCGGTATAATACAACACAGTGCTCAGCTGCGCCTGCGCTTTTTGGACTGCTGCTGCTTTCGAGACCGAATCTGAAATGTGTGAATTTCCCGTGTGGAATGGCATTATTGGCACTGACCTCTTTCTTCATGCGGGCGTCAACCATCGTATATCGACCTTTAACGCCCCTTGGTCTTCCTTTAATCCCTTTGTGCGGGCCCTTCGCTACGACGGTCTTGACTTCCTTCTTTTTCTTCGAAGATAGACCTTTCCGCATGAGTTTCTCAATCTGCTGTGCCTTTTCTCTCTCCGTAATATCAGTCATTTCATTAACTCCATTAGCCTTCCTCATCGCCGTCTCCAAGCGTTGTGCAGCTCTCATCTTTTTCCTGGCTTTTGCTTCTGCTATCTTTTTGATAGGTCGAGCATCAAGGGCACGCTGTTTTGCTCGTAGGGCTGCCACCGCTTCCTTTGTGATAGGAATATTAGCTTTATAGTGTTTTCCTTCATCATCGAGGAACCATGACGGAAGGCCCTCTTTTGAATTTAGAGAATATCGATTGAAGCCATCATTAATGAGCTGCGCCTTTGTTTTCTCCCGATTGACAAGTTGTTGCGCAAGTGTGACCGCTTCCGGTGTGAGGAGACCGAATTCTAGAATGAATCTAGTATGCCGTACCCCAAATATGAAGCACACAGACCTGTAATCTCTTTGCGATTGACCACCTCCTGACCCTCGTCATTGATATCCCACATGCCGTCGTCCGAGAGTTCTCGGGGTACTGTTTCATACTTATTCCCGCTACTGTCCGACTATTAGTCGTGATCAGTATATCGAGATAACGTCGGACAAAACAAGACTCGCATCGATTCGGTCGTCCACATGTTTTCTCGAATCTCGGGAAGTATCTTCGTACCCGTCACTTTCCACTTCAAGATCTTCTTCACCCGCGAAAACATCGCGGCCGAACCAGAGTTTGGTTGTGTGATTAGTTTTTGGCTCAGCCACTTCAAGATCCATAAACAGTCGGGGACGCTTTGAAACATCGGACAGTGCGTCTGGGAGCAGTTCGCGTTTTTTGCCCACAATTTTACTTTCATCGTCATCTGAATCATCAGAAGTGTCATCGGATAATGTTACTTTCGCTTCTTCCATCGCATTCCATCCACCAACCTCTTCGTCTGTGGAGTCGTCATCTTCATCACTGCTCTTGTGAGTTATGCCATGCCACTCCTCGGCTCCCTCGTTTTGCTGCCTTAGATTTCGCACCTTGGACTTCACGTCCCTTTCTCCCAGTCTACTCTGGTATGCGTGGTACAATCCATCTAGCTCCTCTTCGAGATCCTCGATCTTCGTCTCTCGTTCATCTTCGGAGTGCAAAAGGCCCGTGCTGACCGCGTCCGATTCATCTTCATCTTCGCTGACTCCGAGATCATCGCCATGACTTCCTAGAAAGTCAGCCACACCTTTCTTGTGCATGGTCTTCCCCGTCTTAGACAGGTCAAAGATATCATCTTGACCTAAATTCAACGAAGCATCGTGCTGTTCTAGGCCAATGTCGAGAGGTGCAATCATCTGCAATTGCATCCGTTGTATAGTACGGGTTTTTGATTCATTGGCACGTCGCCGTTCGCGTTTTGTGCGCGCTTCCACTTCTCTGTTAAGGCGTTCAAGCTACAAAAAGGTCATGTCAGTTTGGAACAAATACCCGACAAACAACAAACTTCATCCTGTATCTGTTGCTCCTCATCCACATCCGCGACGATGTCAATCGCCTCAGTTACTTCCTCCGTCTTTTTATTTTTGACATCCAAACCCAGCTATGGAAAATGTGAACTAAAGCTCGTAACTGACCTATGTGACACACTTCTTGTCGAAGAGATAACCGCCATTTGATGAGGGTCTTGAAATCCCCTTTGCCTAGAACTTTCAAATCGTTGCAATTCAGTTTAACGTCTTCTGTGGCGATCGGCATAGAGAGCCATCTAAGAGATCGTGAAATAATCACATCGCGAAAGCCAGAGGTCTCAAACTCACTGCTTCTCTTCTTCGGTCGTAAAGATGATCTTGTTGAAAGAACCAAGTGTGGCCACAGGATCGGTCCCCTTGATAAAATCAGTCGCGGGTACGGTCCTAAACAAGGTATAATCTCCATCAGCATATCCATCCCTTCGACGCCGCTTTTTCTCCGGGTGGAATACATTGGCCTGTATATTGTCGGATGTGCCCTTCTGTGATAGTATTGATGACGCGAGATCCTTGAACACATGCCTCGGGTCGAGAAACTTTGGGTCAATGTGTCCGGGCGCAAGAAAATTTCGGCAAACTACGAAAATTTCAGCAGAGACATTTCTGAGAAGACTTAGCGACACGTCTGTTAGCTAGTGATATGACGTACCTTGATGAGGGTGGCTTGGTTGCCTCCACCTTTTCAAACAGTTGGTTAAAAACCCAAATGAGATTATTGTAGTCAACGCTGCGAAAGACTTTGGTGACAAAGGTTCCCCCCTTGAGCAGAAAGTCAACAGCAAGTTTGAGGCTCATAAGGACCAGCTCGGATTGCGTATATGCATCTTGAACCCATGCAGTACCGACATTCGGTGCACCATCATGCAACACGACGTCAGCCTTCCAGTCCTTCAGTTCGTTTCTCAAGAGGTTGCGACAGTGAGGAGTGGTGATGTCAGCGGCAAAGGTCACGACGCGAGGGATTGGTTTTATGGGGACGAGATCCACCCCTAGAAAACGTCACCATACAAATTCACTGGCGATTCAGCCAAGGACGCCGTTACTGACCGATGAGAACGCTATTTACAGGCATGTATTTGCTTGCAACCTGTAGCCAACCACCGGGAGCAGCACAAAGATCTATGCAGCATCTTGCGGACTCCAGAAATCCGTATTTCTTATTAAGCTGGATGAGCTTGAACGCCGAGCGGGCTCGGTATCCTTGCTCTCTGGCAGTCCTCGTAAAAGACAATTTTCGCAGTCGTTCGATGTACGTACTTTGCAAGTCTGTAGTATTTATCTAGTCGACCTTTGCCTGTCTTCTTTTGGTTTTTGCCCATAACGGAAGATGTCTTTGTTTGGTAAGTAGAAAGCAGCGGTTGTACCGTACATATGCGAGATTTGAACTACAGGAAGTGATGACTCATGTACTCATGATCTGAATTTGTCATTGTCTACACCTTGGCATGAACAGCGACACCCCTCTTCTAACTGGATCAATGATTCCTGCTAGTACAACGCCCAGGTCTCTGTCGCGTGCCGGTGCAATCTTTGGTGAGGCGTTGATAACCTTGCAGTGCTTATCGACTTATGCAGAGAATGCATTGTCCTAGTTGTGATCGGGATGGCGGCAGGGGCATTTGGAGGTTCGTCGCATAGTGGTTGGTTGAGATTGAGATAGGATGGGCTGATGGCGTGCAGCTCATGGCCTCAAAAAGAAGCCTGGCATGACAGCAGAGTCTGTACAAGCGTGGCTGACTGCCTGTCATTATGCTGTATGGGTCGCAGATGCCATCTGGTGGCCACAACATTGCCTGACCAAGAAGGATTAGATCTACAATGGACTGGGCCTGCTAGTGATATCGAAGCATCCTCATTTCGCGGGCCATCGATTTGCAGGACCAGCAATCATCTGTGGGGGGATGGTGTTCTCAGGGACGATTGCAGCGATGGTGTTGGGACAGGGCCAGCTCCAGATGCTTGGGCCGGCGACGCCGCTTGGAGGGATGGTGATGTTGGCCGGGTAAGTGCCTACCGGACGGCGGTGGACGGCGCTGACTAATAACAGATACCTAAGCCTTATATGGTAGACACGGTTCACGTGACTTACACGGTCAGCGTGTCAACTCCGATAAGTACACGAGGCAGTAAACATAAATCTCTTCCCTTTTCCCGCGTCACCGTCCCTCCACGCGTCCAATGTCTGAAGCGCGCCCGCCTTTGGCTTCTTCGCTTTCATTCTCAGCCATCCCCTCCTCTTCCTCTCCTACCGCGAGACCCCAAAAGCGTCGGGTCTCCTCCTCTTCAGATCTTTACTTCTTCACCCCTTCTGCTTCCTCTTTCAAGCCGCGTCCATATGCTCCTAATGTTGATTCACAACTGAAAAGTGTGAATAAAACTCATACTCGCACACAGGACGCCCTTAGCCTCCCCCCTCTTGGAATGGACCCTCAACCTTCTGACCCCACTGTCGTCTTTATACATCCTCCCTTCAACGTTTTCCCCGATTCCCATCTTTATCCCGACGGCCTTACTTACTCGTTGATGGCTGACAATCCAGAATGGTTTCTTGACCCGAGTGATTTTATCTCTCCGAATAATGACAATTCTAACGCGGTACCATACCCGCCACATCTTGAACCTCCCCGCGGTTGGTGTCCCGCAAAAAAGAAAGATCTTAAAGAACGAGGAGTAGAGGGCTGGCCGGATGGCTCAGAGCCCCGACTTCGGTGCACTTTTTGCAGAAGGACGTATGCCGGTGTCAATGCCAAGAGCATGTGGCGACGACATGTCTTTGAAAAACACAAGATAGCTATGTCCAACAGACGTGATGGGATTGACCGGCCAAGAGGTCGTGGTTCAAATAGTATGAAATGTATTTCAAGTAGTTGCTAACTCAGCTAATAGCCTGATACAGAGGAGAATCGTCAGTTGCCCTGTGCCAAAGGCTCAGCAGATCCTATTGAAAGGGTTGTTAACCTGGACGTAACACCTCAAAGCGATAGCCATAATGTCTCTCACAAATCGCGGTTCAGGTCGCAGCCTGCTCCAGAAGACTCGAGACACAAGCGCGACCGATCAAGGAACAAGAACAGTACAGCTGTGCTAACTTCTGCAAGTTCAGCTATGGACAATAACGGTCAGGTCCAAGTCTCATTCACCGAGTCCCTTGGCGTGGCTGAGTGTCCTCCACTTGCATTTCATTCACCTACCCAAATTACTGTCAATGTCCCCCCACCTCTTGACACTTCCGAGCTAAGACGGTCGTCTTCGCCCCCGATTTCCCTCCCGTTGATACCTCCTTCACCTTATGATCCTCTTCTGACACCGTCTTTCCGCCACTCTTCTCCTCGCCGCCCTTCTGAGCAACCGTGGAGGTTTCCGAGCCCCAGTCACCCCCTGCATTCTCACTCGCGAGACTTGTCTCTAAGCTTCCTTATACGTGGCATGCACAGTCCGTTGGCCAGAAATTCACCAACAGTCAATAGCACGTCTCGAACGCGCGGTACATCACCTTTTACCAGCCCATCCATACTTGGTACAGAACCGCGTTCGGGTATCTTGGAGTTCGATAGTCCTGCTAAATATCCAAAATTCTCTCCAATGTCGATTGCATATAGAGGTCGACTGGCACTTGGTAGCGACCGAAAGCACAAAGTGCGCAAGATTGAAGAATCTCCCTTGAGCCGCTGTTACCAGGACGAAAAAGGGACTAAACGATCAATATCGGATTTGACGGACGATTGGCTCTCGGAAGTGCCGATTGATCCACCAACCATTTTGTCGGGAAATGATCCTTTCGCGTCAATATGGACCACTGTCAATGGCAAGGAGGACATTGATAGTGACAGCAAATCCTTTGGGTGTGTTAGTCCGGTCCTTAGAAGTGTCAATGTGGGCCTCGGTATCGGACTCCTTGATCCGTTTACGTTGTCCGACGATGGTGTGCCACCCTCACGCAATGACAGCGATTTCGATGGTTTGTCCTTGTATCCACCTGCAAACGATGATGCCGTCGAACAGTCAGATGCTCCAGCTTCATCTGACAAGGATAGCCAGTTCGCTGTTTCACGTGAATCAACGCCACCGATGAAGAAACGGAGAACGAATATGGACTAACATGCTACTCACTATCTCTGCATGTGCTATCTCGTCGCTGTTTTGCTTTGCTCTAACATGTATGACCTAATCCGCACTCCCTCACAAGCGCTATCCTAATTTCCACCGTAACTACTGCCATAGTAGATCATCAGTACCTAGTTTTTTGAAACTAGCATGTACAATAGATAACCATATTCCTGGGACGATAATCAGCAAAATGTCAACACGCCCCGTATTTAGCAAGCGTGGGAAAGGGCGTGGCACAGTCCAACTGATCAATTGTCCTGCTAGAACAACATCCTTCACCTTGTCTCCCGTGCTCCCCTTAGATATCAAGCCAAGAGGTACGCTTTCTATAATCGGCCTCCTCCATTCTGATGCTGACCTGGACCCGCTCCTTGCTCTCACTTATATCACTGTAGCGAGCACTCTGTATCGCTTCGCCACCGAGCTCGAAAGGACCCAATCACACTTAACGACATACGCCTCGCACCTTACTAGAATTCGTCGTGCGGCGAGATGCAAGCTATTAAATGTGTGACCAATCTACCATCTTCCAAATATGCTGTTACTCATTTTGGAACCAGGTGTTGTTGTAGGAGACGGTGCGGTAGGAAAGGTCAGCGACGACGAATTGCTGCACGTCACAGTATTGATTGCCCTGCTAGACATGTCTCCTTATTTCGTATACAACAAATGCATTTCCGGTATGCCTTGCGTTCTTGTTTCTTCCTCCATCTATCTAACAGTGTGTTGCCTCAGGGCGAGTACATACCGACTGGTTTGCCTAATATTTACTCCATATTACGGGGGTTGTTCACCTTGTTGGCAGTGTTTGATAACTACTCTGCAAATGTGATGGTCGACGGAAAGACGATATCGCTTGGCCTCTGGGATACCGCAGGACAGGAGGATTATGACCGCCTTCGCCCCCTTTCATACCCTCAAACGGATGTTTTCCTGATCTGCTTCTCTCTCGTCAGTCCACCAAGCTACGAGAACGTGAGGACCAAGGTGGGTGAACAAGTTATCTCAATCAAGCTGAAACCCGAAAGATGATTGCAGTGGTACCCTGAGATTTCCCATCATGCACCGTCAACTGCAATATTACTTGTCGGAACCAAGCTGGATTTACGAGAAGACCCTGCTACGATAGAGAAACTACGGGATAGGTTCGCATCACATGAACAATTTTAGATGCTGTCACAATGACACGTGTAATCAGGCGCATGGCTCCAATTCAATACACGCAGGGACTTGCAATGTCCAAAGACATTGGTGCCGTGAAATATCTAGAATGCTCCGCCCTCACACAGAAAGGCCTGAAGACTGTGTTTGACGAAGCTATTCGTGGAGTTCGTGAGTAATATGTTGTAGAGTGACAGGTGATCGCAAGACTAAACGTACCATAGTGAATCCACCGCCACAAGCTAAGAGGTCGAGTAAGAAGGGAGTCTGTGTCATAGCATGAGAGCTTCTTGTCCGGGTCATTGACCCATATTGTGTGACGTTGATTTATGCATCTGCTGTTACGACTGTATGCCTTTCAGATTCGTACATTGAATTTGGCTTTCCATAAGTGACTAAGTTTTACTCGATTGTCCATCATTGATATTGCACTGCCTTGATTACCGTCTGAACGTTTCAAACGTCCTTCTTGTTTTGGTTTAACGTCCCTTACTCTAATAGATTTATATCTTACCATCCCATAGTTAACTTATTGGCATGGTTCTGTCCTTCTGAAAGTGCACCCGTGAGTAGTTGACCACCTTTCTAACAATTCATTTACAAAATATATCTAGTCATGACCCAACGCGATCATGTGAAAAAAAACACCATGCTTGAGGCTGGCTTCGCGGATAGCACTACCAGCAATGGAGAAACTTTCCAGCTATCCCAATTCCCCTTGCCCCCACTGGTTCAAGTTCACCCCGGTCGAAATGTTCCCAGACCTTTGCCTTCATTTCCGCCGGTGCGCGGATTACCTGCCGTGCCCGAATCAACCCCAGCAACTCATGCTCCGCCTTCTTACGAGTCTCCATCTTCATCTTCATCTACCAGGATAGCATCCAATACGACCGCCTCTCCGTATGATTGGCACGAGGGCGCGTCCAGTATTGGTGTGGATGCTACGGAAGACGAGTTGCTCCCTACCTCTTTTATTACCTCACTACTGCAAGAAAATAGTGGCCCTCGGATCAATCAGTGCGCGTCGGTCAGCAGTAATGCTGTAAGTGGGATATCGGAAATGACCTATCCCCCGATTAATCCCCGCAGCGCTTCGTGTAAACCTGTGCGTCATGTGGGTCCGACTCAAGGCGCCCGTCTACCTCCACCTTCGTACCATCATATTAAAGACGGACCTTTCTCTGGGACATGTACAGAAGATGCCGACTCGTTCACATCTGAGGCGCAAATATTCTTCGTCCAGGAAGCAGATTATGCAGGAAAATTTGTTGTCGATTCGGCTCCTGCAGTTCTTTGCAGAACATCACTGGAAAAGAAAACCCCGACTAAAGCGGGTGAGACCCAAGTGAAAGATTCTCTAACCCTGCGACGACAATCTATCGCCTCGACAAAAAGTGCTGCTCCATCTTTCCTATCAAGAATATCATCGCGCAAGTCGATAAAACAGATGTTTGCGGGGAAGAAGGCTAAGCCGTTGCCTCCTGTTCCACTCATACCTGATATACCTATCGCGACGGAGAGAGAACACAGGAAAGCAGATGAGGCTACACCACTCCCTGAACTACTGCAGCGCGCTGGAACACTTTCAGATCTTCTGGAGAGAGGATATCATCCGCATCACAGCATCAACTCTTACCATGTAATTGGGAATTTTAGTACGGAAGAAGTAGCTGCATCGAGGCTCTCGGTTAGTGATCAGCAACAGTCAAACACGATCGTTCATCGAACAAAAACGTGGCTTAATCAACGTTTGACCACTTTTGATTCTCAAAGGCCTGCGCCTCGCTCTTGGAAAGCAAAACAGTGGTTCTGCTTCCTCTTTGTCCCTTTGCTGGTAGTCATCATTATTGTTGCTGCTGGGGTAGCCGTTGCCATCAGCAAGAAGGCTCACACTGGCATGAAGTGCCACGCTAACTTCACCGGAGCTGCTTGCGACCTTGGTAATGTTGTATTCTAAGGAGAGATGATAACTACTAATGATTTCAATTCGGTCATTCAGATGCAACATGCATATGCACATCCGCGGCATCTGGTCAATGTAATGGATTAGCTAAGAGCATCGTTGACCTTATTCCTTATCTTAACGATCAATTCATGGTGAATTTTACTGTCGGAGATGTTTATATTAGTGTTTGGCAGGCACAGGGCTCACCATCTGGTTCAAACTGCGCAAAGCAAGCGCTCCAGATTGACATCGCTCCAGCTCTAGACAGCCTCACTGAGCCGAACCGGACCCAGTGGGCGAGATCGGCTATTCTGTGGAATTTGGTTGAATCTCAGGATCTGGACGCCTCACAGAAGTTGAGAACATTCGTTGTTCACGCTCCTTGGAATGAACTTGCTGCGAACAAAAGCGTCGATCAGGCTGCTTTCTCGATCAGTGTCTCCGGTTATATATTCGATTTCGTTTCTCAGACAATTGTTGCTCCGACCCAATCTTTCGATGCCATCGCCCAGCCGTCGGCGGAACAAAATAGTAGAGTCAACTCATTGATGAGAACTGCTCTTGATTATATGTATGGATATGCCGTAGGTGAGCTTTCACAGCCACATGTTTATACCGTCTTTTGACAATGTGAAGCTTCTTCGACGCAACGCAGTAAAGCTCTGGCAGATTATTGGAAATCAACGCTTCGTCGACCGTTAAGTGAACTCCAAACATTCAGAACAGTGTTCAGCAATTCTCCTATCCTCCTGCCCTTCGATACCACCTCCGGATTCATGTCAAGCCTACTGTCGACAACAGCTAAATCGCAACTGTTCCCCCCTCCTTTGGCGTGTTATCCCGCTCTGAACAAGACTAGTCTCAATCACCTTAACGCCGTTGAGCATGGTATTTTTAATCTATCACTCGTTACTCCTCAACCGCAAATTTCCACGGACTGTTTTCCGAACCATCCTGTGTATGGTGTTCTTGACATATTACAGCTGCGCTTGCCGTTCTCCGATTCGGGAGAAAAATTCCCAGGGCAAGCAGTTATGCTTCAACCAGCAGTATCACCCAGAGCTATAATGTACAATGGGGAGCTTCTCAGCTCACTGGCGGTATCCTCGGAAAACGTTTCACTCACGGTGCAACACAAGGATCCCAAGCGATTTGGCGCTGTCAATAATTTTGATCATGTTATTTATGATTTCCTGTCGGCCATGCCGAACAACACTCTGGCCAATTCACTCATCGATTTCGCATTAAGGAACACCAATGCTCCTCATATCCCCCCCAAAAACGGTTCCATTTTATTCTCATCTCTTGATGCAATCCCAGTGATAGAAGTCGCGATTTTTGGCTCTATTCAATCATCGGACATTCAATGTGTGATCAGTTCGTTCACAACCATGTCGGGCTCCCTGTTCTTTGGGTCCAACTACGGATCCAAGTTGCGTCAATGGACTATAGCTGATATCAATAGCACAGTTGTCTGGGCTCAATCCGCGATGTCATCCCAGGTTGTTCGGGAAAGTAATCTGACAGACAAGGTGTTTGAAGAGATATGGAGCGCTGCATCACATGCCGAATATTCGCCAGGTGCAGTCAACAACCTAACAGCATCCCTTACAGCTTTTGGGTATTTTACTCCTTGATGGACATAAACATGACTTATTTTTCATTTACATTCGCGAGTCCCATAATGTCGGGCTTTCGTGTTAGATATCGATACGTTACGGGAGATATTATCGGATGTGCTTCTGAGGACACGTGCCGACCTGGTCTTGTAATTTATTGCGTACAAAGATGAAGGCAACCTTCCATAGATTTGTTTCCGTTATCTTTGTCACTTGCCGTTCCAGTTTCTAAAGGATAATGCCTAAGGTTGCAGCCGACAGTGGCCGCAAAGCTGCTCCCACAGATACTCGTACTCCACATCCGAATGTTCTGAAACGAAATCAAGTGAGTAGTCCAAATTATTCGTCAAACTGCGGATCTGGAGTGTGACCATACGTCAGGCTTGCCACCAAGTGCGTCCATAATCGGATTCAAGTCAGTGTCCTGCCTGCTGACAATGCAAAATAATGCCAGTGCCGACGTAGAAAATTGGTGAGTATGTCTGCTATAGTGAAATGGGCCAACTTCATGCTCTGCTCAGAAATGGTAGTCTACATGTGGTCATCGTCTCAAATCTTCTCACTCATTCGTGCTTCAGTGATGCACAGAGGCCATGTTCGACCTGCGTCCGTTCACATAATCATTCCATTGCCCACACTTCCCCTGGAATCCATCTACCCTCAAAACCAGTTTGTACTTATGACGAAGGTAGGTCTGGGATAACTCAATAACAGTTTGCTAACGTGCCAAAAAAGTTGCGGAAGCCAACACTTTGTCCGAAGGCCCAAAGAATAAATACGAAAGACTCGAAAACCGTATCAGTGCGTGCCATGCCCATCTTGTGCTTTCGTGTGGTTGAAAGGTGCCCAGATGAGTTAGAGGCCTTGTTAAGGCAAAAACAAGAAGAGTCGTCGGTCTCGTCCAGACAGTCTCCTACTATGCTATCGGTGGATAATATATCGGAGGATGCTGGATTGAGCCAGACTTTGATATCTGACGCTGAAATAATGGCGTCTACTCCTGGCTTTCATTTGGGAGGCGCTCAAAGCGAGAGTCACATACAGTCCGTCATAACTGACACGACAATTATTGGTGCATATACCCTTCCTTTGGTGTCGGATAGGGATGATTTTGCAGTCACTATTTCAAATCATGGCGCAGATTTGATTTGGTCTAGTTGGCATCCACTGCTTCCGGAACAGCCACTTTTGCTGCACCTGTACGTGCATCTATCTGTCTTTAATTCCATCCAAACGTTGTCTTTAGCGTAGACGTCTTTTTCAAGTTCCACCCTCACGCACACCGACTGTTTCATCGCCCAACCTTTTTGACTTCTCTTTCACTACCTCGCAATCATGCAAAATTTCCCTCCCCTGCTGTGCTACATGCTATCAGTGCTATTGGTAGCCTGTATACAGCTGCAGTCACGTCGCCTCCGCCTCCGACTTTTGAGGAATTTCCACCAGGTAAAATTCTTGTTATTTTTTCGACGAGTATATACTTACAAAACATGAAGATGAGATTTTCTTGGAAAGACAGAGACAGCAAGAGCAGAGGCCAGACTCATTTGCAGAACAACAAGCAAGATATGCCAAGGATACAATAGAACATCTTAACTCTATGGGGAAGGACCTCTTCCAGGTGCTTCAAGGTGATCTCTCTGGTTAACACGGCGTAAATTGTTTTATGTAATACCGTATCAGCTACCATCGTCCTTACTTGGTTCTACTGGTCACATTCGAGGTTAGTCCGATCGTCTGAGTAGTCAACTCTCTAACTAATGTTGTTGGTAGATGGGTAGATGTGAGGTTTTCGAAGTTTCTGGGAGGGAAAGCGCTCACCCCTGATCCCAGGTTTTCTTTTGGTCTGCTTTTTGTACCCGGTTATCGGTCCCTTTGGGTCTCAACATATGCCCGCCGTTTCATTCGATTACGAAATCGCACAGACCAGCATCCATATTGAACCCGGCTCAAACTGTGATCGAAGATGAAACAAGAAGAAACGCGTTCTGGCTGGCATATGCGACAGAGCGGTTGCATGGCTGTGGTAATGGATGGGCATTTAACCTAGATGATCAAGATATTTCACAACTGTTACCAGTGCGAGGAGAGGAATTTGACAGAGGCGTAAGTCACCGTTTGTCCTGCCAGTAGGTGTAGTGAAGCTCCGTTGTTAGCATCTCGTATTGCCGCAAGATAGGCAATGGGCCCATAGCAAAGACGTCCTCTTAGAAAGTTCGGAACAGATCGCCGATCCTTTCACACTATACATAAAGGGCTCCATTTTGATCTGTGGGTCGCTTGCTAAGACAAAGCTTATCAGCTAACGGTTTTCAAGCGCGCGCAAAAACATTTAATTTGAGATATCGCGCTCGACATTACGCCGGGGACGTGGCAGTGTCCAGTGATTTCCCGGATCAACGTCCTTCGGCTCGCGCTGATCCTAGGGGTTCTCAAGCATTCCTTGAGCTTGACTATATAATTGATAACTTTATAGCGACATTTCCGAGTCGCTGCCGAAATCCCATAGTTGACAACATCGTTGACAGTCACTTATATACGGCATGTCTGATGCCACATGTGTGAGTGACAAGTAGATTCTAATGCCCATTTACTCATCCGTTTCTGTCCATAGCGCCTCTATTATTCTACATGACCCACATGCGGACGTGCAGCGATCAGGTTGCATGTCCGCTTTGAAAATCTTGACAGCAGCCAGAGCCATTCTGGACTTCATCTACAGTGTATGTTCAACGAGCTTTGATATAACACTCCTCGACACCTTTTGCTCAGTAAGAGTCATTTCTATCCATGTACAGTTCGCTTGATATACATCTCCAGTTTTGTTGGTTTTATGCTGGTCGGGTCCTATTGCGATTCTTGCAAGCTGCTCAACATGCGAAGATTCTCGAACAAATTGCTACTTTGCAGAATGAACTTGAGTTCATACAGTAGGTGTCCTTTATACATGCACAGGGGTGTATTATTAACAATCTTAGCTCCGCTCTGGCAAAGTTGGGCGAGCGAGTCCCATTAGCATTCAGGTTTGCAAAGATGCTTGATGATTTGATAAATAGGAAAATATTTTTTGTGACCTCCCCTTCTTCCTTAAATGTAACATGAAAAAATATTAACTCACAATTTCAACACAACACGAGGGGATCGAGAGCCAGTTGCTTGTTGCCTCAGGCGAACATGATTTTATATATACAATGTACCATTGTGTTATCGATTATCGGCCGAAAAGTCCCGGTTTATTGCTACGTGTGTATATTTTTACCGAAAAATAACGATGGAAATAACCAACTTGCAACAAGATAACACATTGAATGTCGCTGTTCTTGGACCATTGGGAACATACTCACACGAGGTAAAGCCAAACCCGTCGAAAATAGAGACTTTTCATGATCGAAATACTATAGGCGGCGCATAAAAGGTTCGGGGCTGATGTAGTTTATCAAGAACGATCGACAATCACGGGTAAGTAATGTCGATATATAATGCGGTCAAGACGACTAATTTCGTTACTCAGACGTGTTTGCCTCGTTGTCTGATGCTACCCCCGTCGCTGTTGTGCCACAAGAAAATTGCATTTTTGGCAGTGTCATTGATACCTATGATAATTTTCGTAGATCGAATTTTGGATTTATCCAAGGCGAAGCGCTGCTTAAGGTGGAGCATTGCCTCGTCGTAAGGAAGGGGACATCGCTGGCAGACATCCAGCGGGTGATGAGTCACGAACAGGTGTGTGTGTCATCGGTCGGTTTCTCTCTCTGTGATTGACATAGTAGTCAGGCACTGGGACAGTGTCGTCTCTTCCTCGAAACTTATCTTCCTGAAGTTGAACAAGTGAAAATGCCTTCGACAGCATCGGCTGCTCGTGCGCTATTAGATAACCCACCGAACTGCGCGGCCATCTGTTCCAAGCTATGCGCTAGCATTTTCAGTGGCCTAGACGTCCTAAAGGAATGCATCCAAACTGGTCCTGGTTGGTTGAAAATACCTTTATCGAAAACTTGGGACTCACAGAGAATAGTTAATTATACTCGCTTTCTAGTCATAACGAGAAATAGAAGCACCGCAATTCCGGCACGTTTCTCAGTGGCGCCATGTTATAGGGCACTTTACAGTATACGCGCAGGCTCATCGAGCTCCAGCGACCTTATGCATGTTTTGAAGTTGCTCAGCGTCAGGGTTACACGGGTGGATCGTAGACCAGATGTCGCAGCCATTACCCCTTTCCAGAATATCTATTTCGTCGAGGTCGAGCGAATTGTGTCCGAGCCTTCCAAGGACATCGTCGCATGGACCGTCGAAGTCGACAGGTTGGTTTCATCCGTTCGGCAGGCTGGCGGTGATATCACTGTAATTGGCATTTGGTAAACCCAATCATTGTATATATTATGTAATCGATTGAAACTTGCAACCTGCGATCATGTCCGCTAACCCTCTTGCTGGACCATCTCCCTTGAGGGATGTGATCAATCCCCAATTTCATCAGAATAACTTTTCGGTGGAACCATATATCAAGAATGACCTCGGAATAAAGCTTGATAAAGGTAGAATCATGTGTTCGTTTAAATTGCAAGGCTGATACAGTCCTCAGACGATCAAATTTGTAGGCTTTCCCTCACAGCCGCTGGCTGTCCTCTTGGTCCCTTACATTGCCCTTTACGACACACATCTCCCTCTATTCACAATTTTCAACCCCCCAAGCAGTTGCCTACGCACCCGAGAGAAAGAGAGCGTCTTGCCACTGTATGCAAACATTGGTTGCGAGGTCTATGTAAGAAGGGAGACGCATGTGAATTCCTTCATGAATACAACCTTAGACGTATGCCAGAATGTTGGTGGTTTGCCAAGTATGGTTATTGTTCTGCTGGAGACGAGTGCTTGTACGCGCATCCAAAAGAGCGGCGAGTTGAGTGTCCGGACTATAACCGTGGTTTCTGCAAACTTGGTACGGGTTTCTTATCGCATCTTTTACTTTCAGCTGACATTTGGAAGGACCTGATTGCCCAAGGAAACATGTGCGGAAAGTTGCCTGTCAAATGTATCTGACAGGATTTTGCCCGTTGGGTCCAGATTGTGCTCGAGGACAGTGAGTAAGTATAGTCTCTTACGTAGCTGTTTTCTTGACCCAAGCTACTTTCTGATAGTCCGAAGTCAGACTTACCGGCGCCGAAGGCTTATGAACCTCCACCGCTTCCATCAACGCGAGACCTTGGCCCTCCTCCGCCAGGTTATGGAAGATATGCCGACTTTGACCGAGGTTTTCCCGGTGGATTACTCACAAGTGCAAGTGCGAATGCGCCAGCAGCTGCCAGACGGAATTTAGATGACGTTATGTGTTTTAAGGTAGAGTTGGTTATTTTTCGCCTGTGCTCCTGCTAATGCCGATTAGTGTGGAGAGAAGGGGCATTATGCCAATCATTGCCGGAACAGGAATGTACCAGGGAACCGCGGTGGAACTGATAGATCACGTAGATACGAAGAGTAGGAGCCTGTATCATCCCTGGCCTAACATGTTGAACAAGAGTGTTGACTTAAATGGACCGGAACTGCATCACCGACTTGATCAATCACCTTGACGTGTTGGGCGAAATAAGGCGACAGTCTACACTGATCTTTCATCGCTGTAGTAAGCTGACAAGACGTTGGAACCACCGCACATTTGTGAGATCGCAGTAACCGTCCTCAAGCTTCAAGCTTCAAGTCTTAGACGCCTTCAGCGCTGCGTTTCGACCGGGTACCTAGATCCCGACGCCTGTGCTTTTTGTCTGATGACTGGTTGATGGTTCACTAAATATGTAACTCCAAATGATAAATTTATACTTACCAACTGCTTCAACATTCGGCCATCAGCGTTATATCAGCCGTAGCTTCTTCCATTCGTGCGACAGATCAAAAACTCTGATGTGGACCTGATGAACACTTTTTGCCAAGGACGCTGTCCTTGGGCCTATACGTGCACTTATCGGTTGATATCGGAGTCGTATGGCAAGCATTGCTCTTGCAGAACCTTGCTAATTGAAATTTTGGCGGTCCTAACAAACTTTGCTGAGAAATGATTGACCTCAATGAGGTTGGATAGATATCATTTGGTCATCTGAGTTGTGTCGTATATAAGCGTATCACACGCTTTCTGCCTCTATCTGTCCACCAACATCCTTGCAATAACGCTTCTGGCTTGGTTATCAATCTCTATCATCACTCATAGTTGAGTTTCGGGACCATCTTAGCACACACGAAATGTCTGATTTTGACTCAGGCACTTGAATAACGAATAAGCCACAGTCCCTGATTGCAGAGCATTTCTTTCAACCGTAATGCCCAAGGCACCTAGTAATAATCCCAATAGGCCTGCCCTGAGACGCAACCAGGTACATCTTCATTACTTGGTAGGTAATTATACTCATGTTTATACATAGGCATGCCGTTCGTGTCGCAAAAGAAAGCTTGTAAGTTGCCCTTAAATGCCCTGGCATCACGACTCTGAAGGGGGAAGAGAAATGCGACGCTGCGCGGCCGCACTGCGGCACGTGTGTAAAGTACGTCCACTTATCCATCCTCTGCAAGTCATGTGTGATCCACTATTCGCAGACAGTGGCAATCACTGATTAGCGTGCCTGCGCCAGTAGGCTATGCGTTAGGTCGATTCAACCCATTGCTGGTCATAGCTAACGATTCACAGGCATCCGCCAGAGCCACAATGCTCTTATGATCCCGTGGAAGGTTTGACACTTGCACCGGATACCGATCCCATCGAGAGAATGCGAGAGTTGGAAGACGAAATATGTAATAACACTTCCTGTTTGTGATCTGTGTACTGATTTGCCTCAGCTCGTTTGAAACAGAAACTTTATGATCAACAAACGTGTCGTTCATCATCATCCCCAGGGCATTGGTCTGTACCGCCCAATTCTGATGTTCAGCCACGCGACCCAGGGCCTACCACCACGGCTTCGTCAGAATTCTCTTCTGCTCCTTTACCACATGTATCACTCGCCACAGTCGACATGACCGCTCAGGAAGCAAATTTTGATGGTGGCAAACGGAGTCCAGACATACAATCATCTAATGGCGACCCCTTGTCGGAACTTCTTTATTCTGGCTGGAATCCAGACCTACCAGATCCTGCTACACTTGATCATTAGTACGTTTCATTCCCTGTTGCACATCTACGATGACAACGTGAATGAACAGTGTTGATATATTTTTTCGATGCGATCCATGTAGTTCAAGGATATTGCATCGGGGTTCGTTTATTGCGTCTATGAAAATGCATCCGAAAGAACCGGGGTTCCCTCATTCGGCAATTCTACATGCTATAGTTAAGTCGCATGCATTCCTAGAACGATAAAGTATTAATGTTACTCATGGTCGATCCAGTGTGCATCGGCCTCTCGTTGGTCGCCTCAGCACGTCATAGAAATGCCAGATGGTACGCGGCGCGACCGATTCGCTGAATTTCATGCTGGGAAAACCAGACAATATATCGATAAAACAATGGCCAGTGGAGAAGACATCCTTTCAGTGATGCAAGCGTGCATTATTTTGTCTTGGTACTTCTACCAAGAAGGCCGATGGGTAGAAGTATGGATTTTTGCTGGGTTTCAAACAAGAGTGGCAATCCCGTTACGTCTTAATTATCCAGGCACCTTCTCCAACTTCGGTAGCAACTCTCCTGGTGCATACCTGGCACCACCCGGGGATCTTCGGGACTTGGAGAATAGAAGGCGCACATGGTGGATGACCATTCTGTTTGATAGAATAGCATCTGTCGGTGGATGGATGCACGCAGTGGACGAACAAGATATCGGCACGGAGCTTCCTCTACGCACAGAAGACTTTGAGGCAGAAGTATGTTGCTATGAATCAGATTGGCTTCACTCGTTAACCATAATTCAGAGACCAGTGCCCGACAATCCGCAGAACTTGGCATGCGACGATATATTCATTCACCATACCCCTCAGTATACCGACTCGTTTCTTCTGCTGATCAAGGCCATAATGCTTTTTGGAAGAGTCACAGACTTCAATGTACGCGGGAACCTTCGCGCGACGACTCCACCTAGCAAGAATCAGAATCCTTTCTACCTGGATGGCTTTAAATCCCTGGATAAATTGGTCTTTCACGATTTTCTTGAGAGTCTACCGCACATGTACAAGAACAGCGCTGGCATATCCGATTCAACTGGAAACTGTGTATTCGATATTGATTTGTATATGGTTCATATTATTCCACATGCGTAAGTCTAAATACGAATACGGTGAATCCGTCCTAACGAGTCGCAAGTGCCACCATCACACTGCATAATAGTTATGTTGACTTTACAGACCCCCACTGTGTCTCTACTGGTCGTTGCGTACATGCAGCCCGTTCAATACTGAGAGCCTACTATACACTGTCTGCAAGTTCCATGGACATCACAAGGCTTCACCCTTTTGTGACGGTACATCCTCACTTGCCATTGGTTACATCTACTGACACCGTAATCATAGATATGCTGGTACTTAGCTGCAGTTGCACTCATTCAATTATGCAAATATTTTATTGAGATCAATGATGCCGAACGGGAGTCAACAGTGTGGGGAGAAATAAATGTTTTAAGGCATGTTGAACATTTCCGGAGGCGCATGAGAGGTGACCTTGACTGTTTGCAGATTTGCAATGATCACTTACGGCCATCGGTCATCAATTGGGAGTAAGTGTCAATCATTCACGATGAGAGTTGTTAAACAATGAAATCAGCACGTCAAGAACGACTGCTGCAAGGACTCATGAGTGAAATAATCCGAATGACAGCGCAGAAACAACCTTTGGAAGTTGGGGTGCCCGTATATCGCTTTTCCAACAGAACATACCGGAAAGGCGAAGGGTCCGATTCTGCACTGGAAGATCGTGCATCGGCTGTCCTACCCCGCAACGTGCGATACCAAGGAAGGTCTGATGTATCTCCGAATCAGCCAAGCACCGTCTTACCCCACGCCGAGTCATCACGTAACATTGGATGGGCTAGGCCTCATAGTACAATTGCCTCATTTCTGGCATGACAGATATTTGATGGTCGTATTGCTTCAAATATCAAAATATCATGTATGATACCATACTTCTTTATAATCGTCACTGCTCCTTTGCCTTTCCCGTTCCAGCATTGCGTCAAATTCAGCTTGCTGTGCTGTTCTGTCAGCCAGACGAGAATCGGGCGAAATCTCCGTATCATGATTGACGGATACTCCGGATTTGGAGAGCTGGGCCTTCTCCTCTTTTTGCCGTATAGCATCCCAAGAAGACGTTGGAGCAGAGGGTGCATTCATTGCGCGAATTTGTTCCCATTTTGACAGGGGCTTTGGCGATTTTGGTTCTGACTTGACATCGTGTTTCATTACATCTGCAACCCCTGGCTCTGTGTGGGCGTTAAGGGCCTTACTATTTGTAGGCAAAAAAACATTTACTGTACCACTTGCGTCTTCCATGTCGTCGACACGAGGTTGCCGAACAATGATGGGGCCCGAAGGCACAATGCCGCCAACGCGGTGTTGTACGTTTTCTAATGCTTTAGAGAAGCCGATAGGATTTTCCAAGGAGCGTACGAAGTTGTAATGTTTCGTAACAGAGACTGCGTGGCCGATGAAGGATCCCGTGATGGAGCCGATCAATAGGATGGCATAGGTCCTGAGGGTCCAGTTTGGCCTGCGAAAAGCATATAGAAGGGGAAACGCAGCGCCTCCAAAGGTCTAATTGAGTGGGTAAGAAGGAATTAGCAGCGGGGGTAAACGGGGGTGTACACGATAATAACGGTGGGGACCAGGCAGGAAGCGGGTAGCAAGGTCGTAGTCGTTGGTCGTGATGTTACCTGATTCGTGCTCTGGTCCAAGAAGCGTCTCGGTGACTGAGCGTGAGCGGAAGGTTTGCTCAATCCATCTGATGTTGTAGTTCAATGTGGCGCTCATGAGAGGACAGGGCACACACGTGCAGCTCCCGCCCCTCCAAGCGACGTCCATCTGCTCTGTGCATGTCTGAATATCTTCCTCGGGACTCGGGTCAGTCAGAGGCCATTAGATCCTCAACAGCCACTCTCATCCACTGCTGCTCTAGCTGGCCTTGAGCCCACTTCTCCAACCAGCCCGACCTCGCCGGCATCAAGAAAGAAATTCAATCCCTTAAACGACCTCATAGATACAGAGAGACTGTATGTGGAACAACTGACCGGTGTTATTCGGGTAGGCTCTTTTGCCACTCCTTATTTTGCATGCGTTCGACCAAAACCACTAGCGAATAGCGGCGGCTTGGTCTCGTACAAATCTTCCGCCTCCGGAATTGGATACTATGTTCAGGAGCATCGAGGCAGTATACAAGGCCAATAAAAGCTTATACTCGGTACGCTTAAATCTGACATTTGCCTCGCCGTGCTTTCACTGTTATCACAGCGATTAAAAGACATTGGAACTAATCCATCATCGCCAAAAGTTCTGGGAGATCTTCTCATGAAGTGGGCACGTATCAAATCTTGGTTGGTTTCTTGCGCATGGGTTTGACGGAATAACATAGGTTACTGACCTGGACACGCCGTACTCCAATTATTGCTCCAATTATTGCTCTGGTTTCGATGATTGGGAACCTGTAAAATCCAATCACAAGCTACCAGAAGTTTTAAAGGCTTTTACGACCTCATTTCCACTATCATCGTCTATGCAATCGCTCTGGACTTTGGACGCAGTATTCCTCCTTCCTAAGGGCAGGCTAAAGTACTACAGGAAACTGTATAACCGACTGCTGAAAGGCACCGTGGCTGGAAGGAGTGACCATCGTCTTCTCATCATTGCGCTGGAGAAACTCGATGCCTTGTTGAATACACTCGAATCTCGACAATCTATCCGAGTTGGACAAACTAATTCATTAGCATCTTTTAAGGAGACTGAAGATGAGGTCGTTGTCGATTTGCGAACTCAGAGCGTCTTGAATGGCATCGAGAATTTAACCGCCGAAAATTGTGGCCAGCCAATGCCCAGTTCACCAGCAGATCAGAATATCTCTCCTCGAGGGACGATAAATGTTCCTGAAGGGTTGGTCGTCTACATTCGATCACTATTCCGTTGTGAATTAACGAGCAACAGAAAGGCCCCAGCTGTAGTTAATGACACTCTACCCTCCGAACCGGAGACAAATTCCATCTCAGTTAGGAATCTAGAAATTCGTTTATCCACGGCAAGAACGCTCGATATATTCACAATGAATTCGAAGGTTTCTCATCAGATGTCTTTTGAGAACAATATGGGATTAATAATATCACAGGCTGTCCGTTTACAATTTTCTCCCAATAATCTCACTTTTTCCCGAGAAATGAGGCTTTCCTTAGATGTTTTGATAAAATTTACCCCCAGGGTTACCAACACAGAAGTCATACACCGCAGAGGACACGTTTTTATCCTTTCGGATTTGTTCCTGATCTGTGAGAGGATGACACCGCAGGAGAAGGCTCAACGTGAGTCTGGCGCAGAGGACATGTGGCTTTGTTATCCACCATTGGCGGGGAAAGTTCTGCGCGTCGCCGAAGTGGATGGACAGAGTGAGCGTCGACAACAATTCATCATTGCCGTTAATTGATACCTGTCAGGTCATACTTTGCAGATCACAGTTATGAAGAAGGAGTCTCTCTTTGTGGAGACGGATTCGATAGATACGCGCAATGCTCTGATAGGCCACTTGAGAGAATGCATTGAGTTTTCTGGCTCTTGTGAGTAGGTTGGCATTGACCGGGGGCGTAGGCGCCAGTAATGTTTATTCTGAATCCAGTACCACCACCCTCAAAAGAACTTCCACCTCCCGTTCCACCTCTAAACGTCCCTCCCAACAAAAATACCGTCCGCCTGGACCCCGACCAACAGCGCAAGACGCCGTTAAATCACAACAGCCCATTGAATAGCGCACGAGACTTATCACATTATTCTCACCAGCAGGAAACGCTCCCACGTCCGTCGTATGATGCAGTTGCAAGAGATATTGAACTGACGAATAGGATGTCAAATTTAGCATCAAGACCTGACCCACAGGTGCAACGAGGGGCTCAAAGAGTTCCATCTGTCCACAATTCTGCTCCGGGACCTACATATCAGGGTTCTGCTCTCCGCCCGCAAGATTATCATACAAGATCCCTTCTCGGTCGCAGTGTCTCCCCACCCGTACAGAACTTCGCAAACTCCCAATCCGTACCTCTGCTCGGAGGACCCCCAACTAATTTCAACCAAAGCGATCGACCGAGAGGACAAGCAGTATTTTTGCGACACGGCCAACCGTTAGCCCAGCAGCAGGCATTTTCGGTGTTGACGCAGCCGGGAATGCACCATACAGATGGTCTTCAACATAGACGACCATCTGAGTCGAGCATTTCCCAGGGCGCCATGCGGAAGTCTACCTCAATGCATTCCTTGGCATCATATTATTCTCACCAAGAGCATTTTCAACCTCATCCGCCGATACCCAGTCATCCAAACAATGGTGGTCAAATCATACCTAGAACAGGGTCTATGGGAAATTTACGGACGGTTTCCAACCGTCCGCTGTTGCCGTCGGCGCAATTCAGTTCTCGTGACTCTTCATTGGCCGAACCTTCATTTGACGATCCCAGTCCTCCAGGATCTCCAGTAGCGGAGTCCAGGCAAGATCTCGGTCCAGTAACCTCTACTATTTCTGCCGAGATGAAATGCAAAGTTTTCCTTCAGCAGCAACATGCTCAATGGAAGTCGTTTGGTTCCGCTAAACTCAAATTATACTGTCAAAGTCCTACCAACATCAAGCAACTTGTAGTGGCATCAAACAAGTCGGTACTAATCTCAACAATTGTCCTAACAGATGGTGTCGAGCGTGTAGGGAAAACGGGCGTTGCGATTGAATTGAGTGACAAAGGCGCGCGGACGGGTGTAATTTATATGCTGCAACTTCAGAACGAAACGTCAGCGGCAGCTCTATTTGATAGCTTACTTGCTGGTTCGGATAGGTCAAGATAGGATGTCGTTTCCATGTACACGTGGAACTAGCATTATTCTTGCACACGACTGTATCTCGCATACTGAATTTACAGCACTGAATTTACAGCACTATTTTTGATCACCACTACTGGAGCTAATAGATGGCCAGAACAACTCAGCCACCAATGATATATGATCACTGCCACATATACCCTGCTGTGGCAACCCGGGCTCCAAATTTTCTGTGAGATGGGGAGCTAGAAGTCCGAGTATTTGGCACCGGGACTCTTCAGCGTCTAAGAAAAATATATAATCTAGAATAAAAACAGTTAGGCAAGGGAGGCCGATGAAGACCTGGATATTACCGAGCACTGTTTTCCAATAATGTGTATAGCTAGTATATTCGGGTTCGCAATCACCTCGCCTACCAAATAACAAAGGGAAGCAGTCGCCGAATGTTTTTAATCCGTTCTGTGAAAAGTTCTTGCTCCGACGCAGACCCATGTCGTAGACACTGTTCAAGCGGATACCGTCATAAAGTGAGTAGAGCTCTGTGATGGTGAGAAGACCATCGGCTTCTGTCGCCATTCGTGCATTGGTAATCTCTCGGTCAGGGTCAACAACATCATCCCCTTCGCCATTGTCCGACACAATATATTTTTCACTCTTCAGCGCTGCAGGATCGACTGAAACATGCACTACCCGAGAATCCTCGATGCATGCGAGTTGTTCTGGCCATAATGGATCACCAACAATTAAAGCATAGGCCGGGTCATTTGGATTAAAGTTAAAATCTACAGAGATAATTGAAATTCGAGGTCAATACCAAATTATGAACAGCTACCTCCAGCAATTATGCACGGCCAGTGCCCGGTTCTCGTTGCGCACTTGAACTTTAGAATCTCTCGTTTGAAAATTCCTGCTTGCCTTTGACTGTGTGTTAAATGCAGCGAAGACGGCAAATCCAAGGCACCTACCTGGCCCTCTCATAGGCATATCTTTAATCATTTGTCAAGCAAGGAACGATGACAAACTAGTATAACGCACTTGAGATGCCAAAACAAATGTGTCGTCGCAACAATAATGCCCCGACGATCGTCATCAACGCTTTTCAGAGCAACGATTATGCCAATGTTTCTGGTTCTAAAGCTCCGACCTTGGCGAACACGCTCATCTCCCGTTGTCCTAACCTCCTCTTGATCAAAGTTTACCAGACGATCGAAGATTTTGGTGAAGAGAGCTCGCTTATACGCAATTAAGCATCCATGCCTTTTCCCGGGGCCTGTCCGGTATATACAAGAATACTGGGCCTTTTCTAGAGTTGGTGCAAGCTTTTCCAACCTGTCCACTTCCTTAACGATGGTGAACATGACGAACACTGCAGTACCTCATCAATTACCTGCAGGCACATGATATCTGGTTGTTGAGAAAAAATTTCTTGATGAAGCATTGGTTCCCTTTGACTGGCCTTTAAACACTGGCTAGTTGGGAACAACTCTCGCCCTAGCCATTATGAGTGCAAAAAGATCCAATTTGAGAGAAACTTAGCCCACGAATAAGACATTGTGCGAGCAGCTTTTTTAACGGTCTTATGCGTCAAGACACCAACGATACTGGCGGATTGAAAGAACACAAACATTAAAGGTCAGTATCTTAACGCGCAAGCCATCTTCCTGTTGACTTTTGCTCATCCGCCCAAGATATCCAAGATCGTTGAATAATTGAACCTGGGCCTGCGTCTTTGTGGCAAGCTGCCGACTCGAGTTTTCTAGCTCTGCGTTGTTCTCTGAGGGTAAGCTGCTCAGGGGTGAGTTCGTGAGGCATCTTAGAGTTAAACAGATGTCAACAAGTGTGCCACGGTACTGAATGCGACGGCTGTCGACGGTTTGGAATTCACTGAGGGCCATAGCTTCCTGTCGCCCGGCCAACTTATCCACCATGGGCCCTCCAACGCTTCTAAATCGCGACTTTCATGCGCGCGATGCCCATCCGGCTGCTGTCCACTCGGTCACTCGTTCAAATGCTCGGCATTCCATGTCAGAGAAGTTTGGCAACTTCGATTTACTCCAACGCATCAAGCTTGATTTCACGGACGTCGTGGTTTCAAAGTGGAGGAGCCGAGTCTCTGGTCTAAGTATCGTTCACCTTGATTATGACGGTCAGTAGCTCAAAGTGATCTCAACATGAAATTATTCATGGATCAAATAGCCCCTCTGGTTAATGGTTATTTTGTAGTTGCAACTGAGAGTGAGCTTGTATCGCAGATTCCACAAGTGGAAGTTAACGTGGAATAGTTTTTGATGATACCGGCTGCCCACACACTCTTGAACAGTACGTCCGATACGACAACCGTCTCGAGGTGTCTGATTCCTAATTTCTTCATAAGCCTAGTGTTTCTGGGGTCCAAAAGGTATCCTCATAAAGGGGTTTTAGATATGCTCGCAAATCGTGGTTTTTCGAATGGGACAAATGCTTGGACGGACCAAGATCATACGGCATATACAATATCAACAGCTGGTGAACAAGGCTTCCTTCAACTGTTACCTATCTATTTGGATCACATCCTTAATCCAACTCTTACGAATGCGGGGTACGTGCTCTAACCCTTACTGTCATTCTTCCTCTCACCTGTATGGAAAATCAGTTTTGTAACTGAGGTCTGGTAACTCAAATATACTGTCGCGCATCGTAAGTACTGACAAGACGCTAGGTCCATCATATAGATGGCGAAGGATACGACTCGGGGGTTGTCTACAGTGAGATGCAAGGTCGGGAAAATACATCAGGTGACCTTATGGCTCTGAAGTATGTACTTTCTTGTACGTTCGGGGCGTCGATCATTCAGACTTGAGACTAGACTGCAGCGACGACTTGAACCGCCTGGTAGTGGCTATCGAAGCGAAACAGGTGGACTGATGGAATCACTACGTGTTCTGACTGCAGATCAAAGTAAGCTTTCATCATAGGATTCCATTCAATACCTTATCCTCTGACTAGTACGAGAATACCATGGAACGTACTATGTGCCACACAATCTAACATTGATTGTTACTGGAAAATTTTCCGAGGGCACCTCGTCAGTGTTGAAAATCCTCCAGGACCAAGTTGAACCGATGTATGCTGTAAATGGAACCAACTATGGCTATCACCCTCCAGGTTGGAAACGCCCTTTCCTAGAAACCGCAAGTGCGAAACGACCCATCATCGCTCAGACTACCAAAGAGGTCGTTGAATTTCCCGAAAAGGACGAAAGTACGTCTCTGCCACTTCAACTGTCCATAATTGAGACCGTCTTTCGAAGGTATGGGTGAATTAATCATTTGCTTCCTGGGCCCACCACCAAATGCATTCCTGGAGCGCAAGGTGCTCTTTCTCTCTTTTCAATTTGCAACGCATTAAATGGAGGGTAGGCGTTGGATGTCCTTGGCATATACTTAACTTCTTCAGCAGTGGCGCCTCTGAACAAAGAGTATATTGAAACGGAGTCGCCACTATGGTTTGTCAACTTTTTGTCTTTCACTTTGACTGAGCTGATCACCATTCAGCTCGTATATTTATTTCGGAGAAGAGACGAGAGCCACCAGGGTCAATCTCCCGGTTTACATTAGCTCTGTGCCAACCGAGCATCTAGAAGGCTTCAACGAAAAATTTAAAGCCAGTTTAGAGCGTATTGCTACTACCGGCATCAACATGCAACGAATTGCCATGGTTATCAATAGAGACGAGAGACAAGTGCATTTAATCTTTGCTCTTTCTTTATTCGGTGCTAATAGCGATTAGTTACGTAGCAGACTAGAGTCCGCCAAAGGAGACACATTCTCCGGGACTGTAATCACTGATTTTCTTTATGGTGCAGAAGATGGATCAGACCTTGATGCGTCTATGGATGAGATCAACAATTATGCTGAACTACGTAACTGGACCAACCAGCAATGGACCTACCTACTTCGCAGGTATACCAACTCCGCCTCTGAATTACGCCTCAATTTACAACGTTGCAGATATTTCATTGACTCCCATCCAATTGTTATCATTGGCAAACCATCTTCCGCCTTAGCTGATAAGCTAGAGGCGGATGAAAAGGCTCGCGTAACAGCACAGGTCAAAAAGCTTGGTCCCGAGGGACTCGCTCGAGCGCAAAAGATTTTTGAAGATGCCAAGGCAGAACACGGAAAACCAATTCCAAACGAAGTCATCACACGATTCCCGTTGCCAAGCGTTAAGAGCATTTGCTGGATTCCGGTCCAGAGTGTTCAACAACGAGGCATCGGGAGACCATCACAAACCACTCTGCGTTCATCGAGCACCCTTTTTGAGCATATCACTGCAGATGGATCTACGTTGCCATTCTTTGTTCAATATGACCACGTCGAGGTACGAAGCATAGTATTTGTGGCACGGTTTTGAACTTTTGCAATTGTAGTCTTCCTTTGTTTCTATACACGCCTTGTTTTCCCTGGACAAGGTTCCGGCAAGGTTGAAACCGTAAGTCATACATCGAAACGTGTCGAGCAGAACGCTTACTTTCACACAGGCTTATATCCACTTATTTGACTGCTTTCTTTTCCCTGCCAGTTGTCCGGCATTCCGGCGACAGACTAACACACGAAGAGGTTATTAATCGATTAGATGATGAAACCGTGTCATATGATGTTGGTCTGGGGTTAGCAGATTCATTCACGGATACATTCCGCATTAGCATCAGGGTGGAAATCGACAAGTATGACACGGCGATCTCTTGGCTTAGAGATCTCGTCTACGGTGCTCAATTCGACCAGGAAAGGTGAGATTCCAGAATAATTGACACCTGTATTTTGTTCAGTCCTGTTGTAGACTGCAAGTTGCTGTTGCTAAAATACAACAGGCGCTACCAGAGCTAAAGCGCGACGGCAGTAATGTCCTGGGATCATTGTGCTCCCAATTACTTCTCAACGAGAACTCGGTATCTCGTTCTGGAGGCATACTTGCTCAGGCAGATTTTATTCCTCAGCTCGCTCGTAAATTACAAGAATCCCCTGAAGAGGTAATTGCTGACTTGGAGGAGGTCCGAAGTCATAGTATGTACAACCACGTTCAAAGTCATTCTTTATTAACGAAATTAGTGACTGATCCCTCTGGTGTTCGCTTCTCGGTTACGGGGAACATCCTGGGCCTCAGAAAGCCACGGAGTACTTGGGAGAAGTACTTCGGGAACAATTTACCAGTTAGTCACAACACAAGCTAATAAAGTTTGTTCATTGACATCACACCAAGATAGGACCATTGTCGCCAGTTCCTCTTGCTTCTGCAACATTGAGCGAAGTCGGAAGAAACCCCGTGAAGAAGGTTCTATTGTTGTTATTGTGTCGGTTGTATCGACTCACGAGTTACGACAGGCAATTGTTATGAGTCTTCCAACGATTGAAAGCTCATTCGTTTCACACACCACGAGAGGAATTACAGGTTTCCAACACCCTGATTATCCGGTCCTTCGTGTTGCCGTAGAAGTGCTGAATGCTACGGAAAGTTACCTTTGGGTGAGAAAGTCCTCAAGTTGGTAATAGCTGGAACTTAACGAACTGGCAGCGATATATACGTGGATCAGGACTGGCATATGGTGCATATGTATCCATGGACGTCGAAGCCGGTCTTCTTAACTTTTCGCTCTATCGAGTATGATACACGACGTCATTTCCGCGAAGTGGAAGGCTAACTGGTTGACTCAGAGCTCTAATTATATGGACGCCTTTAAAGAGGCCGGAAAGGTGATTAGTGGTCTGGTGGATGGTCAAGTGAGTGTTCACGTTCACGTTTGTTGATTTTACGAAGAATTTGGGGCAGATCGAACTCGACGCTGCGACGCTGGATGCTGCAAAGAGCAGCATTGTGTATGGGATCACGAAGAATGTGTCCACGCCTGGTCGTGCTGTGCGTATCAAGTTCTCGCATGCCGACAAGTCTAATGATTATTTAGGCTATGGTTTCATTCAGCAACCAAGCGCTCAAGGATATACCCCAATCATATCAGATCGATTTGCTCGAGAAGTACAAGGATGTCAGCGGGGATGACGTTTTACAGGCGTTGCGAAAACATTTCTTACCGCTTTTTGATTCATCGACCTCTGTAGCGGTTGTTGTTACGGCTCCTGGGAAGGCCGAGAAGATTGGAGAAAGCCTGTCAAAGGCTGGGTTTGAGGTAGCACAGCGACAACTAGAAATTGATCCAAGCGAACTGGACGGCTCTGATGGGACGGAAAGTGAAAGCGAAAGCGATAGATATCACTGATTATGTGTACGCTACGCACTGCATATACACTACAGATTGGCGTGGTAGTCGTCGACTATGGATCTGAGGTGGTTCGGATCATTAATCGAGGACTTGAATCAGCTTGTCTTCGGCTTCACCAGGTGTAAGCTCTACCCCTGTTAAGAATTCGTTGTCAACCAGGAACCTGATGGCCTGTGAGAGGTTTGACAATGTCATGCGAATCTCGGGAAGTAGCAACTGAGATTCAAAGATAAAGGTTATTGAATGGTGGAGACCAATATGACGTACACTATGCAACAAAGATGGTCGTGCGGCAAAAGGATTGTGAGGAGGTTTTTTGGGCACGGGACGTGAGATTCTACTTTTAGATCGACCCAGGTGAGTGACCCGAGGAAGGTCAACGGTCGTTGGGACTTTCGAAGAGGCCATCTCTGGAGCCTCGTCGCTATCTCCAGACGAGAGTGGATCGTCACGAGTGGTGAGAGGGTTCTCTCCCACTGGTTTTGCGACCAAACTCAACGCACTAGTCGTTTCTAGTTGCTTTTTTCCGTGTTTCCTGCCAAATCTAGAGTTATTACCCTTCCTCACTGTTTGTTGCTGACCGCGATGTCGTTTTCTTGGAAAAGGCGAGTCTAGAGGGATGATTTGTCCACGTTCGATGGCCTCGTCAAGCTTGCGCTTTTTCTCGACGATACGCTGAGTGCTGGGGTATCTTTTCTTTCGTTCTGCAAACCACGCTTCAAGTGCTGCCGGAGTGTCTAAAACGACGCCGGTGCCATGGATGGGTATTGGTTTCCTAAGGGGAAACCTGTTGAACCACGGGCATCAATGTGGAAGGAGGAACCCACCCCTTGAGGCTCGGGTCGGCATCCCATTCTGGTTTCTTTTTACGCTTTTCCCATCCAGGTGGGTATATGAGATGTCGATCCATCATGTGTATCTCGACCGATTTTTGTGATCCATAAAATTTACAGCCATGGTAAGTGCACCTATTATTCCCTGGTTGATACCAGCTTGAGGACTGTCGTGACTGGGCAACGGGCAGGTAGCTTTGGTTGGGCCTTGGGGCAGGTGTTTGAGGGTGCCTATGCCCCGTGGTGTACGTAGAAGACAGCGTATATCCGTCTGGAGTAGTCGGGGGATGGGCAGCCCTGGCCAAGGCCTGTACATAATGTGAAGAATATTGAGTGTATGGATTAGCGAAAGCAGAGGCCAACGTTTGGGACAAGTTTTGCTGATGGTGCATCGTCACGATGGCAGAAATACATGTGACTGAATTACGAACAAACGTACACGATTAGTGATACTGGCATACTTTTGCTGCAAAATGTATGAAAGCAGTAGGATAACCGCCAAAAGACACTTAATCCGACGACGCAAAGAAGGAACCGCGGAGGGGCAGAAAATCTGAACTGAGGATGTTCAGAAGGGATGTGGTTTACAATAGCCGGCTCACAGAAACGTCTGAGAATTGGGGAAGGGGTAGGGATAAACACGGGCCACGTCCAACACAAACCCGTCCAAAAGCAAAAAAAAAAGAGCGACCAAGCTCAATCCTGTGGCTCGGTTTGTTGTTGAGCATCTCGGCCAACCCGCCTTTCTTTCTCGCTTTCCAATTGATGATAGAGTAGAAACAACGCCTTTTCATTGGACTCGGGCGTGCCAATGATCGTGAACATGCGCTCGCCTGTCTCATCATGTGGTGTCTTGGCGATGGAAATTTTGGATCCGGAAAGGCGACGGATTTCGGTAATTTTTGTTCCAGCTCGACCGATGATGCAGCCCACCATGTCGGAAGGAATGGAAATGTTCTGAGTGCGGAGATTCGACCCTGGTTGAGACGCGATGGGACCCAAGGGAGATCCTGGGGGAGATTTTTGGGACCTGCCTGCGTCGCCGTTAGAACGGCGAGTACCGTTATAACTGCCACCGGCATGGCCATGGCCCGAACGTCTACTACCCCCACTTCTGTCATCATGCGCGAGTCCGGGATTGAAAAGTACGGTGCCCAGCCCTCTTTCCCAGTCTTCCAACAAACATTTACCAATTTCTTCAATTGCAAGACCAATGGCCTCGGGAGTACCCTGGACGTCAACGATGCGCTCTGTGGATTGAGGCAACATGTCCTTGGCGGCGATCATACGTGCGCCCGAGTTGTCTTGGATAGTCTTTATTTTGAGACCTTCACGGCCAATGATGGTGCCCATGAGATGGTGGGAAATGAGGAGACGGATAGAGGTATGGGAGCTGGAGGACGAGAGGGGAACAGGGGAGGAGGGGTTTGCGGAGACAAGTTGGGTGATGATAAGAGTATATGCCTGAAAAGAGTGAGAGGGTGGCAGAGGCAAGAAGGGAGCATATACCTTTGCGACAGCACCTACGGAACCTGTGACGGTCAAAACGCGCTCATGGACGCCGGCGATGACCTTGCTGACGCCAGCCTTGACGGCGGTGCGGTCTCTGAGCTCTGCGACATTCTTACCGCCCTTGCCGATGATGACGCCAGCGTCCTTTGTGCTGACGAGGGCGCGGAGGGTGAGTGACTTGTCGTGTGGGGGAGACGGGGAAGGAGACGAGGGCGGGGGAGAGACGGGGGCGGAGGTCATGGAAGTCGGAGGAGAAGGCGGGTGGGCGGAGGGCGGAAGCGGGTTGAAATATTCGGCGTCGGCCGAAGCGTACTGTAATACATTCTCCTCACACGCCCAATGCCTCCAGCGACTCAAAACCCCCCACTCCTGCAACCGCTGCCTGTCGCCTCGCTGCTGCCGCAACCTTGCGCTCATGGAACGCCTGCGCCTTGACTTTCCTCTTCTCCTCAAGCCGCTCAATCACATCTTTGTATCCCCATCCCACCTCGTGCGAGAGCCGCTGCGGTCGTTTAGCACTTGTCACCCCGTCGCTATTCCACTCACCTTGACGGTGCAATACTTGCGCCCAGGCTTCAGCCGCAACACGCGCAGCGCCTCGGGCACCACCATCCTCTTCTTCCTGTCATACGGCGGAGGCACGCCTTCAAACAACTTGAGTCGCTCGAGGGCTGCCGCCCCTCGCGCCGTCTTGTGCGGGACCATGCCGCGGATGGCCCGGTACAAGATCTTGGACGGCGCGCGGTGGTGGAACGGGCCCGATTTTTTAGGATTTACTATATGGCGTTTGTGCAAAAAGTTATGGTACCGGAGCTGGCCCAATATTAGCTAGCCCGTACTGCTCAAATCAATAGACACACTTTGTTTCTGAAAAAGCTGCCAGAAATGTTGATTTCCTCGCATCTTACAACGACGATTTTCTGTCCAGAAAGAACTTGCTTTGCGATGATTGAGGCCAGCCGACCAAGGAGATGTCCCTTGCCATCAATGACGATGGGGGTCGACGAAAAAGTGGCCATGATGTCTAGAGAGCGCATTTAGCACATGGACAATGCATGTGGAAGCGACGAAACGGACCTGCAGATCTGGGTGAGTTGTGCTGAGCACAGTTGAGACAAGCAGCTCACCTTGTTCGGGGGATCTGGCGAGGCGGTGTGGCTGATTGTCGAAACCTTGTCACAAAACTGCACAGTATCTCGGCATTCGCCGAATTAAGGAAAATAATGGCATTTTAAATAAAGTACTAAACAAATATCTATTTTTTTAATGAGCTGCGAGGTGAGCGCACGCGCGTTAGCTAGTCGCCCATGCTAGAGGGGTGAATTCATACCATCAGGAGTTTTGGCTATGTAGTCGATAGCTATTCATGAGCAGACATGAATACACACCAACATGGATGCATCAATGTCCACGTACCTTGCTGTACCGTTGCTATCTCATCAGCTTCTGCATCAGGAATCTCAATGCCGAATTCCTGTGACATTGTTAGCCCAAAATCAACTGCGAATAAGATGAGGCGCGCCTCTTCCACCGCCAGCACAACCTCCACCGCGTCTAAGCTATCAAGACCCAAGTCTTTCGTGAATGATGCTGTAGGAGTGAGCTGACAAGGGGCACGTTATAGAATTGGATAGCAAGGTTGGAATTCGACTTTACTTTTGCTGGGTCGACCTTTTCAAAATCCCTGAAAACGTTGAGGACACGCTCTTGGATCGTGTCTCTCGACAGACCGGAACCCGAGGAGAAAAGAGCTTGCTGCCTCAGCTGGTGGGACAAACGAGGAACGTTCCATGCAACACGAGGAACACAAGCAGCTTTGGCAGCAAGTCGGAGGAAAGACATGGTTTTTGTGTAACTTGAACCACGAAATTGAGGGAAACGGCTCGGCAACGCCCGGTCGCTTCCGAGCTTCCACGCGCCATAATTGAGAATTACATTTTCTCTTGTTAGCGCGTTGACAAGACATGAAACATGGCGTAGCTTTCCGCAAGTTTTCTAGGACGTCCTCTCATAGGATGCTTATGCTGAGGTAGCCTCATTTAATCCTCAATGCAATGTACGATACCCATGAGCTTCCAAGGAATCTCGTCACCTCACTCCTAGAGCATGAACAAATTCGAACCACGCTTCCAAAAGCCCGTGATGCGGCAAGGCTCGCAGAGAAGGTTCTTATTTCACCAAACTAGCCTTTTTCTGTTCATCTGTTTCCAGATCATCACTCTAGGGAAAAAGGGTGGTCAGTCTGCAGAAACAAGAGCGGCGTCATTCCTTCTCAAGCCCAGTCTTGTTCCAAAACTTTTTGGACCACTCGCGTCACGATACTCAGACCGACCTGGTGGCTATACTCGCATACACAAATACGGGAATCGCCAAGGTGACAACGCCCCGCAGGCAATCTTGGAGCTAGTTGATAACCCTAGGGATATACGATGGGAAATGACATCACGAGCCATTGGATGGGAAGTTCTGAAAGAAAAGCTGAAAAGTGAACAACCTGTCGCGCTGATCAATAATGGAACACGCGGTGTTGAGGAACTTATAAAGACGGAATGTGAATCTGCAAAGGAAAAAGGCGGTCTTCTGAGGCCTTTGACTCGGTGGAACCTGCAAAAAATACTCAAGTTTCGGTCAGCAGATGCTTTGTCAAGCATCTCTACAAAGGCGGGGGAATATGTGGTCAGTCCTCAAATTGGATGCTTGCTCGGTTGACTAACATTGCGATGCTAGGACCACCTGTTAGCTACGCCAATGGCATTCCGAGCAATTCATAAAGAGCTCCAGGAGAAGAACATCCATGCGAAGCCGCCCCGATTGCGGGCGGGACAGATTGTTCCTGGAGATACACGGGCCGCCCTGGACCTAGCGCAAGGTGACCTGGAATATACTAGGCCGCGCCCCAAAGGACCGATGCTGACTATGAAAAGTGTATTTGGTCGAAAGTATAGGCATGTATAGAGAACATTATAGCTATGTTAATTTAGTAAATTCTGAGATTTACCGCGACCTAGCAGAGACCCGTTGTAATGTAGTACTAGACGGGCACCAATGTCACATGCTACCGACCTATTTCGATTTCATGCCGAGCCACATGTCATATATCAGGCTGTAGACATGTAAGTCATGTAGCACCTTGACAAACTTGAGTTATGTATGATTTCAGAATCTCTGGACATGGGTACCTTGCAAAGTAAATCGACCGGGGTGGTAGAAGCACCGGTAGTCTTGCCATACACGGTCAATGGTAACACCGCCTCGAGGTGGCAAGTTCTCCGAAAAAAGATGGGAGATGCTGCAGCTAACATCCCTCCAAGCCTGTGCGCTGACAACGTGTCAGTGCTTAGCTGTTCAAGCTCAAGTCCCAGAGGATGCGGAACTCACGTCACCTCAACCACATTCGAACCCTTTTTAATCGAGTACCGGTAGACAGAACCAGCGTCCAAAACCAATGCAACGGAATCTGCAGGGGTCACTAATTGTACCGACTCGTGATTCCGGCCGTATGTCCGCTGCAATTCGACGGTTACGCTGCTTTGAGTATCGTTGTTAAACACCAGCAAGACTTCGTAATTTGCCAAAATAGCAGGCATAACAGTCGGTGCAGACGTAAAATCCAAGTGTCTTGCTCCAGAAAGCAATAGCTCGGTCGAGGAGGTCGAGGGTCGTTAAAGCACGAGGATAAGTAGCGGAGGCTATTAACCTTATTTACGGCAATGACAGGCGGGGAGAACAATCGCGCCCCCGAGCCCAACACATACATCAAATGGTCCCTGAAGAATAACGGACGTGTGTCAATTCATACATGGATTGCAGGGGGCCATGAGACTGAATATCTTCGAACGGCACAAAACGTTTTCAACGAGGCAACCAGTAGGGGTTACAAACAATAAGATCGTGCATGCACAAATTCCCCAGACAGTAATGTCGAGCCCATCCAATGTAATAAAGTATATATATATGTCCATGGGAATGAATACAATGCGAAATCGCAGTCTATACAATTGTCTGCAGTTAGTAGCGATAATGCTGGTTCGGATGTTGGTATGGTTCATTCATGATATCCGAGGCGCTCGCTCCGCTTTCCTGGCGAACGTGTCCATACACATTGCTGGGACGAGCATGTGCATTCTGCAAGTCTTCGTATGATACGCGCGAATCCCATGGGTCATGTATGGGAATGCTATTATCGACTGGGAAAGAATGCAGCTGATCATATTTTTCGTGGTCCGCTCGTTGATCTCTTCCGTAACACGACAGTGTTACCCAAAGATAAACCTGCTCTGAACGTTAGAATCGAGCAAGAGAAAAAAGCATGTCACGGACGAAAAAGATTGCCAACACCACCCAAAGGCCGCCCATGACTCCAACATTAACCCAGGGGAAAATGTTGCAGAGCGTCGACCCCTCTCCTGAGGAGCTGGTCTCACCAGGGAAAAACCTGTTCAGACAATTGTCTTGAGCCGTGGTATGGCGTGCCGCTGATATGATAATCCACGCGGCCGCCACCGCAAATGCAGCAACCAGGATAGGACCGTGAAATATTACATAGCGCCGGAACAAGGTAGTCTTTTCCTGTATATTGCGTGAGTATTGTGTGCAATCCAAGTGGGAGCAAATGAACTGATTTCACGCCTATAATTCCGAGAAGTTGAATCGCAGCACCGATGAAGCATACGATAGCAAAAATCCAGGGAGCAAAGGATGGTGTGGCTGCTCCAACGACTGGACGGGGTCAGGTGCGCATTAGGGATGAGTGGAACACTCACATGGTGGGTGGCAAGAGCCAAAATGCCAGCGACAAGGGCGACGATGAACTGGACAATGATGGCAAGGTAGATTCCAGTGTTTAAGACTGGGATCGCGCAACAGCAGTAGTCTCTCGGCTTCATGGCGGGGACAAGTGCGACGGGCGTGACGCGACGCAGCATAGTATTACGTCACGTCGCGTGACCTGTATTCTCTGCTCTGCCAGCACTTCCCCATGGCTCGGTTCGCCCTCCTCTCCTTGATACCATTCCTTCTTGCTTTATGCGTCTGCGCAATCCCCACTGCGCCGCAGCTTTTAACGGATCCTGATGGTCCCGTCAGAGTGGCAAACAAATGGAGTTACGAGGATTGTGGTACGCGGTAACTGTATCTGCAGAGTGACGCGTTAATATGTCTTCGAAGGTAACCCAGAAGACTTCATACAATTAGAATCGATTGAAGTGGTCCCAGACCCGCCTCAGCCTGGTCACGAACTGACCATCAAAGCGAGGGGCGACGTTGCCAATATTATTGAGGCAGGCTGGAGTAATTCTCGTCAGTTACAATTTTTTTAAAAATCAACCCATAGGAAGGGGCGTACGCCGATGTCACAGTAAAGCTTGGCCTCATTAAATTGTTGCATAGAAAATTCGACGTCTGCGAAGAAGCGTAAGTTGACTCCTGTGGCACACCTTTTCCTTCCACTATTCGATTTGTAGACGCAAAGCGAATGCTTCTGTCGCCTGCCCCGTGAAACCTGGCAAATACTTCGTGGAACAAAAGGTTATGTTGCCCAAGGAGATACCTAAAGGTATGTAGCAATGGGTTGTAGTGAAAGAGCGGCTAGCTGAACCGCAGATAGCTAAATTCACGGTTGCCGTTCGGGCCTTCACTGTGGACGACGATGATATGCTTTGCTTAAATCTTCATGTTGATTTTATGCCGAAGCTACCCTTCCTCGTTGACTGTGTAGGATATTGCTATGTACCTCTTGTTAAGAAACGTTTTACGGTTGCATGCGTAACATGAGTGTGACAGAACGCTGAGCTCTGAGCCGTCCCTACGACAATGCCAAAGAGTTCAAAGAAGCGAAAAGAGAAAACTGCTGATTTCACCGCAAGTGCTGTTCAGCATTCCTGGTGGATACTCCACTCAACCCACCGTCGTAGAAACAAAGACTCAAACTTGGAAAGAAGCAAGTTCCTACCAATGTCGTAGATACGTCCTTCAAAGCGCGTAGTATGTTTCCATCCCTACTTTTTATCCCACTTTCTCATCCTCTGATAGCCATTGTGCTGCCTGCCCAAAGCATCGCCGTAGAAAAGAAAAATCACTCTCCGATGACAAGACGGAGGTTGACTATCGACGACTTGCTTCTTCACCTCAAACATCACAATGTCACTACGCGAAAAGGTTAGATTATTTAACACACCTCTTGCATTGATTGTTTATATGACTACAAAGACGCAATACTTGGCCTGCGAGAGCTCTTGGAGTCACATAGGGCTCTTTTAGAATCGCATCTCGCTTCGCTACTCAGTGGACTGGTTCGGCTGATCAGCGATGAGGTAACGTTTATATTCGTTCGACGCATACAGAATTGTACTTAAAGCCACTGTTCAAGGACGCTAGCGTCCGGAAAACGTTGATATCATTTTTGTCATGGTTGTTACCGCGAGTTTCTTCGGTCTGTCGTCAATTCACGTGCGAGCCAAACCTCACTTGCTCATCACGACCTTCAGGAAATGCTCATTCCATATTCTTCTCTACTTTTACTTTACACGACTGCTGCTCAAACGCACATCTTCCCTGAAATTCGAATCGATGCGATCCGTGTTTTAAACATATTACTGGAATGCATACCCGATATTGTCACGGCAGGATTTTGTCAAGTGAATGGGGGACATGGAAGTCGAGTGCTTAATGGTTATCTGGGAATTCTAACCACAGGAATAACGGATAACGAATCGAAAGGTGTGTATGCGTACATTCCGGTCTAAAACATGGTGATTTGATCCGATTTGCAGGTCAAGTCCAGGCTACATCAACCGCAAGTATCGTTCTCAGTCCTGCCGTAAGCCTATCTGACATATGTACATCTTCTCTCGCTAAGGATTATGCAGTCCAAACTTGTTGTTTTACAGTCGCTGTCATCATTTCTACGTGATGGGTTGTCGTCTCTGCATGCCAGCGGATCTGGTCAACCCCCAGATGCTCCAGAAACCCTACAATCATGGTTCTTCTCGCAGGCATTTAAAACGGCGGAGTCTTATGGCACATTCAAGTCTTTGTTCCAACCAGCAGCGCAGCGTTACAATTCCAATAGCCGAATGTGGTGTCCTGAGGAGCAGTTCGATGAGGGCTTTGTTCATCATCCAAATACTATGGACATTATAGCAGGCGAGTCCTGGACTCTGGATGATCTTTCAGAAGACCGCCGCGGATTTGATCCATCGTTGACCATTGAATCACTCAACTACGATTACCTTGCTGTAAGTCAATTCCAGTGCACGATACGGAGTCATCTTTTGACTGCAATCTAGCGCCTGGCTCGAAACCTGCAACCAACGCTCGTCTCCACTTTCCTTGATTGTGCACCAATCGTGTTCTCTCCCAGCGAGAGGCCTTTGGAGACAAGTCTTCAGCTACTTCTGGTTGTATCACAAATTTTGCAAAGTTTATATGGTACCTTGCTACGGCGCCGGTCTGCTCCGGTGAGCTTAATCTTGGCAATGACTGATACGCTTGCTCATCTGTAGGCATCCGGCAACCATAACGACGCTATGAGTGACCTTGGCACTATGCTGGGTTATATGGCACCATATTTTCCTTTTGAATCTCAGGTGAGGCCTCGCCATGAATGTCGATGTGCTTGTGACTGATGAGTTGGAATGCATAGGCACTTCAGGGGTTGAATGTGATATTTTGTGAACTTGTGGCTCTGCATAGGTTTGCCATGGATGGCAATTCCGACTCTGCAAGGCCCAAGCAAAAGTTACCCTCAGGCCGTGAAAGTGATGCACTGTCAAAGTGTATGACCTCGGTCAGCGATCACATTATTCGGCTTCTCAGGGGAGAAGCACTGTCTTCGGCCCAAGTTGGACGTCCGTTGACTCCTGATGATTACGTATCATTGGAGCCAGCCATCTGGTTTCTGCTTGACAGCCATTTTCTTGGCTGTGTTGAACAACAGGAAATTTTCGATGCAATCATAGATCATTGTTTGAAAACCCCGTCGAGATCGGGAACGAAGAGACCGTCTATTGAATTTATTGCTAGGCTTATTTTGGTAATGCGACTCCGGACTGGATTAGTCAAACTCTTTGCTAAAGTGCCTATAGCTCGATACAGTACCGTGCTATCAGGGGAATTTCAAGACTGGGCGTTTCACTCACATGGATAACAAATTTGAAGAATGGATGTCGCATCTGCCACAGTGCCTGTGGGAACTGGGTGCAACGAATGTTCCCATGACCGAGGTATATTTCCATCCTGCCCTCACATTCTCCTGTAATGTTCAATGTGTAGATCATCCTGAGAATTTTGCTGCGGTTGCTCCAACGGAAGCCAAGGATTGTCCACGCTGGTGTGAGTAAAAGAAAATTTTCAATGCCTCCTATGATCTCATCCACTGCGCAATGGCTTGACTTTACAGGCTCTTGGATCCAAATTTATTCCCTATTTTAATATCAATCATGCCGTCCGCGGGAGGTTACTCGGACCATACACAAAACTACCATTGTCAGCAGATCTACGAAGGCTTACATTGGACGTCATTGCAGCCTTGCTTGCAACTTATGGATATTACCTGTCCGGCACCAGTGAACTATTGGTAGAAGCTGTTGACCTTGCAGTCACCGGTTCTGATGAAGAAAAGTATTGGTCACACCATAAATCGAAACTTGCAAAGGCAACGTTTCTATTTGAGACAGTACACAAGCCAGCTTTTCTAAGATGCAGACAATAATAAGTATAAAATTGAATCCGTACAAAATCTAAACGTGTGATAACCAGCCACCAAGTGTATGTATCGAGCTTGCTCGATGCCAAGCATAAGGCTACATTGCTATGATGCAGCTTGTTTGAGATTGGTGCCCAGCACTTCAGTCGCCAGCAACATTGGCGAATACGTCAAGCGTTTGAGCCAATAAAACTAAAAAGCAGGTACCGACGAGCAATGAATTGGTAAAAAAGTAGCAGCATGTACGGATGCAATTTCAATACATCCAGTGCCAATGCATGCCGAAGAGGCGACCAAGGTCCTCACTGGCAAGCTCTTTAAACGCTCCAGGGGACATGTCTAGATCAGTGAGTGCACAGCCGACACAACGGTCGGTGACAATCACGGTGACCGTCTTTCCTTGGTCTATGGCAGCAATGTTAAATGTAAACAATGCAAATGTAAAAAGCAGCTTACAAAAGACTCTAAGTTTCATGCCGCAGACGGGGTTGGAATTGGGGTTTATGCCATTGTATCCACTTGAAACAACATTAAAACAAGAGATATTTGAGTTCGAGAGACGTACGGGAAAGCATCAAAGAGCAAATGAGAAACGGCAACGATGTGATCACCATCGGAGTTGGTAATGCCACATGCACCAAGGCCAGCTAAGGGGTCGACAAATCAGCTGGTGCCGCTGAACAATAGGTAACTCGACGTACTCTGGTAATAAGTGCCTGGATACGGAAGGTCAGAGGTCAGCCATACAGACCGGCAGGTGTGGGAAAAACTGCGTACCTTGTCCGGTCTGCATACCAACCATAAAACTGGGCAGATTGCCATGACCATAGGTATGAGAGACGGAGGGCGTGGGAGCCTCTTCTGTTGTAGAGGGAGGCGGAGGGGTAGATGGGGTGGTGGTAGTAGGAGGAGGGGGTGATGGGGTGACCTTGGCCTCCCGAGTTGAGGATGGCTGATCTTGAGCTGGGGGGGAGGGCCGATGCTTGCAGCGCTTGCTCAGCCTGCGAGGCTGAAGAGGTAGAGGATCGGCAAGAGAAGCGGCGACCCTGGGGGCAATGGCGCGGTGGTGATGGGGACGCGCAATGTGGTGAGGAGTAATGAGGGCAAGTGAATAGAGAACGATGGCGAAAAGGACGAAGAGGCGATTGAAAAACATGGCAAAGGAGGGCTGCACTGGGGATCACAAAGAGCGGAAGCGTGCAGGTGGAAGAAGAAAAGGTAGAGAGGCGCGTGTTGTTTGGCGCTGATAACGGTTGCTATTGTGAAATATTTGTCGCTATTTGTAACATTATGGATGCCTGACTGCAAACATCTTGGCGAGGCCGGACGCAGACGAGCCAGCCAGGCTGTGCGTGTAGGCGTCGATCTGGCCGAGGAGCAGCATGCTTTCGAGCCGGCTTGGCTCGCTTGGGATTTTGAACAGTCGGGTCACGTCCTCCTCGGGCATCGGCGCCATGCCTTGTGCCACCCGCGCCTGGTTCTCTTCCTTGCGCTTCGCCACGAATGCATCTGCTCGCCCCCGCTCCCGCACTATCTGCCGCGTCACATACGCTATATTCCCCTCTTCAGTCCGGTAGCTGTCTATCGCCTCCACCATCTGCTCCACGTTCCGTGTCAATCCACTTGACCCAAGCTCAAGCGTCATGAACGAGCGCGGAGCCGTGCACACGCTCGCTCCGTCAGATGCAGCATCGTAAACGCGCGTCTCGTTCGATTCCGTCAGTGCCCCGAGGAATGATCTCAGCAGCGGATTGGCTCGGATTTTGAGAGGCACTTCCTCCAGAATCGAAGAAAATGTTAATCGGTGATGGATGAGACTGGATCTCGCTTTAATACATGCCCGACGAACGAGGATTCCGTGCGCACCTTGATGTGCTAAAATTCGATTTTTTGTACGCGTGCAAAAATGCTGCCGTAAGTCGGAATGCTCGGAACGATGCATTTCCTCGTGCTGTCTGTGATAAATCTTTCTCGCTGTCATTACGATATTTAGTGTCATTCAGGGACAACCGTGACTCGCCATGTACAATAACTACTCCTCCGTGTCTCAATTTGTCTTGATGAATGGCTTGTGTGTCAATTAATGTCTGGTTGAAGAAGGCCCCTAGCGCCGTTGCCTGGTAAAATCCAACCACGCTGTCGTCTGCTTGCACCTCCTTCAATGATCGGAGCATGGATGCTTGGTATCGTGCTGTTGAAGGACGTCATTCAAGGCAAACATGCTGTGGACAGCCATGCACACCAATCGTTTTCGCTGAATTTTCTTCTCCAGATTGTTGGGGCAACGGAAATGAATTCGATACTTCCAAAGTGCCATCCAGATCAAGGCCCAACAAAAGCCCGTGCGCCGTCGTCGATGGTGCCTCCCGTGCGTGCTTTATGATTTTTGTCACAACCTACATCGCGACCATTCAGATCGTGTCTTTTGGAGCCATTCAAGGACCTTATACCATTCCGTCGAGTTGAACGATCTGAATCGGTATTTCAGCTTCTATATCAATCGCTTTAGCCATCGATGGTGGAATGGCTTCATATTTTGGTGCTGCTGGCGCTGGAGCTGTAGCAGGCGCTGGCAGCGATGCAGCAAGGGCAGCAGCAAACGCCTGTGCCATTTTCTCCGGGAGTAAGGCGCGTCAGACAAACACAACCAAAGACAATCTACATCTTTACATTGGTAAGCAAGCGCTCGAAAGCTTTTCGTGGGCAACATCGAGGTAGAGTGCTTAATATTTAGCACAAGGGAGCACGCCACCGGAGAAGGCTGCTCGAAAGGAGCCCAAACGTGGGAGGACTACACTTTTTTCTTTCCGCCAACATGCATCGTATCTCGCGCTCGACCAAGATCATTATTCTCCTGCTCATCGATATCCTTTTCTTCTTGGTGGAACTGATAGTAGGCATGTAGCTTGATTCATCGCCTTACTTCTCTACTCATCCTCTCCTAGGCTACGCCGTGGGATCCTTGGCTCTCGTCGCAGATAGCTTCCATATGTTGAAGTGCGTCGACGTCCCTCTCCACCTTCTGGTATTCTAATCTCCTATAGCGATGTCATGAGTTTACTCGTGGCATTATATGCCATCAAGGTCGGGCGGAACTCGATAGGGGTTTATGTGGAGACTGATTGCCATGTAGCTCACTTCTACAACCGAATCTGATCCACGCTACTCCTATGGCTGGCACAGAGCGGAAATTCTAGCAGCTCTAATCAATGGCGTCTTTCTCCTGGCCTTATGCTTCTCTATTTGTTTGGAGGCCTTGGAACGCTTCTTCTCCCCGCCAGGCACGTAAATCATTTTTTTAATTGGTCCTTAAATAAGACTGTTTCAAGAAATTACTCAACCCAGAATTGTTGTTATTGTTGGTGCCCTGGGGTTGCTGTCAAACGTTGTGGGACTGTTTCTGTTCCACGGCGAGTTTATTCCCTATACTAACCGTTTCCGCGGGCACTGATCATCCGTAGACCATAGCCATGCACATACACAGCCTTCCCTCACTTCCTCCGGACCATCGAAACCTCCGAGTGTTCGATCCTCTCAACCATCGTCGATTGATACGCTGTCATCGCCTATACCGTCACCATCTATCCCTGTTCAAACATGTTCCTTCTCTAGGAATGAAGAAGCCTTTTCATCGCTCTATGACCACCCGGCTGCGACACGTGCTCAACTGGTACAGGCGGCTCATGAAATTGCTTCTGCTCAGCCAACTTCTCCATCTGCCAGACATCGAAGTCATTCGCATTCAAGCGATTTGATTGGCACTAAGAAGGATCCATTGTCTCCGTCAAATAGGCACACCAATAGTGACGAAGCTGGCTCCGTGGTTGACGATTCTACCCCTCTTCTTGATCATGACATGCCAGCGTCCCTCCGCGCACACGAGCACTCACACGCAGGTTCTATGAATATGCGCGCACTCGTCCTTCATGTACTAGGTGACGCCTTGGGGAATGTTGGTGTCATTGCATCTGGCCTGATCATCTGGCTCACGACATGGCCGTATAAATACTACTCTGATCCAATCATCAGCCTTGTGATTACTGTCATCATTTTTTCGAGCGCCTTACCTCTAGGTGTGTCTTCGAACTTCGCAATGAGGTGGTCTAACGAGGAAACTAGTCCGCAGTACATCTTTCATCCTCTTACAAGGCGTTCCACACACAGTTTCACTTAACCAAGTGCGGCAGTCGATTCTCAATGTCGAAGGCGTGCTCTCCTTGCATGAACTTCACATATGGCAGCTCTCTGAGTCCAAGATAGTGGCGTCAGTGCACGTTCTTGTAGCTTCTCGAAAGCACGAGTTTATGCTCATAGCTGCAAATATTCGCAAAGTTTTGCACCATCATGGTGTACATTCCAGCACTATTCAGCCAGAATATCGCCATGAAGCTGATGACGATGATCATCCAGGAACGTCTTCAAAGGTAAATAGTATAACATGCAGTACCTTGCGACAGTCCCTGACACGCGATATTAGTACCACCAAGACAATTCATGTCTTATACTGTGCCCTGCGGACAGAGTGTGCGATCCGTTGGAAAATGCCTGTTGTCGTGAGTTATCATTACCCGAGAATTCTCTTTTGGTTGATGATATCGTGATAGCACCAGCTCCTCCCTCTGACTACAACGTCTAAGCTTGTATCCTCCATTAGATGATCAGATATCTTAGATTACTTTTAAACCCATTGTAGATTGGATCTTAGTTAGCGATGAAAACTGGAAAGTTTGCAACAAATGTTTGAGAAGCCGTCAGACGCTGTAAAATGATGGTGCTGACGCCGCTAGATCTACGAGCCCGCAAGTCATCAGCCAATCTCCTCGCCATCGAAGTGGTTGTTTGACCGAGGAAACTGCGATGTTCCGATATCACGGTTTGCACCGCCCACTCCCAAGTGGAGTGCCGCTGTAAGCGCTGAGGAGATAAGGCTGACAAGAAGCTCCGTAGCTAAAGCTTGCTCCGATGCTTGCTGCTGATCAATCCGAGTGATCAGTACCGGTACAACAAGATGGATAAAGATAGGCAGCAGAGGAGGCGTAGCCGTAGAGCGCGGCATGGTCAGAGTGAAGGTGGCTAGTCGCCGACACCGCTCGGTATCTCCGACATTGGCAGCCTCCGCCAGCTCTGACCACACAACTTCGAGAAAATTGGAAGGCGACATGAAGCTTAGACATCTCTCCACATCAATGACAGGTCCCTTGCCTGCCCGTGCCATTGCCAGGGCTGTTCGAACAACATCCCTCAATTGTTTCTCAGAGGCAAGGCCAGACCCTTTCGATGTCACGAGTGTTGTTTCTAAGCGAACCATCAGGGTACAGATCGTCAACAATAATATGTTCTGCACCTTCCTGCCTCCAGCCAAGAGCGTCGGCAACGACACGCCGAACTGAATCTGCGTTGAACGTGTTCGCGTCCGATGCGTATTGCTTTTTGTCGGAGACAAATTCCAGTATCTGGGAAGCGCATAAACAAAGAATAGGTCTAGGGCAGGTGGGGGACAGCAGTAATGTTTGTAGCGTTTCAAGATGAGGCATCCGGTATAGCCTTGGGATAGTGTGAATAGTGAACCTGTTACACGCAAGACGATTTACCCTTGGCGCCGAATCTCCCGGATCAGGGCACTAATGACTCCCACAAGCGTCCAGTTGAGTATTGGTCCCGTGAAGTATGACACGCCATTGCTGAGGACTTCAGGATCTATCTTCCGCATAGAAGATGCTTGTAGAGCATCCAAAAATAATGTGGCAGAGATACGAAGCAACGTTCTTGGTTTTGTGGTTCTATAGCCATTGTTAGGATCACACAAAGCAAAGTCGTCAGCGTGCACCGTAATATGGAATCCTCAATACCCTCATTGTTGCTATCGAATAGGGCTTTGTACCAAGCATTATATGCCATTCTATCGTCGTTCGAAAAATCGATTTGCGATAAGACAACGCCAATGGATTTCGGGAATTCTGCAGAGGCTGATCGACGATCGTTTGTAAACTCGTAATTGTTCAGCTGCTTGGTCGTCAACAGGGGGAAAGCGGTTGATCGAGTGCACTGACGTGAAATCGAGCAATAGCACATTGCGCGAATAACACAATATCCCCAAGATGACTAACCGCTGTCTGTGGATCGCCTAGTGAAAACATGTATAATTCGTAGAAAGTGTTGGGTAGAAGAAGAACGAACCTACTGTCTCACAGTCGTACTCGTCTAGCAGTAAAAGTGAATAAAACACTAGGTCGGAAATCTTGACGTGTAGTGATACGATGTCCAATGCAAAATCGTAAGTATAAAGGATTCTGCAAAGATGGCTCAATGCCTCAACATCAAACATAGATGCGAGTGAAGTAAAGCGCTGAAAAGACTGAATAGCGATTCGGGTCAAGTGGACAGAACAAAACTGACCCTGTGAGTTACATAGGCGAAGGTGGCGTGGCTCAAAACGTCCTTGGATATACGTTCCATCCAGACATGCACATCTGCGACACTGACATCAAGCGACAGCCTTGATTCAATGAAAACCTTCATTTGGTGGTGAGTGACAACTCATTAATGTTCAGTAGGAACACGCACTTCCAAATCAAGACCACTGTCTTGAGAATCCACACGCAGTCTAGGTACAGTGTCTTTCACGACTCCTGGATCTTTCTCCGCGGCAAATGTCATACTGATCAATCCGCACGCGACAAGCTGAAGGAGGAGGTCTCGCGTGAATGACTGCGACCTGTCGTCTATATGAAAATTAGCCCATCACTAACCATTCATGGCTCACATTTCCTCGTGCGCATCATCATTTCCGGTTGAACGAGATAGAGCGACGTCAGCTTGCACGATGAGGTCAGGTCGCAAAAAGACCGTCGACAACGCGGTGTGCATTGCACTATGCTGCGCGAGGTATGTTAACACACATCGCCTACCATGGCGTTCAATAGCCTCACCCAATCGATCTTTGCCCCCTCGACAACGAGAACATCCCGAAATGCTGACAATAGTGCGGGTAGCTGTGTCCCATAAATGTCCAACGAACACTTTTAAAACGTGAATCTTACCCTGCCTACGATGAATGCCTTCCATATCGGAGCATCAGCTGTGCTCTGAGATATGCATGTAAACGCAGCGGTGAATAACTGAGTATAAAACGTTGTGGGTGTCCAGGATGTCCACCTGTAGATGCTAACGAGAAGAGCCACCGGATCACTGCCGCTCCCAGATCCAAAGCGATATCCTCTATATGTTACCTGGAGAAAGAAATGAGTCTATAGTGTAATACTTTGAGGCTAACATACAAGATGATGTAGAACCAAGCTGAATGTGACGATGTCACCATCACTGCTCGATCCTATTCCATCACCCTTGTTGAATGGTCCTGAATAATGTAAAGTGTGAAGGAGTTGAGCTTCGGTAGCAGCTTTGGCGTCATCTCCGATGAGCAAACTTAAAGATAGTACGAATGTTTCTAGCATTTGCCGCACGTTTGGTAGAAGACGGAAACTTTGTAGCAACTCGTTCGTGTCGGAAATGAATACGATAGCTTGTCGTGCTGGTATCTGTGACATCATGATGTCCGATATGCACGAGAGTAAGAGCATGAGAAGTTCTGATGCCGAGTTCGTGAGTTGGGTAGAATGCGACATTGGAAGGGAGTGAGCTGTCCTGAGAAGAGCAAGAGCGTCTTGAATCGTGTTCATCGTTTTGTTTAGTGGTTCAGCCTGCGAAAGGATAGTGGATCCTCCTGACGAGTAATGTGCATTTATGGCAATGCGACACAGAGAGTCGAGCGTCTCAGCAGTGTGTAGCTCAGAGGAACGCGCGGCTGAAAGGAATGATGTCGTGAAGACAGGGACGGAGACCATTCCTGATTCCACCGCATATCGTAGATACTTGTGCAGATCTGGGTCCCCAGGATAGGACCGGTATAAAACAAGAACGGAATCTATTCAGCAGAATCAAGCATGGTCCTGGTAACTGGAAGTGGAAGACTCCTACTGTTCAGGTTATGCTCGACCTCTTCCGAAACTTGTATGGAGCACTGTTTGGATACATATAGCTTGCAGAGGCTCATCCACTGTTTCAATCGCGACAATGACTCGGTCTAAGATTCAGGGATAACATTCTACAACTGACCTTGGCTGCTGAAATGCCATTCTGGAAGCAATTTCGTGTAAGTTCAGCTAATGTCATCAGCTTAATAACGGAACAGGTATATTTTGCCTATTTTGGTACGATAACTAGAACTTTTACGGCTATTGTATCTAGCTTCAGACTTTGGCTATGAGCCTCCTAGTTTCCTGAGGTGTGAATCGCAGTAAAATGGATATAACACGGACAAGATTCGGCTAAGGACGCGGTACCATAAATTACTTGCCATTTAGCATAAAAATTACTTACCCTCATCTCCTTATGCTCGAGGAATTGCAGGATCACATTTCGCAAGTATTCGAGGTTGATATCCTCTTCATTCTTCGCCGGCTGCCCATTCTGCAGGAGGGTCGGGGAGTTCGCACTGGATGCCGAATCCGATTGAATAGAAGAGCGGGAATCTTTCGGTACACTTTCATCTGTCCGCGGTGGTCGATAGCCAATTCCTGGGCTCCGCTGTCGTTCAAGTAATGTTGCGGAAGATTGAACTTTTCTAAGTTCTTCACGCAATGTCTGGTGAGCGTATTAACTCTAATGGTGTGCTCTGAGATTTTCTTCGCACCTTGTTACTGACGCGAAGCTGAGCTTCGCGAGTACCGGCCTCTTCTATTTGCTGCTCGAGGTTTTGCATTCTACTTGTAAGCTCCACTTCATGTTCTTTAGCGGATTTCTGCAATGGATGCCGTCAGGCTCGTAAGAGAATAATAACTGTGAATACCTCTTTGGTCTCCCTCTGTTCTTGGACCGAAATTAAGTCTGTTAGTTGCCGTTGACTCAGACGAACTTCCTCCTGCAACTGGTCCTTCTCGGCTCGAAGGTCACTGACCAACTTTTCATGCTCGTCCCAGGTCCTGGCGCTAATTTCGAGCAGATTTCTCAAGTCATCCACTTCCTTCGCTCTATCATGGACTTTGCGGCTCCAATCTGATTCACGATCATTCCGCTCAGTCTCCACCTGTCGAAGCTGAGTTTTTATTTCAGCAAATTTTGCCTCGTATTTGAGCTCCATCGAGGACAGCAAGCGGGCTACTTCTTCGGGTGAGGTCGTAACTTGATGAGAATGGGATTCATGTTCTCTCTGAGCCTCCTGAAGGTCGTAGGTTAATAATGCTATTCGATCTTGAGCTTCCCTCAGTTGGTATTGCGCTTCGGCATTCTGATTCTGTAACGACTCAAGGTGAGACTGGACCGACTCTACCTCTGCCTGGCGCATCTGAAGTTGATCAAACATCTGATTTTTGTCTCGCGTGATGCTATTGAGCGATGTTTCCAACGTTGCAATTTGAGATGTCTTTGAAGACAACTCTTTCGAATGACTAGCCTTGTAGCAAATATCAGTAGCTTCTACCATGAGCCCGATGGTACGTACTTTCAGCGTTACAGATTCAAGTTCATATTGCCCCTTTAGAACAGACAACTCTTTGTCATATCGTTCTCGCAATACGCCTAACTCTTTGTCAAACTGCGCCTTGATTTTGGCATTTGCTTTCTCCTTGTCTGCTTTGGCTATGTTGACCTCCTCTTGTAAGCGCAATTTCTCAGCTTGCTCTTTCTCTTTGTCCCCTTGCTCCCGTTGTTTAAGTGAAGTAACCTCTTTGAGAGCCTCTTCCCTCTCTTTTTCCGTCTTAATCAACTTTTGTCGCATGGCCTTGAGCAAGCTGGTGGCTTTGACTCGTTTTTCTTCTTCTTCTCTAGCCACATTCTTGGCCTGTTCGAGATCCGCCTGCAATTTCTGCGCTTCGTTGTCCTGCTTGCGTACGCTCTCCTGTGCCTCAGATGAAGCCTTGAACAACGCTTCGGCTTCATTCAACTGGGCCTTAAGACGCTCGATCACTTCCTGTTGAGACAGCAACTCGGAACTATGCTTCTCCGATAAATCTTGGATGTGTTGTTCTTGTTCTATAATATAGTCAGATAAAAACTCAAGTCTGTTGGTTATCAAAGTTTGTTTACTTTGTACTTTGGCTTGAAAATTCTTAATGTCATCTTCATACGACTGGACGATAATATTCTACCAAATGTCGAATAAGTGAATGGATTGCCATACCGAGTTTTTGGAAATGAGACTCTTGAGATAGTGACACAATGCAACTGTGTCGTCTGCCGTCTGCAATGGCGTCAAATCATGAAGTACATCGTCAACTGCAGCTTTATTCGCCTGCAGTTTCTTGAACGATTCAGAGACATCTTAAGATAGCGCGAGTTTAAATTGGCATTTACATAGACACACGAAGGGCCATTCATACCTAGAAAACGTCGTTCAACCTGCTTCAGTCTCTCCTGTATTGATTCAATGTCTGCCGACGGATGTTGTTCTATGCCATTCATACTGCAACCTTGCCCATGCTCCTGAATTACATTGCTTGTCTGAGCCAGTATGTCTTCAAGTGGCTTTTCCAACTCCGGAGATAGCAAAGGTGACTCGGGTAGAGGAGTTAATCTGGGAGATACAGGTGAAGGTGACGAGATACGCTGAAGATCGACCGGCCTGGGGGCTGCGTTTTGAGAATTTGGAATCGGTGGTGCGCTCTGCTTTCCGTCGCCTGGCGTGAGACTAGCCCTTAGCCTGTCTTCAAGAGAAAGCTTCTTGCTAGACGATGAGGTTCGGGGAAGAGGACTGGCGTTCTGTCCACGTTGAGAAGCTATGGACTTGCGCAGATTGTTGAGCGCAGACTCAGCCAGTTGGGTGGAGGACAGAGGCGTTGAAGGCCTGCTACTGTTGGGCAGCTCAGTGTCGACATTGGGGGAAATATCTGCAGAGCGGCGAGGCGCTGGGTTTTCAAGACTTCCAACAACTTGTCGAAATTGGCCAAACATCCAGCTTGGAAGCACTGAATCAAACAACCTCTAATTACAATGACTCTCACGTGACTACGTATCACTACCAACGGGCGGTACTGTGCCGGAGGAACCATCGGTGCCACTGCCAGTATTGGCCAGCTGCCATGCGGGTATAACAGGCTTCCCTATCATTGGCAATGGTGATGACGGGGTGGCTGGAATAGAGGGTCCGCGATTTAGCAATAAAGCTTTCAAGGATTTGAGCTCTTGCTGTAACTCGGTAAGAGACTGGGTGTGACTCTCCTTGTTCTTCTCCATCATCTGCGATACTGTTAGAAATATCGGAGATAGCAACAGTGACTAATTACCTTTGGCAGCATTTCACGAATATTGTTTATTTCATCTCTGATTTCACGCATTTCATCTCGAGTTTTTTGTTCTCCTTCTCGCATTTCAATGACAACTGCCTGCACATCTTGAGTAGTCTTCTCTATCGTCATCCGTTGCTCTTCCACAGCCGTTCGCACAGCAGAAGACTCGGACTGGATTTCTTTTAGCAGTAGCTCCGCGGCATCGAACTGTGCGTTCAGCGCATCCCGGTCCTGTTCGTATGCAGTGGCATCTGGTGGTCGTAGATGTGGCAATAAATACTTCTATTGACCGAAATGTACATTAATGTTGAGCATGAGCAATGGTACATACACACTTTGAACAAGGATATTGCACCATACGTGACTGTGCCAGAAACAACGGCTGCGATCTATAGCCGAAGTAATTAGGCACGTGTTATTCCGGAATAAAACATGGCGTACGAAGTAGTCGCGCCAGTCCCAACGTGGACCATGTGCTAGTTGGTACGGTGGAGATCCATGTGTTGGGACATATTGCGCTTGATATGGTTGAGCAGCTGCCTGCTTGAAGGCTAAGTCAATCTCCCGTGGAGAAAGGCCCTTTGCTTCGAGAAATTGCACGCGCTGAGAAACAGGCGATGCTTGAGTCTGTGCGAGTGTCAGTGAAGCAGTATGTGTAAGTCAGAGATATTTTACCTTGGCGTCGACCAGAAAGGCGACAGCGTTGCGGACCAGTTCTTGACGATCCGACATGGTGACCCTAACCCTAACCTTATCCAGTCGATCGGTTTGTTCCGGCGTTGCCATAAATTTTGGTTGGTTGGTTGTCCGTTTGGCAATATGTTGCAGCTGGCATTTTCCAACGCAATATGCAGGAATGTCTCATCCGTTGCAAGAGGCAAGTTTTCATCGAGCTACACGTCGTGTTCTCTGACGGCTTTTTAGCATCCTGTCGTAGCGCATCCAGGAAGCCTACATTCGGCCACGCTTGTACGTTCACGACCTCGATACATTCTGAATCAAATTAACAGAACATGCTAGCCTCTCTGCTGGTTCGTAGAGGTTACGCCGATGTATTCTCGCGTCAAAAGCCTCACATGAACATTGGAACAATTGGTTGCCCAAATCTTACTCTATTCAGAACGCCGAAATCTAATGCTAGGACTAGGCCACGTTGATCATGGTAAAACCACGTTGACTGCATCAATCACGAAAGTCCTTTCACAGAAAGGAGGTGCCAAATTCACGGATTACAGCGAAATTGACAAGGCTCCAGAGGAAAAGGCTCGGGGTATTACTATCAACTCAGCACATGTCGAATACGAAACAGATTCTCGCCATTATGGGCACATTGACTGCCCAGGGCACGCTGATTGTACGTCTTGCATTATTATTAAACTTATCGTTTGACTAACGTACTCCAGACATCAAGAACATGATCACTGGTGCTGCACAAATGGATGGTGCTATTATTGTCGTTTCGGCAACCGATGGGCAAATGCCTCAAACTCGGGAACATCTTCTTTTGGCGCGCCAAGTCGGGATTAAAAAATTGGTAGTCTTCATCAACAAAGTGGACCAGATCTCGGACCCGGAGATGTTGGAGCTTGTTGATATGGAAATCCGGGATCTCCTTGCGAGCTACAATTTTGACGGTGAAAACACTCCTATTATTATGGGCTCTGCATTAGCTGCATTGGAGGGACGGGATGATGATATTGGGGCAAGTAAAATATTGGAACTGGTCAAGGCATGTGACGAATGGCTCGAACTTCCACCTCGTACGTGTCTTGACGTCAAAACATAGTCCACTGACGATTTGTAGGCGATTTTGAGAAGCCTTTCCTGATGCCGGTTGAAGGTTCGTTGTTGCTAATGCATCTTTGCTCCGTATATTTCCTAATCATAGTCGATGCCAAGACGTCTTTTCAATTTCTGGCCGTGGAACTGTCGTGACTGGTCGTGTAAGTGATCACAAATTATGACTACGATGGTTTCTCAATGTACACTGTAGGTCGAACGAGGGACAGCTAATAAGAGTGATGAGGTCGAAATAGTTGGTTTAGGGAATAGCTTCAAAACGACTCTGATTGGCATCGGTAAGCTCTCTCCTAAGCCAAGTGTTCTTTTGACAATAGATATGGCCCACAAGAAATGTTCAAGAAAGAGCTTGACCGAGTATGTATTATTTATACACCACCAGGCATTGGCTCAATTTTTCCAGGCTCAGGCGGGCGATAACATGGGTGCTCTGTTGCGTGGTATCAAACGCGAGCAAATCCGCCGTGGTCAGGTTGTTGTAGCACCTGGATCTATCAAATCTGTCAACAAATGTGAAGCCCAAATTTACGTCTTGACCAAAGATGAAGGTTGGCCTTGAATAATCCGACTATTTATGATTCAGAAACTTGTGTCAGGTGGTCGCTACACGCCATTCATGTCAGGATACCGCCCTCAGCTATTCCTTCGGACTGCCGACGTGACGGTTTCGTTATCTTTCCCTGAAGGAACGCCAGATGCTGCAGAAAAAATGGTTTGTAAATCACGGCTCTTTTTTATCCTTGATTTAAACCTTAAGTAGGTCATGCCTGGTGATAGTGTAGAAATGGTGTGCGATTTAATTTTTGATTTGGCCATGGATGTTGGCTCTCGGTAAGTACATTCTCGTCCGAAAAGAATAGTGTTGACATGTAGTGACAGCTTCACCCTCCGTGAAGGTAACAGGACGAGTGAGTTCTGTTCCGCTCTCTGCCTGAAATATTCTTATTAAATATTCTTATTCTGTTCCGCAGTTGGCACTGGCATAGTGACCAAGATCTTGGAGACGGCTTAATCGAATGACCATGCAATCATGCTCTCCACTCCGTGAAAAGTAATGGTTACTCAACATCTATAGCCATCTTTAAAGCATAGCATGTACTTGGTACATTAATACAAATGAATAGAGTAGTGACAGAGCGTAGTTGTGATGCGGCAATGTGTAAAAATTTCAAAATCAAGGCCCAAAAGAGGCAGTGAGCGGTCCTGGGCGGTCCTGGGTCTTAATTTTCCAGAAAAGCTTCTCAAGCTACGTTTCAGACTCTCCGGTCTCAGCTCAGCCTTCAGTTCCATTTGACGCCCTGTTGAATATGCAAGCCTTTTTGAGAACAACGCTGAAGTCAGGAACGGGTGCCAGTCTTTCCCGACGACTTGCCTCCGCTCCGACGATGCACGGTCGCCAAATCACCCGGACTATCGTCAGTACGTTCAACTCGCCTTGGGTCAATTTGAAGCAGTAAGCTAAAAACAAGTATTGCACAGCTAAAAGGTACACAGTTGAGCATGAGGCTGTTGTTTTCGACGATGCCACGGGACTTGGAATAGTATCCATAACCGACCATGCACAATCGTCGCTGGGAGACGTGGTGTTTGTCGAGCTGCCTACCGTGGGCAGTACTATCAAGCAAGGAGGTATGTTTGTCGATGTCCAGTTCGAGACGAGTGACCATTCTGGTTAGATCAAATTGGCGCTGTAGAAAGTGTCAAAGCTGCTTCTGACATTGTACGTGCCCCATTCAGTCGTTCGTCAGTCTCGCTCAATCGACAAGTACGCACCGGTGTCTGGCACCATCGAGGAGATTAATGAAACTCTTTCGTCCGAACCAGGACTACTGAACAAATCGCCAGAAGGCAAAGGTGAAATTGTACTCTCCCGTGTAATAACCAGTCTCATGATCTTTGCAGGTTGGCTTTGCAAAATCAGGCTCTCTGAGCCGTCCGAGGTATGTCTTCGGCCGTGTCACCCCACAAATGTCCATTGACGAGGAATTGAGATGGAGAAACTCCTTACTGAACAAGCCTACATAGCCAGTTGGGAATCATAGATGCACATCAAGAGTACATTATTTTTTTCATGTTTTTCTTTAGAGATTATTTACATTGAAATGGGTGTTCTATTCGACAAACGGTTCACGATGAACGGGATGGCTCATACTTGTACTGCTCGCCTCGAGCTTCCATTCTTGCCTTTGCTTCCTGAAGGGCCCAGGTTTGTACGCTATCAAAATCAGCAATGTGATGAATAGCCTAGCCAGGGCATACCTTGTATCAGGTTTATAATACAACATAACGGCAGCGAAGGCCATGGTGCCAAACATTCCGATGTACCAGATGTTTTCCCATTCATCCTTCACTCGTCTCTGACCAGGTGGAAGAGGCTGAAGACAAGGAAGATAAGGGCGGTGCATGACAGAAAATCAGCGGCTTTCCCCACCTTTTCGCCAAACAACCAACCGGAAGGTTCGTTGTAGTGAGGCTCTCCATGCGAAGACGCATAGCGCCTGGCGCTCGTTCGAGGGGCTGCGACGCGAAGAGCTCGCAGCGAAAGCATGGAGGGTTAATCGGCTGAAAACGTCGAGTCAACAAACATGCGTATACAGATTATTCTATTCTCTTCGACATGATTTCGTAGTCCACCTCTACCACGTCGAACATACTTGGCGACGATTCGTCAATCGCAAAGCTGCTTTTTGTCAGTAATGCTTCACTTTTCAGGCTGAATATTACCCCTGCTTCTTGTAGAATCCCATGGCGGCCGTGTTTTCTGAGGTACACTGTCAAGCAGCCTTCATTCGGTGCACCATCCCTGACCTTTCAGCACCGTAAGCATGATCTTGTCCATCTCGCATGACAATCCTATCTCCCACAATCGCTGCATCAACATTTTTCCAACGCCTGCCCCCTGAATTGCGTTTGAAACTTGTAGCTCGTAGCTGTGCTAGTCAGGAGGAGACCCTTGACGTGAAGCAGCAGAGCAGTACCAATACAAAACGTCATCTGTTTCCTCAGTTTCAAACCGAAACATGCAGAATGCTACCAGATTGTTCTCAGCGAATACCATCAGGAATCTTGATTTCTCGTTGAACAGTTCTTTGTGTTTTTCCGCTAGATTCCAACCAAACGACGAGTTGGTATAGCTGGCTGCGTCAACTGTTAGTAGTCTCGAAGGCATGTTGCGACACACACAGATGATGCATATTGGTTTCAAAAACTACCCAGATGTGACTGCGTTCGCTATTGTCTAATTCATTTGCATGAGCAACTCTGATTCGATAACTGATATATCGCATAAATGGCTGATAAACATGGAGCGGTTGTTGACACCTACTGAGAATCTGTGTCCGGTGTTAAGCATGCTGCCAGTTGTAATGAAGGCGCCTGGAATGCGTCAGTTCTCCTGGCAGCGATTTGTCCTGGCGATGTTGTGCTTCCCTTGTTAGCCTTCCTGACTTTGCGTGTCATCGCGCTTTGTTACTGTTTGTCGATTATCCTCCCTTGCCATGAAGCTCGATGCAACGGACCTGAGATATGTCACGTCCGACGAGTTCAGAGTCCTCACCGCAGTGAGGTCCATTCCATCTCTTATCCCAAGTTCACACTGATAGATCGAGGACCAGGTTGAAATTGGCTCCAAGAACCACAAGGTGGTTCCGACAGCTCTCATCACTCAGATATCGGGTTTAAGAGGCGGAGGGGTGAATAAATTAATCTCTTCCTTGGTCAAACGCAACTTGGTGTCAAAAACGCAAAATTCAAAATGTAGCTTCCCTGAGTTTCAAATGACTTATGGTTTCACCATTTTACCCTTAGATGACGGTTATCGTCTGACGTACGGGGGTTACGATTACCTTGCAATCCGAGCAATGTCAAAGAGGGGAACTTTGTCTTCTGTGGGAAACCAGATTGGAGTTGGAAAGGAATCGGGTGTGTTTCTTGCGCCCACAATTTTGGACACTCTAAACCCCTGGGAAAGACATATACATCGTTGCAGACGATGGCGGAAATGAAATAGTTCTCAAGCTACATAGGTGGGTGTTTCGGCCTACCTGATTCTGTCATGTTGGACGTTACATGCCTTTAGACTTGGACGGACTTCATTTCGTGCAATAAAGCAAAAGAGGGATTACTTGGGCAAGAGAAAATCTGCTTCGTGGATGTACATGGCTCGGCTGGCTGCCCAAAAAGAATATGCATTCATGCAGGTATGTGCTAGTCAACACGATATGATCTAACCACTGAAACGAGAAGGTTTTATTCGATCATGGCTTCCCAGTTCCCCGGCCGATTGACCATGCCAGACATTGTATTCTGATGGAGTTGATTGATTCTTATCCCCTGTAAGGGATGAGCCATATGTTTGATTACTCGCTGACAATTTGACTTAGACGACAAATAGCAGAAGTATCGTCCCCAGGGAAGTTGTATTCCGCCTTGATGGAGTTGATCGTCAGGTTTGCGAAAGTTGGCTTAATTCACGGCGATTTCAATGAGTTCAATATTCTCATACGGCGCGGCTCTGGCGACCCTGTGGTTATTGATTTTCCGCAGATGGTCAGCACATCGCATGAAAATGCGGCATGGCATGTACTTTATCTCAGATTTATTGAAGTTTACTTACGGAGATTCCAAGGTATTTTAACCGGGACGTGGACTGCATAAGGAATTTCTTCAGACGCAGGTTTCAGTACGAAAGTTCGCTATATCCAAGATTCAGCAAAGCATTATCAGAAGGTTCCGACTCTCACAGCTTTCGGCTGGACGTTGTAGTTGAGGCTAGCGGATTTGGTCGGAAGGATATGAAAATATTGGAAAAGGTGAGCTGACTTTGCATGATGCGTTCAATACTATTCACAACGCAAAGTACATGGAAACTGTCAGAGAAAACCAGTCATCTAGTGACTCTGAAGAAGAGATTGTTGAGGAAGACGATGGGAGCGAAAGTGTTAGTGAAAGTGTTAGTTGCGAGGGCGACGACATATCCACGGAAACACCAAAAGCAGAGCTTGCAGTTGCGACAGAATCCAATGCACAGGGGACGACATCAATGTCTCCTCCGCTAAGCGATCTGTCAAGGTCGGTGTCACCAATTGTGAACGAAATAAAGAGCAAGGTTGCGTCAGATCTATCAAAGAACATGTCCAAGCAGCGTCGTAAGTATCACTCTAAGCGTGCGGGGAGGAAGGCAGGTCGAGCACAGGGAAGTAAGGCGAAGCAAGACACACGTGTCAAAGTCGATCAGGATGGCGTTTGGGGATAGTTAATTACTTGTACTAAGCACTGATTCCCACGCATACACCTGCCAGCTGCCAGATGGATAAGACTGATCTCGAAGCATACCAGGTCCAGCTTTCACAGGTCGAACTAGCTCTATCTGCAGACCCAGACAGCGCGGAGCTTGCATCACTTCGGTCAGAACTCAAGGAGCTCATTGAACTTGCCCAGGCTGCAGTTGCACAGGCAGAAGCTGCCTCTTCGTCGAAATCCGACTCATCGCGCAAGGCTTCCTCGACACCTACACACGTATGGTCTGCAGGCGCTGAGTGCCTCGCCAAGTATTCTACAGATGGGCAGTGGTATCCCGCTCGTATCACATCCTTGGGGGGTTCGGCAGACAATCGTGTTTACAGCATTGTTTTTAAAGGCTACAATACCACCGAACTTGTCAAGTCGACCGACCTAAAACCCCTCCCTCCAAATTATGCGGCCACAATGCCGTCGTCTTCGACGAAACGGAAGCTTACCAAAGTTGAGGAGGAAGAAAGAGAGAGGAAGAAGAAGAAGAACGAGAAAAAACTGGAAACAAGAGCGGCCAAGGCGAAGGAACAGCAGATGAAGCAAGCGACATGGCAAAAGTTCGCAAAGAAGTCGGAAAAGAAAGGCGTGCATATCGCTGGTGTCGCAGGAACTAGCATCTTTCGGACGCCTGATAACCCGATGGGTAAAGGTGAGCGTCATCGATCGGTCTGCGCATGATATTTAAAATAAAAATTTGCCAGTTGGTGTAACTGGCAGTGGAAAGGGGATGACCGAAGTGGCGTCGCGAACGAAGCACAAGTTCGCGGTCACTGACGAAGACCAATAGAGAGGGTGAGCTTGCCTGTCCGGGTGTCAACAAGGCGCTCTAGAATCTGAAGATAACTTTGCAGAGATCTGTGAGGTGTACCCGTTTGTACAATCTGTTGACCCATTTGGCCCGCTTCTCGGAGTTAGTCGTATCTTAGCGTCGCCGGTGAAGCAGCATGTGGCAGTTTTATTCCCGTCATCGTACTTATTGATCTCTCATTTCTGTCCCTTTTTTTCCCATTATTCATCAGCTTCTGTCGCGCGCTTTCTCTGAATCTGGAATCTGATGCCATGTGTGGGCGGTTCCAATGCAACGGTCCGCAGGGATTGCACCGAACAGCGTTGAGTAAAAGTCATGTCTCTAATGGTAGCGTTCCTACTAACTGCGCCTCGTGGGGCCGCGTCAAATTAATATATGTGCATAAATGGTTCATGTGAGTAAGTCGTGCAAGACTTTTTACACATACGGTAGTAATGGTAACTTTGTGGGCGTCGAGCGGACCTGTTCTTTGAACGTTGACGACGGAATTGGCAGCCCATCCTGAGATGTATCTGCGAGCAAAGACATGCCGTTGGGTCTTATTACGGAAAGAGTTACCGATGAGGCAGGCGAGGAGCGATGATTGAGATTCAAGCGCACAACAGGTGGATCTGGGTCGAAACGATTCTCCGTCTTCTAGCTTTATGGAAAGGGAAGTCCCTTAATCCTCAGTGCTAAGATTTGCTTCGTGCAAGATCTGAATTTTTTTTCAGGACTGGAACAGAGCAGCTGCTTAGTTCGAAGGCTTCGATTGCTTCCTGTCCGTTGCTTGAACCAGGTTTCCACGTCTGTACATATCGACCATCAAGGCGAGGCACTCTGATTCGCAGAAGCAAGCAAGCAATTTGCCAGATACGACAAATACGTTACGTTCAACGTTCTTTTATTATCCCGGTACACAACTATTAGTAATTAAGATTTAGAATAATGTCTGTTTGCAGATATCTGAAAATAATCAAACATCGAAGCCATATGCATTATTGGCATGAACGGCGTTGGGACCCCGTAGGATGTTCATCAACTCCTCGTTCTGTGCCGTCTGACGTTAGCCTGGATACAGGGGGAGAGTGAGGTACGTACAGCGCGTTCCAATTCAAGTAATTTGAGTTTTGCGACCGACGCATCGTGCTGTAAGTTGGCAACCATGCTCTATACGACCTGTCAGCCTAATTCGTACTAGGAGCGGATTTGGCAAGACACCTTTGCGATCTTGGCATTCAGACCCTTGTAGGGCTCTAACTCACTAAATGCAACGGGCCAGAAGCCAAGCCTGGATGCAAAGGAGCGTTAGCACGTCGCAACAGAGGATTGGCATGTTGCCCTACTGCAACAATTGCTCGTGCAGACAATCGATGTGTGCCTCCAAGCTTGACATGTATATGGTACGGCGATGTGGCGCGCCCAAGGTTGACCTGGACCAAATTCAGTCATACGAGGGAAGACGCGCGGTAAAACGTGTACAATTCGTATGGGGAGAAAATGGATTTCTCAAGAGCATGGTTCCAAATTTTTCTGCGCTTGACCTCGTCCTTTTTCGCGAAGAGACGAGCGTATGGATGTGCAACGTTAATCCTGGTGGAAGAGGGCCTGGGATGGGGAAAGAACAGGTCAGACGAGGAGGCGGAGTCTGTGGGCGAAGAGGGCGCGGGGTAGAAGGAAGACATGGGGAGGAGGAGGAGGAGGAGGCGGAGGGAGGCTATAAAGGAGGACGAGGGAAACGGAGGTCATGGGGGCTGATCAGCGCAGAGATTGGGCGGATCTGGGCAGATCGCAGGACGGCAGATCTCGTCGGCCGGCGTCTTCTTCATTTGCCATTTTCGCTGCAGCTCTCCGTCGCCGTGAATCCTCTCCGCGGACCTCTGCCATTCCCCTTTATATCTTCTCCTCTCCCCCATCCTCGACTTGCATATGCTACCATTCACCTCGCCCCATTATCCTTCTTCTGGCGCATCTGCTGAAATTGGCATCGCCCTGCCGTGTCTCAGCACCCTGGCCGTGTATGACCTTACCAGAGGCACCCAGAACCTGGAGAGCTGCACCACCGACGCTTGGAGCGACTATGCGCGTCGCGCGAGTGGCGCGGCCCTCACCCGCGATAGTTCCCACATCCACGTCGAAAATGATCCCACGCTCTATGCTCCCATACCTGTGGCGAGCCACCCATCGCTTTTGTTCTCCGGTCCACTCAACTACAACTATCCGGATTATCAACAATCCGTGCAAGACGTCAATTACCATCAAGGAATCGACGACTCGGCCGTCTCTCCCTCATACGCTATATGTGGCAACGTCCCCGATGTACATGGCGCCCCTGCGCAAACTTTTCCTACCCCAAGCGAGCTGCTTGTCGAAATGACGGGTCACAGGCCTGCGGATTCTCAATACTGTGACTCCAATAGAAATACAAATGATCTCGCAAGGCGATCACGCCGCCGCCCCTTGAACAGAAGCATAGGCTTCGTTCAAAGCGACTCGTGAGTAGGTTCTTCCTACAAGAACGAAACATCACGGTGATTGTTGAATTGCAGCAGAGAAAATATCACCTCGCACGAGAAAAAACGCCATTACCTGGAATGCCTTGAGCATTACATCTTATATCTCCGCCAGCAGCTTCAACTTGTAGGTGCAGAGCCAGTACCTCTGGAGCGCGTCCAACAGTATCGTGGACTGAGCAACAGATCCATCAGGGTATTATGGACAGGCGATAGTACCAAATCAAGTTGTTGACGTTCACCTATAGACTCTATTGGTTCACATGGAGAATAGCACAAGGAAATCCGGCCTGCGCATAGAAAAAGAAGAACAGCGGGTAAATAACTATATTGAAAAGAAGAAGAAAAAATAACTGACCTTGACGTGCTGTAGTTTGTGAGTCTCAGGGACTCAGTCTACAGTCAAGAGGCACTTCAAGACCGGCAGGATATGTAGGCATTGACCTTTGATCAAACTCAAAAATTGGACTCTACTCGACGACGTGTCTTGCAAGCCATGATTGTATAATATATCATATATCGTTTCATATACACATAATATGGTAACAGCGGGTATTTTTCAGTCCTGCTTATAGTTAAAGTCTTGGTATGGTGGTAACTCCTCATCGTCATTTTCCTGCGTGTCACTTCCCACTCCTGCTAAAATCCTTTCTCGTTCTTCCCTCTCAAGCCTCTTCTTTTCCTCTTCGGCTGTCTCGCGGTGCTCTACTACTGCGACGTCGGCAACAATAGCGGGACTCGCCCCTTGTGAGGTGTATGTTTCTTTGAGCCTTTCCTTCTCTTCCTTTGCAGACGGGAACGCTTGTCCCGCTCCAGACACAGCCGTCGAGTCGCTCCCATCCTTCCGAGTCGTATCAACTTTGCCTCGCAAGTCGGCGAGAGAGCCACTGGCAGGCTCAGTACCCTCGGAACCTGCAGATGCAGGGATCCCTGTCGCAGTGACGGTGGGTATAGCAGTAGGTGGAGCCACCACGGCAGGTGGGGTGCTCAATGGTAACGGAGCAGGAGATTGGTTCAGGCCGGAAGAATCAACGACAGGGCCAGGCTTATCAGGTGCTGGCTGATTGGTTTGCGATGCGGTTGTTGGAGGCGTATCGGGGGAACTCAAATGGGGACCGGTAATCTGAGATAATTCGCTCGCATGACTTTCGCCAAAACTACGAGTGTCAGAGTCCGTTGACTGACTCGGTAGACTGATGACGCCCGGTTTATAATTGTCAAGGGCTTGTTGCAACGAGGCACGCGCTGCCGCAGTGGCTTGTGCGCCTGAATAAGGATTTGCCTGGGAGGGGGGAATTGCCGGCAAAGCAGCGTTAACACTGGCCGCGGCTTGCGATACGAGTATGAGCTTCTCGCCATACTTGGGGAAAGTTTTGTCAGTGAAAAGATAAAAACGACATTATTAATAATTTACCTCTCGGATGGCGTCCCATTTGGCTACTTCACTTTCTCTGATGGCCTTTCTCTTTAATATTTCCATCTCTTTCTCATGTATCTGATCATCTAATTCTACCTTTTTGAGCAGACCCTGAAGCTCTGCGAGTTTCCTCTCCGACCCTTTCTCGTGCTCCAATTTAGCAATCTGATTGCGTAAATTGGCTCGTAGCGCCCGTCGTGGCGTTATCGCATTTTCAGCATCGCGTAAGGATTTGAGTGGCGCTCTGGCAGCATTGAGTTTCTGGGAAAGCGAAGCAGACAAGGAGCCCTGGATAAAATTGAGATATGCCAATCTGTCCGTAACTGATGTCGAACATCAGATGGAAGACGGAGACGGAAGATTAGAACAATTATTACCATCCTTGAGATCGTCGAGTTCATTATGCCCCCAGTTGTACAATTCTTTGCTTTGATATTGAGAGTCGCGCGAGAGGCTCTCCAAATCAAGCGCAACACTTTTCTCAGCTGTGACAATCCTCTGCAGAGGAGTTGTAGAGCTGAAGAAATCAATGGATATCGACGATAGTGAATCGGCGCAATCAACTTACGAATATTGTTGGCCGATAGTGCGCAGTTGATTGGAGATGGACTCTATGGCGTGTGACTTGTGGAAAGAACCATCTGGATTCTGTTGGGCCATGCCTGCAAGCGGGGAGGCATTGATAGCGTTCTGCGCCTTGTCTGCAAAGGAAGAGAGAAAACCTGGGACGGGCATCGTACGCAGCAACGCATGCGAGAGGCGGTGTCGTCATTCACGGGGCAGCAAACATACCTAAATACACGCAAATACAGACAAACGTCATATAATGATCTTCTTGGCCGCTTTGCCTTTCTTTTCAGAGTCTTTGTGCGACAGGAACTCCACCTCCGTCGCCAGTGGCCCCGCTAGCCTCAGGCTTTCCTGGAATCCAAGCACATTTGTCTTGAAATGCCTTCCAACGCTCTCGATTCTCTCTCGCAGCGCCTCATCGCCACTGCCCATCGGAGCAAGTCGCGTCCATATTGACACCCGGTAAAATTGCGGTCGCGTAGATACAATAACTCCCGTTATCACAGACTGCGAAAGTGGGTCGTTGCCATCCCCACCGGGTGGTGACGGATCAAATGTTTCACCAATCGCAGCCAGCATCTGTTCAACGGTTGTGGTTATGTCAAGTCTGAAACACAATCTGCTCACCGTGTAGAGCCACATCCTGTCGATATGACTGCGATTCTTATCTTTTGGTAGTTGAATGCTCCACTTGCCACCATTCTTGTTGGCTTCATCTTCCCATGCGGGGATGATTCCCTCCTGAATCCAGTTGGTTAATGGATCGTGAGGGCAGGACTATACTGAACCTTGAAAAGATAGTAATTTGCCTTTTGTGGCAAAGAAGATGGTGGTACAATATTGTTGTATAGACTGGACGACGTCTGAGATTCGATGCAAGGAAGGCGTAGACGTGACAGGCTTACCCCCAGAATTCTTCCACACTGTCAAAGCTGATGACACGTTTAATGTCCTCCATCCATCCTTGTGCAGCTATCACGCTGGGTGTTTGCGGTGTCTGCGGCAAGGCGGTAACGGGAGTTTGAGGAAGATTACGTCCTTTTGTTGATGGCGAATCAAACCAGAGCGTCCACGGCGAGTAGAGTGGGTGCTGTTTCAGGAGTTACATTGACGCAAGACGCACGCGATGACCAATGACAAACCTTGACGTTGAAATTTTTTGGGTCACTGAACACGGTGCGGATGCCTTCAGCCTGGGCTTGCATGTCAACCTCCAGTACTTGTCCGGGCTCCAATGAGTCACCGTCGTCTTTGGGAGGATGGTCAGCCAACGCGGCATTTAGCGCAGCTCTTGATGCCTGCAGAGCCTGTCCTGAGAGAGATGTCATGAAGAGATAGATTGAAGAGAGATTGAATTGTGACACGGGCTCCGGTCACGATCACACCCGTACTTTGCCATGGATCCATCGACTGCAAAACTCGTCGCCGCCGCCGCTGGCTCTACGATGACCGCTCTGACAAGTATGCTTTCCCCCTCCTCGCACTCGCTCTCTGATCCCTTCTTCCAGTGACTCCCTTTGATGTCGTCAAAACACGCTTGCAGACTCAGCCTCTACAACCACAACCTCTATTTCCCCGTCCACCCCCCAACTCTTGCTGTCAGTCTCTCCACCCTGCATCATGCATTAGAAAGATGTCTTCTGTTGCTCGTCCTTTCACTTCAGACGTCGTGTGTGTGTGGGAGAGCGGCGTTTTTAGGACAGAACGAGTAAACGGTTTTGTTGACGCCGTGAACCACGTAACGCGAGCTGAAGGCATTCGGGGCCTTTGGAAGGGAGTTGGAACATCTTTGTAGGCTTTGCTTATTTCTCTCTCGATGGTTGTTGATCACATCGTGCTGCCCGGGCAGGTTGATTGGAGTCCCGTCATCTACTGCATATATCCTTACCTATGACTGGTTGGTCCATGCAATACTTCCGCCACTCATACCCTCAGATTTTCTTGCCCCACTCGTGGCTGGGATTATTGCTCGCACTACCATATCCTCTTTCACTTCACCTCTAGAACTTGTACGGACCAACTTACAGTCTACACCACTTTCTCCAGACAATCCTCACACCCTTCGCTCCGTCCTTTCGTCTATTCAAGGTGTTGTACGTAGACAAGGTGTACCATTTCTATGGCGCGGATTAGGGCCAACGCTATGGCGGGACGTGCCATTCTCTGGTATTTATTGGGCAAATTACGAGTCGATTAAAAGAACTTTTCGGCGGCGCGGGTATACTGGAACTTGGGTAGCATTCGTCAGCGGGGCCTCAAGTGGAATGTTCGCTGCCCTGATCACCTCCCCATTTGACGTGCTAAAGACTCGACGGCAAGCATTGCTGATGTCTCTATCACACAAACGTACATCCGGCACTATTCCCCTCCTTTTAAAAGTGATACGAACAGAAGGGATCCCCGCGCTTTTCGCTGGTAATATGCCCCGCGTGGCCAAAATTGCTCCAGCTTGTGGAATAATGATTGCGTCTTACGAGGTGAGCTCTCCGTTTGATGGCTTTGCATTTTTTCATACTTTCAAAGGGTATAGCACATTTACTTGTCAAATCTCCTGTCGCATGAGATAGATATATAATACCAATCAGTGCATAATATTCCGTTACAGTACTCTGTATCATAATCTCCCTGCTCTGCAGCAAAGCCCTCTAGCCTAGTCTGTTCAACTGTTTGTTCGCCGAAGTGAGCTTGTCACCGACTCTGTCGACCTCGTTCGACAAGTCGTTCAATATATCTATTTGACCTGCAATTTCGTTATTGATGGCCTCTCCTAGGTGTCGTTGGCGTCGCAGAATGGTAGTCAACTGCGATAGCTGGTTGTCCTGCTGCTGAATTTGAGTCGTTTGGAGACTGAGTAGACCTTGGTTGTCCAATGGTCGCGTAACCTCTGTCTCCTTGGGCTGCGACGCACCAAAAATCCTCGTAACGGGTTTGAGTGTATTCGGTGCGGCCGGACCAAGTAACGCCTCTCGGTCTGATTCAGATGCAGCGTTGCGCCCCGTCGCGGTTAGACCAGCGCTGAGCTTTGAAGTCTGCCGTGCGACGGTAACCATCCTGCCCAACTTCTCGCAGTCGTCTTGCAGGCGAGCCACCATGTCCGTCCTCCTCTGTAGTTCCCCTTCGGTCATCCCATCCATCCCGAGTTCTCGCAATCCTTCGCCGAGAGCACCTATTCTTGGCAGGACGCTGGCTAACTTCGTTTTGCCACTCACGTTCGCTTTGTGGGACGCAGAAATGTCCCCACTGTCCGCCAATGCATCACGTTTGTTGATTTCAGCGCGGACGTCGCGAATGAGTGCCTGTAGCTGCATGTGCTCGTCCAGCCATGAAGCCAGGGTGAACTGGCCCCCGCCCGACCCACGCGTCGTCCCGCCGGTAGGCGGTTTGCCTGCTGGAACGCCCAGGAAGTCCCGAAATGCGAGACTTTCCCGCCATTTATCCTCCTTGGCACTGAGAATAGCTCGTAGATACTTCTCCAGACCGACTTTTCTCTCCTCGAGGATCTTTGTGTCGCGTGAGCGCAATATAGCAAATTTGTGTTTCGGAGGCAGTGTACATGGGGGTCTCAATCCGGTCGATTTGGTGAGCTCAGTGTGTAGCTCGTCGAATTCCGAGTAACGACGCCACATTTGCCATGAGCGGACGTGGGCCTGTATATCTATCCTGTAGACGGTATGGGGCTTGGGAGTCGAGCGGTCCTCGTAGCCTCTGATATAGATGGCTTGGATGGCGGTCATGCGAAAGCTTCGTGAAGGCCTCGAGGCCTTGCACTCATGATGCATGATCTACCAACTAAATAATACCAGTACCACCGAAACCACAGCTGGCAACACGGCGAATGAAAACCGGCTTCCAACATACGAGTGTGCGAGTATTGCAAAGATGGGGGAAAAAGAGGCACGAGTCCAACATCTCCCTCACCTTACAGTAAAAAAATCAATCGAGAGCGATAAGTGGCGGGATCTAGTGCCCACCCTCCAACACAAGTTGAAGATTGTCCAGGAAAACCTGGTGGCCGTTCATTTGGGTTCGGATAATGTATGGCATGAAGATGAACAATCCCTATTCGAACGGCATTAATACTGCGACAACGAAGGATTGGCGAGTGCAGACCTGGGTTTCGACACGGTGTACGAGTTGGCAGGAACCGTCGGCCGAACCCTCCTTGATGTTGAAAGTGCCTCTTGATCTTGTACTCAAGCCTGCCACCACCTCCGTATCTACGCCATCCTCCAACAGATGTACAGCACAGGTGAAAGTCGTCTTTGACTTTACAGAACCGTAAATGGGGAGTTCCTCCACAACAGTGTATGAATGCGGGACATTTGGGATTTTGGTAAAGCCAATGACAAATGGGCTCAGTTTGAAGAAACGCTCAGGGTCGTGGAGGATATTGAGGACAGCTGTGGATGGAGCACGGAGGATTCTGGTAGTTTCGCAGTTGTAGGTAAGAAGAAACGGCCACATCATCAGTGTTGTACACGCAATTACATTGGTATAACTACTCCAACTCAAGAGGCCTCTGGCTCAGTGCCCTCTCCAATACCCAAGTCTCCAATCACGTATCGTAAGACGTCGCTCAGGGTTATTATCCCCAACAGCCGACCTTTCTTGCCTCCACGCTTTACCTCCTCCTGAGGATCGTAGTCAGTATCAAGGCGGGCCGGCTCGAACGATGGTGCGCACCTCGCCTTCAACGACGACTAATCGATGGACCCGGCGTTGTTTGATGAGTTGTAGGAGCGTACCTAACGAGTCAGAGGCGGTGCAAATGACGACGCCGGGGAAATCGGTTGAGCGTTGATTCAGGGCCTCTGAGATCTTGAGATCAAGAGATTGGTATGCACCGAGACGGACAAGTGTCTATCAAGGAATCAAGGTCGTAACAGATAGTGCGGCAGAGAGTCGCATACAATGACATCCACGGTCTCGTACAAATTCACGACGACGCCGTCTTCGTCAATGATGGGAACGGCAGAGATGGAACGTTCCGAAAACATGTGCACGGACGTCAAAGACAGTAGTATCGAGGTTTGCTGTAGCGATTGGGTGGTATGGGTTTTGGCCTGGCGGAACCTGATCTGGGGAACGCGAGGAGACATATGTCCCGATCTTGAGTCTGCGGAGCGAGAGCTGGAGATGCTGGATTTCCTTGTGACACTAGGACGAAGTTATCAAAGCCGAAGAAGGGGAAGAGGAGTATACGGACATTGATGGAAATGAATTTGAGGAGACGATACTGGGTGAGCACGGATACGATAACCTCTTGGCCAGTTTCTGTGTCGTTGTCCAGGAGAGGGAGACGGCGTGCATGGGTCTGAATGAGCAGCTTGGAACAGTCGTAGAGACTGCTGGAGGGGTGTTCACGTAAGAGGGGAGGTTGGGCTACGCCGAGCTCCTTCTCGATGTCTGAGGGGAAAAGAAGGTGAGGATGAAGGAAAGTAAAGTAGAGCGGATTACCTCGCAAAGACTCGAGACGAAACTTTTCAACATCTGTGGCTGCATAGGCATAGGAAGCGGTGCGATAGTAGTGCTGGATGAGATGGATGATGTCGAGAACGGTGAGCATCCCGGCAAAGCAAGACTTGTCGCTGTTCCAGAGAGGAGCGGATACAACGCCTGTGGAGAGTGAGCGCAGATGCAGGCGATAAAGAGAGACGTGCCATTGAGAAGGAGAGATTGGAGGGCCTTCTTGACGTTGAGCTTTGTGTCGAGGACGATGAGGCGGAAAGAGACGGGGAAAGCGTCGTAGGCGGTATGAAGCCTAAGAAAAGTGCGGATTGCGTTGAGGGCGGCATCGTGGGCGTCGTGCAGCGGGTACGAGAGCGCTCGACGACGAGATTTGCGGCGCGTCGTCCGCTGCGGCGAGTGTGTAGCCATTCTGTCACTCGTCACACTAAGTCACACTCCGCCATCTTGTCACTCGTCACACTCGTCACACGCCATGCCCAGCGACGCCCCGCACGCCCTCCTCGTCCTCCTTCCCCTCCTCATCGTCCTCTCCTCCTTCTTCCTCCTCCTTCTCCTTTTTCTACTATGTATTCTCATCATTCGAAGGCGAAGAGCTATCCTTCTCCGCGACCCAGACGGCCCCGTCGACATGTCCCGCGAAGAGTTCATCGACTCTCAGGGCGGCTTCGACGCCATCGAGGCTCGCTGGCTCGATTCACTTTCAGACCATGTTCGCCGTGACTACAGCAGGGCAAAAGGCATGTCCTACGCTTCTCACTTCCACCATCCCCTTCATCTCTTTCCCAGATTACCAACTCCAGTATCCCCCCAACTCTCTCCCCACCGACATCACTCTTTCTCAGTTTCTTTCCATCCAGGAAAAGGGCGTCTCTGCTTGGTCCTTTGACCCCGACTTTGAGTCCCTCAGCTCCCTTCTCGTCCACGCACGCACCGAAATCACATTTCTCCCCGATCCCGCCTCCACCTCATGTGTCCAGTCCAATCTGCCCTTACCCAAACTCAACGAGGTCTATTATTGGGAGGTCAAAATGTTTGACCTCCCCGAATCAACGTCTGTCTCCATCGGTCTAGCCACAAAGCCATACCCTCCCTTCCGTATGCCCGGTCTCAACCGCTATTCCATCGCATATCATTCCAACGGCGACAAGTCGCATAATTATCCCTTCACCGCTTCCTCTTTCGGCCCCGGCCTCAAGGAAGGTGACGTACTGGGTGTGGGCTATCGCCCTCGAACCGGCACCGTCTTCTTCACCCGCAACGGTCGCAAGATGGAGGACGCTTTCGTCGGCCTTAGCAGATGGAACCTTTTTCCAACCATCGGCGCAGACGGCCCGTGTAGTGTTCATGTCAACCTTGGACAGGCCGGTTTCGTTTTTATCGAGGCAAACGTCAAGAAATGGGGTTTAGCTCCCAGCGTCGGAACTCTGGCGCCTCCACCAGCCTATGGCAGCGAGCGTGGGAGCATTCTTCTTGACGTTGGCGGACGTAGGCGACCATCCGACCCAACGGCAAACGCACCAGGCACGTCCTCGCCTAATGCACCCCCTCATCATCGTTATCACCGGTCCCGTCGTTCAAGGCATGTCGGGGACGTGCCGCGGACTCCTCCTCCTCCAATATCGCCTATAGATGAAACTCTCCAAGAATCATCCGACACGGCAGATGTTACATCTGCTAATGCTAGTGTTTATTCCCCGTTATTGGCTAACAGTTCTCTACCAGATCCAGAGAGACCCTCGTCACCTACCACATCGGCGAGGTCTCTCTCTACGGACGCAGGTGCGCGCAACCCATTTATCCAACCTCGCAGCCATCGGCGCCCCATCACTCATGCCTCCGCGTCAGGCTCCGAATTAACTCTTCAACTGCACTCCCCTCCAGACTCCCCTACCAGTCCCAACAATAATCCTCCAACCCCCAACCATCGCGACATTAGCCTGCAGGCATTATCTTCCCGCCGACGAAGCGTCTCGGAAGATGTTATCACACAGGACCGCATAACCCTGAACGGTACCTTGTCGCGCCGCGACCCTCCAGCGTATTCGCCAATTGATGCATACGCGTATCCGGAAGGCGTCCGCCTTGATCTTCCAGCAGAATTAATCGCCGCTACCCTTGAAGGTGACAGTATCCCCACCAGCGCCGTTGGTCAAGGTAGTGCATCTAGATCAGAGAGACGACGGTCTCGAAGACGGTGATGGTTCGTGGCCTCCACGTGTCTGTTGTATTATTCATCGAGACAGTGATGTCGATCTATGGTTAGTGCCTGTACTCTAACAAAAGTTGATGACAAGTACATGAACAGTAGACATGCTCCCGTCTACGCCGCCCTCGTTCATTCCAATATGTAATATAAATTAATCATCACCACGGTCATTGATAAGCTCAATCCACAACCCGCTGCTCTTTGTCTGCTTCATTAAAATTGATTTGAGCATGCACCTGTCGTCAAGAACTAGCGATCAGTACATTGCCTCGTATCATGTTACAAAGCCTAACCTGCGCTCGTATCGAGTATCCGACCGAACTGCACTCTAGCTCCTCTCTAGAGCACCTTTTAGCGTCTTTCATATGCACACGCTTTGGCTTCTCCAGATCCGGCGTCATCGAGCGGTCCACAAGCATGTTTTTGCTGTATTCTCTTGCGCTCCTCAGCCGCTTTCGTCGCCAACATTGCCAGTGTTGCCGTTCTGCTATCCACAGCCACACCACCAGCACAAGAAAGAGTACTCCTGCAACCATGCTGACACCAATATACCGCTGCGGACCAGACCCTCCATAATATGAACCTGTGCTGCCCTTCTGCTCTATTGGGTTGGTATTCTCGGAGTTGCACGAAAGTGATGACCGGCAATCCTCGTTGTCCCGCGGGATGAACATGCTGGGAGGAGGGAGGGTGATGAGGACACACCCCCGGACCTTCTCTTGAATACTCGTCGTGTTGCGTAGCTAAACTCTTTTAGTTAGCGCCGAGTTCTCCTCAAGTGGCTACGCTAACGTGATGGTGCTAATAAAACAAAGGCCGCCACCGTTCTCAACGCGGCTTCTATTCACGTACATGATGTGATGTACATTAACCTACGGTTCCAACCTCTTGGGGTCTCTCGGGAATAGCGTTGCTCGTCTGATGTTGTTGAGCTTGAGGAATAGCATCACAACACGTTCCAATCCTATCCCTCCTCCTCCATGAGGTGCGCACCCCATTCGGAATGCATCTACGTAAGGCTTGACCCCGTCAGGGTCAACGCCTTTACCTCTCATGGTATTCGCTAGAAGCGTGGGGTCGTGTATTCGTTGAGCGCCAGACAAGATTTCCTCTCCTCTCATGAAAAAGTCATACGAATTGGACAGCGTCTACCAGATCCAGTCCTACGGTTAGCGGTAGATCCAGTCTAGCGTTTGGATACGTACAGGATCCTCAGGATCAGCCATTGTGTAAAACGGTCGAAGTGCCATGGGGAATTTGTCAATGATAAAGTAATCGGTATCGTATTTAGCTTTGACAAGTCGGCCCAATCTCTTTTCGTTTTCGGTGCTGCTCGAATAATGGAGATCTGTTGATAGACCTAAGCAGAAAATTTGACGTACTTGATGTCATCTAGATCTTCGCGTGGAACACCATCTTCAACCAACATGTTAATGGCCTCCCTGAATGTCAATTTCAGAGTGCCCTCTGGACCCTCCCTCCATTTGAATTCATCTGCAGGGAACTGCCTTCTAACCAATTCTATCTCGTTCTTGTATTTCTCACGGAGGCCACGGAAAATGCTCAAAAAAAGACCATCAAGAAGTTCTAACACTTCGTGATAATGCTCTTCGATCGTCATTTCTAAATCAAGCCCGATAAACTCGGTAAGATGACGATGAGTATTGGAATCTTCTGCGCGGAACACCGGTGCGATCTCATACACTCGTTCAAAATCGGCGGCAATTGCCATTTGTTTGGCAAACTGAGGTGACTGCGCTAGGTATGCATTTCCTGTACAGGGCATTGGCAAGGCAGACGCAAACGCCGAGTTTACATACCCTTGAAGTAGCTGACTTTGAATACCGAAGCGCCCGATTCTGTCGCTGCGCCTTGAAGTTTCGGACTGTGAATCTCCGTAAATCCGTTTGCATCGAGATGACCTCGGAACAGGTCACAGATCGCAGCTTGGATTTTGAAGATGGCTTGATTCGTTTGCGTCTTCAAAAAAAATGGTGAATATCAAAGAGGATCAATCCACTCTTAGCTTACCCTGAGATCAACAATCCGATTATCGAGTCGGGTCTTCAAAAGCACGCGGTTGAACTGGTCATCGGTCGACTCTGACGCTTCATCGTCCTGCAAATCTGGTCGCGATGCGTCCTCTAAGGAAAAAGGAAGACGCCCATCTATACCCGAGATGAGATGCAGCTGGTGATGTTTTAGGCCGGCGATGTGGACATAATAACTGTTATACCTGGGTGATGTGCACTTCAACATCGCTGACGGTCGCACTCTTAATAGGCTCTGGTGCTTTGTGGACAACACCTTCTACGAGAACAATGCTTTCGTCGGCCAAGCTTCCCGCCCATTTTATCATTTGTTTAGATACCTTCTCCTTCTGGATGAGTAAGCCCTGGACGGTGTCGGTGCGTTGGCGTAAATTGAAGAAAACCATCTTGTTCCCCTGTGCCCTGGAAGTCTGGACACGAGCACGTAACAGGACTGTCTCTCCATCCCGGGAGGATAGCGAGGATATAGAAACTCTCGGGCGACGAGGGCGGCTTTGAGACTGGTTGAGGGGGAGTGGGCCATACTCGTCCGCGAATTCCTGACAGGACAATCAGTTGACTAACGAGAAACGCCTGGTCACGCACAGCTTGTGCAGCAACTTGCGCGAGAGCCCTTTCTTGCTCTCTTGCGGCCTTTTCTGCAGCCTTTTTCTCTTTTTCAAGGGCTTTGGCACGCTTTTTCAATTCGCTCTTCGTAGGAGCAGCAGCATCTGCGGATATCCTGCAGACACTTTAGCTAGAATCGATGACATAGAAAAAAAAACCTGACTCTTGCGCCTGGACTGGTTCAGACATACTTTGACGATGAATTGAAACCAATCTGATCGACAAGATAAACAAGACTGAGAATGGGGTTAGGGTCAGGCAGCCGGCATGCCCCGTTGGCACATCATTCCTTTCTTTCACTCGTTTAAACAATGCTCGTCTCCGCCTTCGCCCGCCGCTCTGCAACCAGCCTTCGCTCCATCTCATGTTGGTCTGCTGTACCCGCAGGCCCCCCCGATCCAATTCTTGGCACGTATTCGTATCCCTTCTTTGCTACCTGGTGTTTATATCACAGCCAACTGTAGGCGTCACCGAAGCTTTCAAGGCTGACAAGGATCCCCGAAAAATCAACTTAGGTGTTGGCGCGTACAGGAATGAAACTGGAAAGCCGTATGTCCTGAACAGCGTAAAAAAGGTGCAACGTTTCATTTGACGGTAAAAATATCACCTAACAAGTGGCTACAGGCAGAAGACATTGTCAGGGCTTCCAACCCGGACAAAGAATATTTGCCTATCACCGGTCTTGCGGAATTCACAAAACGGGCAGCATTACTTGCCTACGGTCCTGACAGCATTCCCCTCACTCAAGGTGCCGTGAGTACTGTCTAGTCGCGGTCCGTCATACGTGGAAAATATAACATACTTTAGATTGCGGTGACACAATCCATCTCTGGGACTGGCGCCCTGAGGATTGGAGGCGCCTTTTTTGCCCGTCACTATCCTGACTCAAAAGTCATATACTTGCCCACGCCATCTTGGGGCAATCACACCCCGGTCTTCCGAGACTCGGGTCTAGAGGTTAGAGGTTATAGATACTTTGACAAGAGCACTGTGGGCCTGGACTTTGAAGGTCTTAAGGCTGACCTTTTGGTTCGTCGTTCTCCTTATTCGGAATTTTTCGTCATGGTCAACTATCGTTGGTAGGCCGCGCCTGAGGGGGCCATTGTCCTCTTGCATGCATGCGCACACAACCCAACGGGTATTGACCCGACACAAGAACAATGGGCCGTCATTTCGGACATTGTCAAAGAACGGAAACTCTTCCCTTTCTTTGATATGGCTTACCAGGGCTTTGCTTCCGGATCCACGACGCGAGATGCTTTCGCTGTTCGCCACTTTGTCTCGCAAGGACACCAAATTGCTTTGGCCCAATCTTTTGCGAAGAACATGGGGCTCTATGGCGAACGTGTTGGAGCGTTTTCGCTGACAGCGCAAGACCCAGACGAGAAAGCTCGCATTGATAGTCAGCTTAAGATCATTATCCGGCCAATGTACTCGAATCCGCCGATCCATGGTGCTCGAATAGCAAACGCCATTCTTGGAGACCAAACGCTGTACTCGGAATGGGAGTTGGAGGTTAAAGGAATGGCAGATAGAATTATCAACATGAGAGAGAGATTGTATGATTTCCTGGCGAATAGACTTCACACGCCGGGCGAATGGGGACACATCAAGAGTCAAATTGGGATGTTCAGGTATGTGCGGCTGCCGAGGTAGTTGAAAAGCGCTAACAAAGGCAAATAGCTTCACAGGGCTGACGCCACCGCAAACGAAGGCGCTGGCTGAGAAGGCGCATATTTATTTGACGTCTGACGGACGGATTTCCATGGCTGGATTGAACAGCGGCAACATTGAATATTTTGCTGAAAGTGTCGATGCAGCTGTTCGGGGCAAGCTGTGATAGATTTAGAATGTACGCCAATCTAATACAAGTGCTTGCCTTGCTTTGTGATCTTCTTTTCTTGCGCTTCTTCTTGCTCCCAGCCGCGACATCCCCCCGCTCTCCATGTCTTCCCCAGGCCCTCTTGTCCACGACTTCTCGCGACACTTGGAACAATCCTTTGCATGGCCACCACCTGACCTGTCTGTGTCATCCCATAGTGGCTCCTCCATCGTGGCCCTTTCGCCGTCCGAAATCGCCCAGCTCGGTCTACGCCATTCAGAAAGCACTTCGACTTCCTTTCAATCTTTTACGGGCCATCAGGTTGGTTCTGAATTTATCCTGAGTGACGCCAGCAAAACATAAAGCCTCACCGACTCTTGCTTATGAGCTCCAGCTGACTTTAGACCTTTCAGAACAATGAAATCCAGTCGAGATGCTTCACATCCTCTCGTTCTGATGAGCGCATATATGACCTTGGAACGCGTCCTGCGACCAAGTCGGCGGAATTTGGCCTTAAACGTTATTCAATGGACCAAGCCACATTCATTGACAGATTTGGCCATCTGCAATTCGACCGCGCCAGGGACGATGACATATTACTCAGTGCTCCATCACCCTCCGTTCTTTTATCTTCCACGTCTCACGATTTTTCGTTCCAATCATCTTTGTATCCAGAACGGCCATCAACTGAAGACAATTCTAGGCTGCACACAGTCTCCCAGAGGCGAGTATCGTCGAATAGCAATATCACACCCAGAGACGCTGTTCGATATCGTCCTAGGTCACATCCCAGACTAGCAAATGACGATACACCGTCCGCGCTTGATTTTCACATTAATACCTTCCCTTCTCTCAACGTCCAACCTCTTCCGGCCGCTGCTCGACAGGACAGGGCCGACGCAGCCCATCTTTATCCCTCAGATACTCTGCCATGTTTGCAATCGTCGGGCACCTCTGAACTGTTTTCCCCTTTACCCACATTGTCCGATAGAAGCGATATCCATAGACAACTGATTCACTTTGCATCCCCCACTTTCTCGCTCTCGCGATTTCCGTCTTCTCTATCGTCGCCTGCATTCGGTTCCTCAGAGATTTCGGGAGATGCTATGGCGTTTTTACCTGCGGACTTGAGCACAGGAGATATCATCGTCGATATGACCCCGATTTCAGACGAAAACAGAATTTCAGTTCATCAAGCACGACAGATGGTCGATGGTCGACGAACGCAAGTGAGAGGGCAAAGCAAACGCATTACCGAGAGGATCGCGAACTTCGGCGGGAAGTTCAAGCGAGCGTTGCTCAAACGATTACCTGCTCGGAGAATGCAAAACAACACTCGGCTATCGAAGACGGAAAATGATGACTACTCCTCTTCGATTGTCGATGAACCTCAACTTTCTGCGCCGAATACCCCGCCAGGCTTGACTGCTGTCAGTCTCTTTAATCGATGGATGTTTTTTCCCTCTGTCTTACCTCAATACAGCTACTAGTTTCAGGTGTCGATAGCGCTGTTCGAACTACGACTGTCCAGGAGCTCCCGTTGATTCCGCAAGCTATTCCGGAAAATGAGTCCCAACTAAATAATTCCATGAGGAAAAAATTCTCGTTGTCCCTTTTTACACGACCTTCCTCCATATTTTCCAGCGAAATCAGGAAACGAAGACAAACGAGACCTAAATCTATGTCTGATTTATCGAACCAATACCCTACTAGGAGTACTTTGGTCGGGTCGTGTGGTAGCGACAACCCGGATACCATTCCAGTATTAACAAGCACGGCAAGCAAGCGATCGAAAAAACTCTCTCTACTTTTCTTAAAGAAATGTAAGTCTATAACGACGATTGTATTAAATTTCACGGCCAAAGCTTTAGCATGATTAATGATATACATCATCAAGTCGCGCGACAAGTCTATATATCCAGATCCTCGTCCGGATCATCATCATCAATATCGTCGGCGGAATCAGGATCATATAGTATCGCTGTGGCTTTTGGCAGCTGCGATGCTTTCCCTTTGAAATGAGTCCTAAGAATTGACAACAATTCTCTCAAATTTGGACTCATACCATCAAGGGTGTACGGAAGTGGGACTTGGGCTTTTGATTCTTGTTGAGAAGCTGTCAGTTTAAGATTGAATGAGATATTTTGCGTTGGATCAGGGGCAGCCTTTCATAACTAGATGAACTTTGTAGTCATGGATTAACTTGATGTGGAATTACCTCGTCGACTGCTTTTCTCCAGATGCCTTTCAAACTCTCCAGAGACGCCAGCTCACAAGGTTCTCCGCGAGTTATGGACCAACCTTCAAGTGCACGAGGAAGGTCACGCTTTCTACCTCCTCCGCCCGAGCGCACGAGAATCTCAACTACCATTTCAGTTGTATTCCCGCTTCCCTCGCCCTTGGAGCCGTGTACTAGGCTGATGGACTCATCTAGCCTATCCCGCATTGGAAGGAACACACTCCAAAACTTGATTTCCGTGGAGGATGGCGGCGGCGGCGTAAGATATTCTTTTGCAAGGTGTGCCAATAGAGCAGGAGGGTGTGCAGTTAGGTAAACCAACGAAGGTGAGAGTGATACCTGCACCAAGAGAGCAATGAGTTCATTCGATTGATGGACATGCAAAACAAGTCTGGCAGGATCTGCTTGGTGTGTTAATTTCTAGCATGCAAGATCGTTGGAGGGTGGAACATACGGGGCCGCTTGCACAGCAGAGACAAAAGAGTACGGACAAATGTGTAGATCTCTGCTGGAGGTGCATCGTCTTGTACCAAGGTATCTACGGAGTCGATGATGACGTTCAATTTGCCACTGGATGGTGCTATCGATAGCCGACGGTCATCGAGTGATAAAAGGCATGCTGAAGGGGCGTCGCACCTTCTCGCATGGCTTGCAGGATACGCTCCCTGGCATTGCAAGGCGTTTCAGTATATCCCGGTACATCGTCGAGCCAGTCATAGATGACAGTGCGATCAGACGATGCGTTTTGCTTGACGAGGTCGCTTGGCCGATAAAGCAAGCAGAAGACCAAACTTTGCACCTTATCGCTTTCAGCTATGATATGCCTGAGAAGCGGTATGCCAGACTGAGCAACTGAGGATTGAACGAGTAGCAGTGGCTTATGAGACCGCGGCGGTCCACTGGCGTATTCGCGAAGCAAAGCCATAGTAGTACAACCATCTAAGTCACCTCCTTCCATCGAGTCCTGTCCAAGACCATCTCATACAATTGCCACCTAAATGAGCCCAAGCTCCTTATTTTACCACCCCGCACAAACCCCGCAGAACGGAGTGCTCTCTGAACATAGGGGACGAGGGGATTGTCTTCCGCCTTTATTGTCTTGATAGACAGCGTCTTGAACGCTTGGCTAATAGCATGAGCAAGTAGATCGTCCTGAATACCAGTGCCGCGGAAAGGTTCATCAACATAAAAATGTCTAATGACCGCCTCGCCAGCCCTTGACCTTTTGTCTTTTGGGTCGCCATTCTTGGCATCCACCGCTATGAGACCAACAAATGTTTTTCCGATTTCGATTATCCAGATACAGGAGCCCTGCTCATTCGAATAATATTTTGTAAAGTCAAACGCATCCCGTCGACGAAGAATTTCTTGAGCACGGTCCTCAATATCGCTCCGATTGAACCTAACATTGAGTTGCCAGTGTTAGAAAAAAATGAAAAAAAAAGGTTTCAACTCCATACCAGTCGACGAAAAACATCATAGGTACTGCCATTGTTGCAAGAGCAGGAAGCGGTGACAAGTACCTCAGAATGCCGTGACCTTGGCTCGGCCACCACTTCATATACTGAACCATTGCCGCGGAGAGCGCAACCCATACGCTAAGGACGATGGGATGAACATAACCTGTTTGGCTCGTCAAGACATGAACATGGACCGCGAAGCAGTCTCATCAGACCTCGGCGGTTCGCAACTGCCAAGGGTTCCAAGGCAGTCTTTCCGATAATGAACCGGACAAGCTTCGTATCGGCGTCCTCGAAGCCACGTATGTGCGCCGGAGCGTTGGTCATCCCTTGAAAAGTTGTTTGCCTTACATTGATGAGTCAATTTAAAAGTAGCATGCACGTTCGTGAGATTAGTGGCTCCCTCAAGTTAGGGTTCAAACGTTCATTGATCATCACTCCATCGCTATGCTCATACAGACCACGTTCTACGACGTGCCGACTAGGTTGGATCCCGACGGGCGACCTGTCAGAATTTTTGTCATATCCCCCAACGTACCCGACTATCCAGAAGCTCGATTCCCCGGTGCGTGCGTTCTTACCAAAAATCATAGAAATCTAGCTTAAATGATGATCGTCGGCAGGTGTTGTAGTTTTCAGGTATCGGAAATTCATAGAATGGTGGTCGTTATTATAACCCATCGTCATATAGCGAGATATATCAGGTCACTGGACCCGTCGAGCGATTCGCTGGTCAGATTGCTAGCCATGGATACCTTGTCGGTTGGTTGACTCATTTCAACATGTCCGTTCGTTACTGACTGCTACAAAAATAAAGCATGTCCATCGGTATATCACGAGTTCCAAGGCCCTGAACCAATCCCATACGATGTGGAAGGTCGTGAACTTCACCTGTAAACAGGCGTCTCATTGACGTCATATTCATTATACAGGTACAGACAGAGGAAATAATTTCAAGGTATCCCAAAGACCGCAATCATCCATCCGGATCGTCTTACTTGCCACTTAGATCGAGAAAACTGTTTCAGCTTACGATGAGGTATTTCTCCCTTCTGATTACTGCCCGTAACCACCTCATACGTGCAAAGGATGCCGAGTTAGCTGTCGATCTATTGATCTCTTTGAAGAACTGCAATGGGCGGATAGCAGGTTTGATTTGCGCAACTCATTGAGTATTACATTCTCTCACTCTCTTCAGCAACTGGAATGTGTTTGGGCGGGCATCTCGTAAGTCAGGCCTCTCTCACTGAAATTGTCCCATACCAACAGTACTGTACACAGGCTTTCCGTGTAATTATTTTTCATACGGGGTATCATCGTGGATCCATATTCATCTGGTACTAACAGGCCGCTTTCGACCCTCGAGTACTGGCGTCTGTATGCTTTTTTGCCACTGATATTCATAGTGCCACGTTGGGAAATGGGAAAAATGATGACACTTTGGCTCGAGTCCGGAATGGTGAGCTGACTGGGAAAGCAGAACTGGTTGTGAGTACAGCGTCCTTTGATTCGGGCATGTCTGTTGAATTTTCTAGATGATATTTGGAAAACAAGTATGATTGGGAATAACCCTTGGTGTGTAGTGACTGATGTCTTAGGATACTCATGTTCCGCGCTCTGGTCGTGATCTCATACGGGCTGTTTTGGAAGACGCCAAAGTTGCCTCATCTGTAGGTCGTTGTGCCGAAAATCTCACTCGTCTCACACGTTCATTGATCCTAGTTCCTGGAGGTCCAGGCACAGCATGCCTTCATTCGAGATGAACACTCCAAAGGTCGTTGGGATGCAGCATTAACGAGGTCTCTTTTCAGTTTCATGATGGAAGTTTTTGAGCGGACGGTTGGTAGAGATTTGGGACCAAGGAATGGGAAAGCCACAGTTCCTAAACATGTTTGCTAGCTTCTTCAGCAATTTTAGAGAAAAACATAAATGCGCCATTAGACGCTAAAGACGTGCATTTTTTGATGTGATCGTGATACAGATAGGGGTGATGATAGCAGTACACACAGTGCGGATGAGTACCAAGAGAACAGGGAACAAAGAGATGAGAAAAGAATACAGATATTCTACATCTATTTATTTCTTCTTGGCAGCCTTCTCTGCAGACTTCGTCACTAAATTCAATATAGGTATTCATACGTCGCAAGAAGCGTAAATGTATATACTTACCCTTGCCTCCAGTCTTGTCAGTCTTGTCGACGGATTTGATGATACCAACGGCAACAGTTTGTCTCATATCACGGACGGCGAAACGGCCAAGGGGTGGATATTCGTTGTAGCTCTCAACACACTGGAAATATAGAATTAGGGTTAGTAGATCGTAGTAACGTGAAATGCACGTGCCATGGGCTTGCTGGGAACAAGCTTGACGATAGCAGCATCACCAGATTTGACAAACTTGGGCCCGGCTTCAATAGATTTGCCTGTTCGGCGATCAATCTTCTCAATGAGCTCGGCGAATTTGCAAGCAATGTGGGCAGTGTGACAATCCAAGACGGGCGCGTAACCAGCACCAATTTGACCAGGGTGGTTCAGGACGATGACCTGGGCGGTGAATGAGGCAGCCTCCTTGGCCGGGTCGTTCTTGGAATCAGAGGCGACGTTGCCACGACGAATATCCTTGACGGACACGTTCCTACATGTAGATCAATTACGCAAGTGGTAGAAAACCACGTCGCACGCACTTGACGTTGAAACCGACGTTGTCACCAGGCTGACCAGCCTCGAGTTGCTCGTGATGCATTTCAACGGACTTGACTTCAGTGGTAACGTTTGAAGGCGCAAAAGTGACAACCATTCCAGCCTTAATAGTACCGGTTTCGACACGGCCGACGGGCACAGTTCCGATACCACCAATCTTGTACACATCCTGGAGAGGAAGACGAAGGGGCTTGTCAGAAGGACGAACGGGGGGTTCGATGGCATCGATGGCATCAAGTAAGGTCTTGCCCTTGACGACACCAGCTTTAGTCTCCTTAGTCCAGCCCTTATACCAAGGCATGCTACAACGGGTGTCAGATGAAATACACAATCAAGACAAGGAAGACTCGCTTGGCGGATTCCTCCAACATGTTGTCACCGTGCCAACCTGAAATAGGCACGAATGCAACGGCCTTCGGGTTGTATCCGACCTTCTTGATGAAGGTGGACGTTTCCTTTATAATTTCATTGAATCGGTCCTCACTCCACTTCATAAGTGATTAGTAATTACATGCCCGACATTGTGATTCATTTAAGAAAACGAACCTTGGTAGTGTCCATCTTGTTGACGGCAACAATGAGCTGCCTGACACCAAGGGTGAACGCAAGCAGAGCATGCTCGCGAGTCTGACCATCCTTGGAAATACCAGCTTCGAATTCACCGGTACCACCTGCAATGATGAGGATGGCACAGTCCGCCTGGGATGTACCTGTAATCATGTTCTTAATGAAGTCACGATGTCCGGGGGCGTCAATAACCTGATTATACTGGTAAGATGAAGATGAAAATGGGGAAAGGGATCTAAATCACATACCGTAACCATGTATTTTGGAGTCTCGAATTTCCAGAGGGCGATATCAATTGTGATACCACGCTCACGCTCAGCCTTCAGTTTGTCAAGCACCCATGCTAAGGAGGTAGCGGGTAAGCATCTGCAAGATGTTTGTAAATATATACTCACCATATTTGAAAGAACCCTTGCCGAGTTCAGCAGCTTCCTTCTCGAATTTTTCAATCGTACGCTTGTCGATGCCACCGCACTTGTAGATCAAGTGACCGGTGGTGGTCGATTTGCCTGAATCGACGTGACCGATGACTAGAATCAGGGCAGATTGATTAGATTATCGACGGTGACGATGATATGAGTCACTCACCAACAACGTTGATGTGGAATTTTTCTTTTCCCATTTATCTGTGGTTGATCGGGTCAATCGTACGTTGGAAGTGGGAAAAAATAGAAGGAGGAGAGAGATAGAAAAATGGTCAAAGACGCAGATGGCGATGAGACGCATCGTAACAGGGGCAGGTGGATCCATTGGTAGAGCGGAGAGTTATGGGACGAGAAGAGAGATGAACATACATTACGAGCGACGTAGTTGAGAGATGCAGAGAGAAGATGGTGGTAAGAGGAAGGAGGATGAACAGAAGGAGCTCCTAATTGTTTGGCCTAGTTATACGGCCGACGGCGAAATTTTTTTTATCGATAGACAGATCTGATTGATAAAAAGCACAGCGTGACCGGCGCTCCGGGTCGCCGGCGCCGGCTCCGTCCGTGATCACATGGTATTCTACTTCTACGAAATCTTTTTGTTGGTGGTAAACTTCTACGGGAATCTTGTTACAGATAATTAGATATCGGATGCTTGGGAATCTTGGAAAGCATGGTGCATAAGACAATAGCTTGTCGTAAGTGTGGGACAACATCCTTATCGCTTCGTTTGTTCGGCGATCCCACGACGGATAAGGTCTTGATCTAGCTGATCGTTCACATTCCCCATCCGCCATCTCCAACAAGGAAGCGGGACTGCAGGATCTTGTCAAATGTGGGACGTGCTGAGATGTCGACTCGGAGACAGGCCCTGACCAGAGCAGCCGCATCTCCCAGAGCTCCTCCTCCATCGGCTTCTTCTCCCTCTCTTTCTTTCTCGTCGGAGCATCTCTCGTCGAGAGAGATGGATGCATTTGTAAACGGCGACTCGAGGCCTTCTTGAGCCTCGGCCGCCGTCATAAATGGACATTCTCCGACAAGCAATACATATGCTACGACGCCGAATGCCCAGACGTCCTGTTCTTTGCCATAATATCGTTCTCCGCGCAGAATTTCGGGTCCAGCGTAGTCAAGGCTGGATACAGTGTCAGCAGTATCGCGATATGGAAGTCAATGGTGCTCGCTACACACGTTCCACTGAAACTATCCCATCCATGCTTTTTCACAATTCCTGAGCTTCCAAAATCGATAAGTATGCACTTGCCACCAGACCCTAGAACAACATTTTCATCCTTGACGTCGCGATGTACTGTATTGAGCTTGTCGGAAGCACGTTGAGGCATAGATGTCTTATTATCTTACCTATTCCCCTCGAGTGTAAGAAACTAAGAGCGTCTGCTATCTGCCCTAGGTATGTGCGGATGTCACCAGGTGGGAGGCCGTGAGGATAGCATTCCACGAGGTCAAAGAGATCAGATGCTGGCGCTTCCTCGTTTGATCTTGTCTCTGGGGTTGTGTAGGGCAGAACCAGGTAATAGAAATGATTGTCTTCAAAAAAATCGAGGACGGGACAAATATTAGGATGTCCTTTGACCACTTTCCCTTCAGTCCAATCGTCTTGGTTATCTGGGCAGCGCTTGTATGTCAAGAAGCTTTTGGCGTATGCACGCGAGGGGTCCCAGGCGCGACGTGCTGGTAGCGTATACGAGGTGTTGGATATAGCAGACATGACATAGATCTCTATCGGAATAGTTCCCAACTTTGGGTGCTTCTTCCAGCAGTCGGCCAATATACGATTCTTGATGATCTGTTTAATAATCACGGGTGGCTATACCACTGTAAGATGATGACCGTAATAGCGATGGACATTCTTACTCCAACAGTCCCGTCTTCATGAATCTCTTTTCCACGCTTCACAAGCCCATATGCGCCCCTCCCAATTTCACACTCTAGCGCGAAATCCGTTATTCGTTTATCGCCCAAGAAGGACTGATTTTCGGTAGAAGGGGATGGAGGACGTGTACTCTGCGCCGCACTGAGAGCACTACTAGAGCTATCGGTACGTCGCAGCGGCGGCGACAAGGTCTGATCCAATGTATGATCCAATGTAGCGATCATTACATGTCCCGCAACAAGAGAAACGCGTTGCTGAGAAGACCGGCGACGGGGACGTGGAGAGGATGGAGAACGAGATAGTGGAGGACGGATGGCTACGCCTGGACTCGCAATCATCGGTGATACTGGTGATACTGGGCGAGATTGTACCGGAATGATCGACACGTCTGTATGGATGGTCGACGGCATAGCATGGAAAGGCTGACACGAAGGAGTGGGAGTAAAGTTGACTTTGGGGGTTTCTATGAAAGAGTGTTGCTGTTTGGCTGAGGAACTGCACAACATATTAGGCTGGAGTGGAAAGTCATGAGAACATTGCGATAACGTCTCTAGCGTCGGGACACGGTTAGAAGACTCTTTAAGAGTACTCTGTTTCACGTCATCATCGCTCTTGTTCCAGTTAAAGCCGCGCCCGATGGAAGTGACCCCCCAGCTGCCGACGCTAGCTGTTCTATAAAATCGTGCAGTGATTGGTTGTCTTGTCCATTCATCATCTTCAAAGGTAAGGTCAACGGCGGGAGCTGATAGCATAAATGAAGGACGAATGTCGCCAATCTGATGAGTGGCAAACGAAGGGAATGGATATGCCGTCTGACCAGCTCTCCGTCATTCAAAGCAGAGACCCCCAACTCCGATCCACACGTGCGCATCGCTTTCGTTGCTCCACTCAGTTTGTGCCTCGCACATTGACAGAGCCCACTTGCGCGTACATCGGAAGAGTAAGACCACTAGGTCTGACCACAATCCGTGATACAAGTTCAATCCCTGACTCAGTTATTATCGTCTCTTCCTAGCGTGAGTGTTCTGGGGGGCGTGCTTACATCATCATCTATTGGAGACATTCCAAATCCTAAATCCCCACCGTCACTTCCCCTCGAAACCCACAAATTTTGTAAGTAGACTTGTGTTTCTGCCACCGCATTGTGCAAAGAGGCGTATAGGACCGCCAATATCGCATCCCCCGAAAACTGTGTAACTTTATCTGTTGCTAGGGCTGGATTGGTGACCGCGGTTGCAGATGATGCATGGCAGGAACTTGGATGTAGCTCAGCAGCACGCTCTAACATTCGTTTTCTGCTGAATAGACACCCATGGCCGTCAAGGTCCCTATTATAAAGAAGCGTACCACAAAGTTCAAGTACGAGTCCACAGATTGACAGCAGCGTATATGTTCACTTACCGTTTCCCAGGCGTCATCAATCTGACCGTTATCATGGCGTTAAGGAAGCATGGCGGAAACCCAAGGGTATTGACAACAGAGTGAGGCGCCGATTCAAAGGCCAGAGGCCCATGCCCAAGGTGAGCTGCGTGCAATTACAACGAAATAGTATTCTCAGGGACCGTTCAGATCGGTTACGGAAGCAACAAGAAGGTTATTCTTTCGCGAGCATGATCCACGTCACATTCACACATGCTGATAGACACGGCATTTACTTCCAAATGGGTTCAAAAAATTCCTTGTCAACAACGTTCGGGAAGTGGATCTTCTTCTCATGCACAACAAAAGTTTTGCAGCCGAAATTGCACACAATGTAAGCAGCCGGAACCGTACCGCAATCTTAGAAAGGTTTGGAATGGTCAAATTCAATGACCGATAGCTGACGATGTTGATAGAGCACGGGTTCTTGGCATCAAAGTTACCAACCGAGCTGCCCGCCTTCGGTCGGAGGAGTGATTTTATCGTATCGCATTGTACTACATTTCATAAAATTTTGTACAATGCTGGTAGGGAAGGCAACAACAGAAAAGCTTGAACCAGACCACCCAAATACTCTCCCCAGCAATGTAGTTCTCAGGTGATGTAGTAAAGGTGTTGTTTATATAAGCTGGCGGTGATCGAAGCCAGCCTGCACTTGAGCTTGAGTATTCACAGTGCCCAATGTCTTGGAAGAGGCAACGGTGATGGCGATATATCCTGACTCTCTCGTTACTGAAATCACATTTTCAGGAGAGGGGACGAACGGGATGCGTCTCATGCCGGTGATTGGTATACAGATGACGGTATGATGGGCAGTCTAATTCATCGTCCTACTCACCCAATGCTTGGAAGCTGAGACGCTGAGCAAGCAATTATCTACATGGCTGAACAATGTAGACGCCGCGGACAGCTCTTTCCCAATTGCAGGGTGCAAGGCCATTATTGCACCGTTCGTCCGATCACGAAAGGTGGACAGCATTACTGACGCGATTCTACATAGGCATGCGGGTTATGCATATTCTGGACAAGCTGCAGCTTGGGCATATAAATGCATCGACACGAGAGGAATGTACATCTTATTATCTACTGCACTTTGGCTGAGAACGCTTACCATGCATCGTGCAGTAAACGAGTTTTCATTCTTGGACCGTCCCATCATTTCTATCTAGATGGTTGTGCATTATCTGCGTGCAAGCAGTACGCGACTCCGATAGGGAACCTGCAGTTGGACCTGGAAAGTAAGGACTGAACCACCTATTTTACTCCCTCGCTGACGATGATCGGAAGCCATCGAGGAGCTGAAATCCACAAGCAAATTCGAAGTCATGGACATTGATGCCGACGAGGCAGAACATAGTATCGAAATGCATCTTCCCTATGTTCGGAAAGTGTTCCAAGGGTGAGACCTGATTCTCTTTCTATCCGTGCGTCAAGTGACTGTATCTGCAGGCAGGATATCCGTATCGTACCGATTGTTGTAGGGGCAATTTCGCATTTGACCGAGGCGGTTATGGGGGCGCTTCTTGCCCCTTACTTGGCAAAAGAAGATACTTTCTTTGTCATTTCTAGCGACTTCTGCCATTGGTGAGCTTGCAAATGCTTGTCAAAGTATAAAATATGGAACTGATATTATGAACCGGATGCCCGGTGATTGTCAGGGGTGCTCGGTTCTCCTACACGTTTTATTATCCTGAACCCGCACCCAGCAGCGCTGTCGCAATCCGCCTTTCAAGAACAATAGAACCCTCTTCTTCTCACCCCATTCACCAGTCTATTCGCAAGCTGGACCACGAGGCGATCGGATTACTCACCATTCCACCGTTGAACGCGCAGCATGCCCACAACCAATTTTCTAGTTATCTGTCGCAGACGAAGAACACTATCTGTGGACGACATCCGATAGGCGTGTTGCTTGGGGCTTTATGCACTCTGGAAAAAGAGAAAAGCATCGACTTGACGCTGAAATTTGTCAGATACGAGCAGAGTAGTGCATGCCTTTCAGTGAAGGATTCTAGTGTCAGTTATGCGAGCGCATACATCAAATTTTAATTGCAATTTTCTCTTGCAATGGATACTTTTATTGTCTACAATCTGTACAAATATGCTACGAATACATCGCTGACTATGTTCGTCACATCTTGCTTACTTGTATCTGCAGACCCACTGGCTCATCAGAGTCGGTCTCGACGCTCGCTATTCCAGGATCGTCAATGACTTTTCCATGGGCGATTTGGATGTCTTCGAAACCCCAATCTCTGGACGAACCGCCGCTGAGCAGTGAACCATCAGCGAGCCTGACGGCTTTCCATGTACCCAAGACGCCACCGCTATTGTCGCGAACAAATTCCGAAACGGTACAACATCCAACCCGGAGGGGCAATTGGCGATCACCAACTAGTGCACGAGCCAGAACAATGACAGTAGCGGCGTGGCTGATCAACATTACACGAGAATGTTGTTCCTGAGGTAATGTGTTCTCGACATATGGGATGAAGGCGCTCAAGAATGATTCTGCACGTTCGTGAACAGCCTCTACCTCCTCTCCTTGACGAGATGGATAATAGATCGAATCCCACGCTGGGTCGATCTCGGGGAAGTATTGCTTGAGGAATGAAGCGGAGCCTGGACGAGGATGGAGACCCGTACCAGGCACGACACGAGAATACCACTCGGAGATGCCTCGACGCGGTTCAGAGATGTAACAAAAGACAAGAAATTGATTTGTGCAACGTTACCATGCTCAACATAAAGAGGGATTTGTAGTGCATTTGCTATCGGCTTCGCTGTTTGCAAGCATCGATCTGGTCGAGATCGGTTAACGTCGTCAGAGATACTTCATGATTAGACGAACAGTATGGTGAGGAGAATATGGCCGTTGGACGTTCCTCTATTGGCCATGATAAGAATTGCACGGCTAACTCTTGAGCCTGCGTCTGTTACGTGCCAGTGTGATGAGTTGATAATGGAGTGAAAATCATCGCGCACCACGCCATATGCTGCCAAGGGAGGATCTCTTGCGAGCCCAGTTTCACTTTTCCTTGTTGCGGATCGGTAAGAGTGATCATCTGATGATGAGAGCAACCGCACTCACCAATCAATGGTGACCCAGTTCAATCTAAAGCCTAAAAACGGTAAGCATCCTCAATAACAGGTGACTTGCTCACCATGCCGTACAGCATAAATCTTCTCCAAGACCATCTGGGTATCGTTGATAGTAAGTACACGGGACTGTCACTTGACATTGATGTGGTTATATAAGTACTTTCTCGATATTACATTTTTGGATAACCCTTAGGCGACACAAAAAAAAGAAGGGGGGTTGAAGAAAGGAATCTGTGAAGCATATAGGACTTTGATACACAGAAACCACGACGAGATTCAGTAAACAGCATAGGTGTGGAATAGGAAGCGCAAAAGAGCAAATGCACACACACAACCCCGTGATTCAAAGCTATTTCCTGAATGTTTTATTCACGACAGAGAGGGGAATGCGACCTCGTCGGCAACATTGACTTCGCGGGTAGAAGGCCCGTTCTGACGATCACCTCTGCCTCCACCTCTTGCACGCCCGCCACGGCCCCGGTCACCACCGCGGTCGCCACCCCGACCACGGCCACGACCACCACGGTCCGGACGCTCGAAACGGGCTTCAATCTCTATGAATACCTTTTCCTCCTTCTTTGCACGAGCCTTGGGAGCTGTTTTGGTCTGCCATCAATACCAATCAGTCTGGGATCTTCAACATAGGGAAGAGTCTACCTTTCCGACGAAATAGGATTCTTTTTCCTCATCCCTGGTTAGAGCAATAGCACCCTTCCAGATGTTGTCGTCAGCACCCTCGTTAGCTTTGCGACCGGTGTCCAATTTAGGAATGACTGTATCCTTTTCTTTTTGCTTGGCAAGATATTGGTCAAGGGTGAGCGTATTGTCTTCCTCCTCCTTCTCCTTTCGTGGTCGACTTTCAGCATTCTCCTCTCCCGCGGGGGGAACAGTGGCGGCGGCGGCGGCGGCGGTAGTGATATCGGCTGGCGCAGCATCCACGGGACCCCAATCTTGTCGACTGGTCTCACCACCCCAGGTATCGCCCTCTGCGGCAGCATCGACAGTAGCTGCCTGTTCGGTCTTGAATTCCTCCTTGCCATCATCGCCGCCCCAGCCTTGGTGGAATTTTTTATCCGAGTCTCTGTGGAATGGATGAGTGTGCGATCAAAGAGATCAAAAGACCACGGACGTCTTGCCGGTCTGGCTATGCCTGTCGAATGGGCGACGGCCACCGCGAGCACCGCGCTCTCCACCGGCACCACGCTCTCCACCGCGACCACGGCCCCTGGCACGAGTGCTTTCGACTGCAGACAGAAGGAGGATATGGAGCAGGGAAGTGATAATGTGAGGGAAGACACTCACACTTTCTGGGCTCTGTGGAGGACTCCTCTACGCCGTTCTGTGGCTGAGAGGCATCCTTTGGAGGTCTTGCGCCCCCTCTGGGGTAGTATTTTCCACCTCTGGATGCAGGACCCCTTTGCTTCCGAGCGGAAGGAGCAGAAGGTTCGGGAGCAGAAGGCTCTTGGGCGGGCGTCGGGGGTGGAGAAGAATCCTCTTGAGGAAGATGAGAGCCAGGCTGTCAGAGCGAGAGCAAACGCACCGTCCAGAACAGAAAACGGATTTCTGTTCGCCATCGACATGCTGGACGTTGCCATGTCCTGCCGCCTCAACGGACCCGGGGGTCCTGCCCCGCTATCCGGGGTCCTGGTACTGTACAGTTATTCCCACCCTTTATAGCTTCTCCTCGCTGCCCGTTTGCCCAACGCTTAACCACAGGTCCGTCCTCCGTTCGTCTTTCTTCCCGTCCCCTCTTGCTCACCGTCCTCCAGCCGCTCAAAAGCATCTCGACGACGATCCGCCCGCCCCCAGGGATAGGCGTGGGTCCAGGACATTGAGACCGTACTGTTGGCTGGAGATCGAGAGGTGTCCGAACGATGGGACTTGGGTGCGGTGCGCCCGTTACTCTGCGGATGGCTCTTCGTGGCCGCCGTATGGGCATTGTCGCAATGTCTCGTTGTACAGTTGGCTGTTGAGCTTGATATATGATGCTTGTTGTCGCGTGTGATACCATTTGGTCCTGGCCCTCATGTCCAGCAGGCGTCTTGACATCTCGTATCTCCTCTGCAATGACGACGATGTGCCCCAGCAGCGTCCACGTCCAATCTCCACCCCGACCATTCCGCACCAACCTCCCCCTGCTACTCCCAAGCCCCCTTATTTGGGTTTAGAGGCCCTTGTTCATGTAGCCACGGAAGAACACAGACGTCTAAGCGGCGGCAGTGAGTCGGGCTCTTACTCGTACCCATTGGTTCATACACCGCGCCAGACGTATCCATCACTTGTATCTAGTCCTGTACTTACCCAGAGCCCATCCTATTCCCAATACTCCCAACGCCCCTACGAACTTGGCCCTCTCTCCCAATCGCTTCCAGAACGCAATGTTCCTGTCCCTTCATCTACGTGTCCTGAAGAGGAGCTGCAACGATATCAACATATCCAGCGTCAGAAACAGCATTTTGAAGTGATTATGCAGCAAGAACACCGTCTCCAGCATCAACACAACCCCCCACACATGGTGTACAATGATGCGCCCATTTTGACTCTGCCTCCTCTTCGCTCCCCGTCGATGCCATTACAGGTAGAGGATCCAGAGCAGTTGCACTCACGTCCAAGATCCAGCTCCATTATACATAAATATCCCTCGAGTCCTATGCAATTAGATCTACCCGCCCCTCCGTCCATGACGCGTGGCTCACCTCAGCTCTCCACCTCACTTCCTCGTGAATCTCCTATGTCCACAGCTGGTCTATCTGCTCCAATGACACCGACATATCAACCGTCACCCTATCACGACCACGCCAATTTGTATCGGCGGAATTCTCCGTCCACATTTGTACGAGAAGTACACTCTCCCATTGTACAAGTTTCAAGTCCGCCATTCATATCACATAGGAGTACTATCAGTGAAGGTTTTCCTCCAAACAAGAAACGGAGACATTCCAATTCGCCTTCCCGTGTTTCAGCGACAGTCCCTGAACCAACTAGTGCCACCTTGTCCACCATACCGCCACCCATTGCTGCTGCCGCTGGTCCCAACATAATGTTACACAGGTCGAACCATGATGCAAAAGAGCAAATTGACTCTCAGCCAAAGGAGCAGAAAATTGTTGGCTCATTGGGAAGGCGTTCTCCTCCCGGGAGTGCGGTAGGGAGAGCAAAGGCTGCTGCTAAGAAAGTGGATGAAATGGAGCGAAGCTTGCGGGAGGCGGCCAAGAGGGAGCCATTGGCGTCCTCTTTCCCAAAGATCATGTCACCGGTTAATTTGGTGAATTCCGACTCAAAACAAATAGACGAGAAGAATCAATTCGTCGCTGATTTACAAAGCTCAGAATCAGCCAGTGCTAAACAGGAGGAAACTCATGAATGGTTTCTTCAGCAATTTGCAAGTTCGTCGTCGCATTATTCCCGTCAGATCACCCGTCGAGCAGCGTCGCCCGTTTCTATTCCCTCAGCCGAGCGTGTGATTGCCGTAAGCTCCCACACCAGCCCAAGTCCTGCCCTTTTGCAAAATGAAAGCGAGCCATCATCTCCGCATCATATGTCCGAGGAGGTTGTGGCAACTCTTGAACAGGAATTAGAAGAGCTTTTGACAGAGCCAGACGAAATCCAGGCAAACAATAAAATGGATGTTGATATCGATCGGACTGTGAACCAACTCGTTGCAGGCACTCTAGACGATGGTCAGCGCGGAGAGGAGGGGTTACCACAAGCAAACAAACAGGTCCTTTACCACACGGAAGCTGACGTGGACATGGAACTTTTACGCTTGGTTGATGACCGACCTACATTACCCATAACCGACGATCAGCATCGCCAGGTGCCGGAACTCGGAGGGAAACTTGCATCCGACAGTCAGCCGCCAGGAGTGGAAGAGATCGGTGCTGGTAACGAGCAAGGCAATTGGTCCGTGTTACCTGCCGCTGCACTGAAGCCATTTGAGGACGTGTCGATGCAACCACCGGCGCCCTCGACAAACGATGTTGTCTTAGAGAAAGACCAACCAGAATCAATGTCCCCTGAGAAGAAAACAACTAAAGCTGCTGGTTCAAAAAAGAAGGAAGCTGGTTCCAAGGTATGCGATTAGCCTTGGAATGATATTATCTCAGTGACTTTAATGGGCAGTCTGCAAAGGTCAAATCCGGGGGTACGACCACTAAGGCAAAGGCAAAGTCTGCAAAATCAAAGACGAAGACAACTGAAGGTACTGCAACCCCTCCCCCAGTGCCTTTCAAAATAACCAAAGTTCCCATTCCACCTCCCGTCAAAAAGAGCGTATCATCAACAGCCGCTTCCCGCTCCCGCTCCGCCTCTGTAATGCCCAGTGGATCCGTTGGACCTGAAAGCGACAGCAAGAATCTAGAGAACGAGGAGGGCATTGATGCACCACCTGACGATGACAAGTTGTATTGTGTGTGTAAAACCAAGTATGATGAAGATCGAGTTATGATTGCTTGTGACAAGTATGCCCATGCGTTGCTATCTGCTTTATCCTAATCCAGGTCTCACAGGTGCGATGAATGGTATCATACACAATGCGTTAACATGTCTGATCTCGTGGTGGACCTTGTGGATCAATTTTTCTGTCCGCTTTGCATCCAAAGTCAGTAATCCGATGTAGTACAGGCAGATATTCTGATGCTCAATTTCCAGGAAATCCACAAGCATTATTGAAGACAACATATAAGCCGCGTTGTTTAAATGGCTTGAAACATCCAAATTCCGGATCATCCAGCGCATGCCATAAGCCGGCTCTTGGTGGAGGTATCTTATCCAAGTTCTGTTCGTCGGATTGCGGCGTTGAATACATGGAGAATCGGATTGAAATGTGGGTCAAGAAGGGCGGCAAAAGAGAACGTCTTTGGGAGAGCGTCAAACACGCGGAAAGGCGTGAAGGTGTGGTCATTCGAGTGGATGGGCTGAAAGGCTCTCCAGAATGGATGCTTAAGACGGAAAATATCAATCCCTCGCAAGACGAGGAAGGAAAGATATGTCCTGTGACAGAAAAATGGAAAGTAAAGGCAGCAAAGTCATTTATGGAAGTCGAACGTCTCAGGAACATTCTGCACCGAGTTGTTAAAATTCGCGAAGATATCAAGAAAGGGATGGAGGTCGTTCTCTGGCGAGAGAGGCTGCTTGATTTAGCAACTGAACGGGCAATGTCGGTTGGGCAATGTGGCTGGGATCAACGGCTATGTTTTGGTGACGAAGAGTGGAGAGAATTCGGAGTCGGCGTTTTAGAAAGCTATGAGTCGAAAGACGAAAGTATGGCCGAGGTGGATAGTAGTAGTATGCAAGTCGACGGACTTGGTGGTGAAGAAGGCGAGTGGTGGTGTCCTGGCAAACCGATGTGCGATCGTCACGCTGGGTAAGAGGATATTTCTCCAACCGCTCTATCTCATCTCACTAACTGCTACACGTGCGTCACGTAGGTGGCAGACCATTCGTTCGAAAGACATATCCAAAGAAAAGGAGCAGAAAGAAGAAGCATTAGCCAAACTCACGACCCGAGAGCGAGAGCTTCGCAAACGAATAGAAGATATCGTCGATCCACACGGCCAAGACGCCAAGGGCACACCGAAGAAACCGTCCCTCAAGACATCTAGCACCAATGGACGTCCCAACAGTGCACAAAACGGAGATCCCGCTCGGAAGGGAAAGAAAAGGAAAACCCTCATGCAGTGATTGTATCCTTAGGCAGACGATTAAAACCATTTAATGTGTATTACGATCTGCTCTTGCGATGTAGCAAAAGACATTGTTCGAAAATTCCGGATGCACCGGAGCTTGCTAAAATTTCAGTAACCGTCTCCTTCGCCACCCTCTCTAGAAAAGCCTTTCTGATCATAAAGGACTTGAGCCTTGATCTCATCTCTGTTTCTTTTCATTTCTGCTTCCACTTCGCAATGGGATTCCAGTATATGATAATCGACCTGTCGAAGAGGTAGATCATCCTCTGTGTCAAGGTCCTAAGGGATTGATCAACCTCAAGAATCATTGAAACAGGTAAGCGGTACGGACAATCTCGCCTAGAAGGACGACATTCTCTCCGCGGATGAGGAAGAGTCCGCGCCAACACTGCGCGAATGTATTTCCATAATATATCCTCTCGTAGGTGTCTTCCAGCACGAGATTGGCTGCGTCGTCGTGAGCTACGTGCATACGAAAGAAAAGCTGTTTCGAACCGAACTGATCATACGAGCGCAACACGCCATGGAGTTTGCGGCCATCGCGAAGAATCACAAGCATTTTTCCTACAAAAGAGAGACAGGTGCCATAAAAGCGAGGGGATGGTCGAGTTGCGCTTGAGAATGTGTGAGTGCTGTAAGTTTATTTCGGGAAAAACGTACTGTCCACGCAGTCCACCAGGGATCCTGATGTAGTGAAGGGAATCAGAGAATCCATTGCGAAGGAAGGCACCAAAGGGTTCAAAGGGAAAGATTCTGATAAAATCACGACAATATGATCAGATGGATTTGAATCCACCAAGTTCGAGAAGCTGGAATGGCCGAGTCGTTAAGGCGAGTGATTTGAACGGTGCTCGCTGCGCCACAAATATCACTTGGTGTTTCACCGCGTAGGTTCAAATCCTGCTTCCAGCGAATTTTTTCTTCTTCAGCAGCCAGTTCAAGTAGCCTATTCCTATTCCCCGACAATGGTACTTATGAACTGCTCTGACCGAAATATTCCCATTGACCAGGCTCGGGCTTCTCCTCCAACGTTTCCCAACTGAGCCAACAACTATTCATACAAGCTACAGGGCAATATATAGGAAACACACTTACGCCTTCCATTCCAGCATTTTCGTCGCTAGCTTGAATTCATCATCGGCAATATCCAACACCTGCTCTATCTGTCCCTCGTTCAATTCCTTCTCGGCTGCTGATATGTCGCCGTTGGATTTTTGAACGATGTTGAGTTTATGGCGAGTAAGGGCTTCGACACCCTGGCGGTACACTGAGGTGGTAGGTATTGACGAGAGCACCGAAAGGGTATTTTCGTAGGTTTTTGTGAGAGCCGGCAGAGGATCTGGGTGAACCCGCAATCCCGTGATGCCCGTGGTCTGCTTCAAGACCTGGTAAAGAGGACGAGTAAGGCGGAGCATGGCGCTGGCGAATGGGCGTGGCGAGTCGGAGCGCCAAAATGTGGAAGAGATGCGTGAGAGAATTTGAGATGGCTGCTGTTCTCGCTCTCCAGCAATCGCGGTCATATCTCTTCCCTTCTTTTCGCGCTTTGTTCGCTGTTCCACTGGTCCCGTCATGGTCAATACCTTCTCTGCAGTCTCTTCTGGACCTCTTTCCTCCATTCTTACTCGCTGTTCCGAAAAAGAAGACTTCACACTCGAAGAAGGCCATGCGCAGCGCGAATAAAGGCCTGAAAGATAAACAAAGTAACTTATTGGCGCGTGAAAATGGTATCCTGTTGCTGAGGTGCTGCGCCTTTAGATATCGTGAACTGTCCAGCTTGTGGTTCGCCCAAACTCGCTCACAACTTGTGTTCAAATTGCTACACGTTCCTAAGCCGGACGTGGAAATCACAGAAACGGGAACAGGGTGAGGGTTCCATTCCAGATTTGTCTTGAGGTGCGCCAGTACTATGCAAACACAACAAGAAAGCTCGATCTGATTGGCATCCACAGCCCTGCCCAATGTTGTGGCGACGAGGCGGGAAATGTTGTCGGAAAGAGGTTTTTCCTGCGGAGGGAGCTCGTACAATGATTTAGAACTGGGATAATTCGTTGGAACATATGAGTTAGCGTGCTGAATCTGATCCGTGCTTGCTGGCCTTATTTAAATACCAAACGGCACGTATACCTCCGGTACCATGCTTCAGCTTCTCACCGTTTCACGCTGTTCGCGACTAAATTTGTCGCGCATGGCCTCTACGAAAGCCCCTTATGGCCGCTCTGCTGTTCTGCAAAGGCATCCAGACGATGTCGTTATCACTTTTGCCAAAAGAACTGCCGTAGGGCGCGCCAAGAAAGGCCAACTGAAAGACGCGCCTGTAGATGAGATGCTACATGCGTTATTCAAGGTGATCACCACCATGTTGGATCAATGTAGAACTTGACGGGTACCTCAGGCAGCCTTGAAAGAGACAAACCTAGACCCGTCCAAAGTTGATGATATCTGCGTTGGTATGCCGAACACAACCCCGGCGGCAAGTTTGGCGTGTTACTAACAAGCAACTAAGGAACCTGTCACCCACCTTCCCCACTTTATATATCAAGGGCTGCTGCTCTGGCAGCGGGCATTCCCCACCATGTTCCCATTTCAGTAGTTAACCGCCTCTGTTCCTCGGGCCTGATGGCAATCAGGAGTATTGCACACGCAATCCATTGTGGTGAAACTTCAATTGGTATTGCCGCAGGAGCAGAGAGCATGTCACTGAAGTAAGACATGCCCAGGGCCTTCCTCATTGACCATTATTGATGTTTGAATCACCAGTCCCCGACCTACCCCGGAAGTCTCCACAGAAGTCTCCCTGAACGCGCAGGCCCATGAATGCCTTCAGGTGGGTTATGTGTAGGCTGTACATTATATGCATTGACGATTTGTGCATGAAGCCTATGGGGTGGACATCTGAAATGGTTGCTCAGGTTTACAAAGTGCCTCGCAAGAAGCAGGATGAATATGCGCTAATTTCGCATACCAGGGCAAGCGCGGTAGGTTGTGAAACTGATGGTATTCGAATACGCTAATCTTCGCTTCGGCAGAGCGTTGCTAATGGCCTATTCGCCGATGAGATTATTCCCGTAGAAATCAGAGGTAAAACTATTATCGAAGATGACACGATACGGCCGGGTGTCACCATGGAAGGCTTGGCGGCTCTGAAGCCTGCCTTCCCTCAATGGGGAGAAGCATCGACAACAGCTGGCAACGCAAGTGGCGTCGGAGATGGTGCCGCTATGTGTATCTTGACCACCCGCGAGCTAGCTGAGAAGGAGGGAATGGAAATCATTGGTAAATGGATTGGTGCTGTCGTCGTAGGTATGTTCTGCGGACACTATCACCCCTGTCCTGACTTCCTTTGCAGGTGTTGAACCAAGATATATGGGAATATCTCCCGTCTACGCCATCCCGAAAATTCTAGAGCAACATGGCTTAACGAAGGACGACATTGACACATTTGAGGTTAGTAGTGATGCTAATAACCAACAATACAATTGAACTCTTGTCAGATCAACGAGGCATTCGCCTCACAATTTGCCTATTGCTGCGAACAGCTCCAGATACCAATGGACAAAATAAATCCCAAGTAAGTGCTTCAATAGTTTTTAGAGGCCCAACCATGAACCCCATTTCAGTGGCGGTGCTATCGCCATCTCACACCCACTAGGAATGAGTGAGTTCTCCATTTGGGAACTTTTCTGCACTTGGAGCTGAAGCAATTATAGCCGGAGTTCGTCAAGTAGTGACAGGATTGGCGGAGCTCAGGCGCAGAAATGGTTCGCTCCTTTGTACGAGCATGTGTGTGGGAAGCGGGATGGGAGCTGCAAGCATCATCGTGAACGAAGCTCATTCCATGTCCAAATTATAATGAGCTCATTTATTACACTGGTGTATACACAATCGCAACCAGTCGAAGTTAATTTTACGAGATCAATCTGCAAATTCGACCGTCAGCGAAGAGTTACTTGGAGACTAGGACGGATAACAGGCAAAATCAGAATGTCATTCATGTCAGTGACCCACATGAGATCAACTCAAGTGGGACAGGTCGACTAAGAGGTGCCAAAGTGGGTTGAAAAACAACGCTCATCATGTCCGGGAGTAAATAGCGAGTTGAGAATACTCACCTGGAGGTCGGTGTTCTGGTTAATTTTTCGTGTCACGACTCACGCGTCACGCACCATCACCGAGGTCCGTGGAAAGGAATTTCCACACCCTGTATCACACGATATTTTACGGATTTTCCTTAGTATTTGTGTAGAATATAACAGAATAAAATAGATGAAAAATGACCATATATCTCGTAAAAATCTACTTTTGTTGGCGAAAAAACCTGTGACTTTTGTCAATTTTGGGGTGGGAAATCCCCACCAAATGACCAATTTACAACCCTATATTCTGAAAATTTTGGTGCTTTTGGCTTGTGATTTTGCAAGGAATTTCCACCACTGTTCAATTCTTTTTTTGGGACATTTCCTGGTAGATCACAACAAGAATTCCACAACCCAAATAGTAGATAAAATTTACAATTGCATTTGGAATTTCTTGCTTGTAATAAGACAGATTTTCCATAAGCAAAAGATGAGATTTTCCAATGATTTATCTCCTGCTATTCTTGTAGTTAAAATATATGATTGCATTTGGAAATTTACATTCTGTTGGGATTATGCATTATGTCTGAGCCACTGCACATATTGGAACTGCTGTGCATATTGTGAGCACTAACGAAAGTCTCAGACATGCACGGGGCAAACGACTGAGGTGCAGCTATGAAAATGGTACAGTATATATATGACTATGGTACATATCGAACAAAAAAGGCTTCAGTGGCCTTTGTAACGTATAACAGCTTGTCAACAAAGAAGAACATAGTAAGCTAGCACGAACAACGGATTGCATAGGTCAGGTACATACAAATACAATAGAAACAGGGCGTGTATGACGACGCCTGTGATAGGGAACCTTGGCGGCATGACGATGGAACCTTCGGCGACAGGTCGGGTGACTTGGGATGACGTCAGTGGAGCCGGATCCTATGTGCTTGGTTCCAACACTCCCCCTCAAGCCAGGAGGAGTCCAAGATGGGTGGCAAAGTGCTTTGCCTTGGCGGATGGTAGCGCTTTAGTAAGCGCATTGGCTAACATTTTGTCAGTGGGGCAATAGATAATTGTGATGGAGTTTTGCTCGACGACCCATCAGATGAAATGAAACCATATGTCGATGTGCTTGGTGCGTGCGTGATATTGATGATCCTTGTGAGCTCTATAGCGGACTGATTGTTGCAAAAAAGAGTTGTCGGGGCGAGCTTGATACAAATAGCTGTTGGACAAGGGAGTGTAGCCATAATGCCTCTTTGGTGGCATGGTTGCAGCGACGTATTCCGACTTGGTGGTAGACAGGGATACAATTTCCTGTCGTTTAGCAGACCAGGAGACTGCTCCACCGTTGATAAGAAAAGCGTACCCTGAAATGGCTCTTCTGTCCTCCCATACTTCCATCAGCATCTGAGTACCCTGTCAACGGCGGTTTTTCCTCCATAGGTGAGCCGGTGATCCATTGTGCCCTTCAAGTACTGATACAGCTTCTTTACAGCCTTCCAGTGTGCCGGTCCAGGATTCAACGAGAATCGTGAGATGGTTTGGATGGTGAAAGCTATTTGGGCCGTGTGGCGATCATGGCGTACATTGCTGATCCGACAGCTTTTGGTAAGGTATGTTGCGCATGGCAGCGTAATTGTCGGCTGTCGATGAGCATTGATCAATGCTTAGGCGGGCATTTACTTCCATGGGGATGGAAACGGGCTTGATATCTTCAAAACCATATCGCTGAAGGATGGATTTGATGTATGAGCGCTGGATAGGGAGATTGTGCGCGAGAGCGGTTGCGTTTGATTTCGATGCTGAGCAGCCAGTGTAACTTGCCCAAGTGGTTATTTCCACCTGTTTGGCTATACCGGATTTGGTTGCTGAGATAAGCTTGGCTGTGCCCTCCATTGTGCAGTTGTCAACGTGTACCAACACAATGACTATATCCCTGTTCTCGCAATGTCGGTAGAAAACTGCCATGTCAACGTCGCACCTAGCAAAACCCAGGGATGACATAATCTTGCACAAACATTGATACCAGCATCGTCCAGACTGCTTTAGGCCGTATAGTGTCTTCTTCAGCAAGCAAACATAGCTTGACAGGCAATCAGGTGAGTGATATCCGGGTGGCTGCTTCATGAATATGCGCTCTCGAGAGGTGAGTTCTCCATTTAGATATGCGCCCTTGATGTCGATCTGATGTAATTCAAGGTCAAGATTAGCTGCCATCGCAAGGACAGCTCGAATAGATGCTAGGCGAGCAACGGGCGCAAAAGTATCGAAGTAATCGACTCCGGGAACTTGTGAGAACCCTTGGGCGACCAGGCGTGCTTTGTAGCGGACAACATTTCCGCGGCATCTTTTTTTGCGCGGAATACCCATTTTGACCTGACTATGTTTGCGTCAGTAGGTGGCTCAGTGAGTACCCAAGTACCTGTCTCCTTGAGCATTTCTAATTCTTCCTTGATAGCCGTTTCCCAAAGCGGCCAATCAGTTCGACGTTTCGCCTCGGCGAGCGTTCGTGGTTCAATTCCTTCAGCCTCGCTAATCTCAGCGGCCAGTGCATATCCATCAAAACATTCAGCAAGTCCGGCGTTTGGTTCTTCAACGATGGGAGGAGGGAGTTGGACGCCGCGAGGAATTTGAGAAGCAGATGGACGAAGGGAAGTAACGCCTCGTCCTTCGATAATGTCTACCACATGCTGACTTGGCTTTCTGATTCTCTTTTCTCGTGCTTCTGGTTCAGGGACAGGTTCAGGACGAGTAGGAGGGGGTGTCAGCTGGCGCTCGGGCTCAGGAGTGGACTCGGGTTCGGGTGCGGATGATGGATTTGCAGTGTTGGGGGTGATAGCTGTTTCGACTTGCGGAATGGTTACCTCAAGATCCTCCCCCTCATTCTGAGAAGACGACAACTCCGCCGGCCCATAGTAGACGTTCCGTTTGACAGTGACGGATTGCTTGTCTGGCCAGTAAATTCGACGCCTTTGCTCTGTTCATCAACACCTATCCATCGGCCTTCTCTGACACGTCCACCCAATTTATCACCACTCTCAACTCTCACCCATACTCGCTCTCCCCATTCCCTTGCTTCCTTCAGGTTTGGTTTTCGTCCAAAAACGGCTTCAAACGGCATTTTCCCAATGACAGCTTTGGTGCCAGTTCGGTTCATCATCCAGACGACGTGGCGCGCTGCTTCGCCCCACATGTTCCTTGGCAAACCACTGGAATGTAGGAGGGCCGTACGCGCTCAAGGATGATTCGGTTGCGTCGCTTGGCACGCCATTATGCTGGGGTGTGTCATGCACGGTAAATTTATGCTCAGTTCCGTTTTTCTTTAAAAACTGAATAAATTGACCTTCTAGATACTCTCCCCTCGATCTGAGTGCAGGACCTTGATTTTGGTGCCAAGCTGGGTCTGACACCAAGCAGAATATTTCTGATATGTGTCGAAGGTCTCGCTTTTGGCGTGCATCAGGTACAGGTGTGTAAACCGAGTTGCATCGTCTGTGAACGTGACATAGTATCGTCGTCCACCTTTTGACTCCACGGGAGCGGGTCCCCAGAGATCTGTATGGATCTCATCACCGAATTTTTCACCTCGCTGCCCTTCGCGGGCCTTTGGTATCGGTTTTCGGGTGGCTTTTGCATACACACAGGATTTACAAAACGGCGGATCATGCGTCGGTGCTATCTCCAATGCGATTCCGGTGATCAGTCCATCGCGGATGATTTGTTGTACAGCGGCATAGGATATATGTCCAAGCCGTTTATGGGCTTCATCGAGGGTAAGCATTTCCACAGCTGCTCCAGCTATAGCACTGATGTCGTGTTCTAACTTGTAGAGACACTGACTTGTCATAGGAATGGATCCAATGGCTCGACCACTATCGTCTCGAATGAGACACTTTCCGCCACCGAAAACAACGGTATAACCGGCTTTATCAAGCCGTCCGACGGATACCAGTGTGTAGCCAACCTCCGGCATACAACACCTCGGTGAGTTTCAATTTTGATGTTTTATCCCCATTGGGAACGTCTATACTCATTTCACCCATTCCTATAGCTGACATATGACGTTTGTTTGCGGCCTTGAATAACTTAGGCTCAATCTCCACATAGTTAGTGAGAGATCCACGGTTAGGGGTGAGATGCCGAGAGCATCCGGAATCGATAATCTCGGTGTGTGTGTTGTTTTCGTCAGCGCGCGCGACTACTTCGTCCGCTTCAGCAGCAACCGAGTCCAGGTCAACGTCAACGAGCGAGCTAGTCTCACTCCAGTTGACCCCGGATAACTCCTCGGTGTCCCAGCCACTATCGGTCTCGTCGCCAACACCTTCACTCTCATACCCTTTTACGACAATCAGATCATCGTCATCGCTTTCTGGCTCCATGAAGAAAGCTCCGTCATCATCATCAGCATCGGATTTGGCCGCAATGTTTGCCGATCCACCTGGTTTACCTGTTTAGCTGGTAAGTCCTTTTTGGGTTTGGGACACTTGTTTCTTAAGTGGCCGACTTCCCCACAGTTCCAGCAGGCTCCTTTTGTCTTAGAAGGACCCTTCCCCTTTCCGGAACTCGACGCGACTAGTGCCTCGTCCTTTGTGTTTCCTCCTCCTTCCTTTTTGGGTGGTCTCGGTCGCGCTGCTGCTGGGAGCACTGGCGATCGTATTCCTCGGCTATCATCAAGATCAGGGCATCCGCAGAAATAGTTTTATCCGTAGCATAAAGCCGTGCGGCGGCCAATTGATTTGACACGAAGTTTGCGAGGTAGTAAGGATATATAGTCGAAAGGTAATCTCTGTCGTCAATAGCAACGCCCATGGTTGCTAACTCTTCTTTTCTTATGCGCAATCCATCAAGGAATTCACGAACATTTCCCTTGTCAGGGCACTTCATGGCCAGAAACTTTGCGCGCATCTCTGTTTGTGCAAAAGCCCCCTTCTGGGTATATTTGGCAACTATAGCATCCCACTGGGCCTTTACGTTCAGCTTGGTGTGGATGCGCATCAGCGTCGAATCAGGCAGTTTTGTGTGAGTAAAGATTTAGCCGACCGTTCATTCTTTTTCCACTGATTGATCTTAACCAGTTCCGTTTCCGTGGGCGCATTAGCTTCCGCAGCTACAGGGCAAGACTCAGAACCATCAAAATGGCTCCAGAACCCCTTTGCTTCAACGGCATCTTGGAAACAGACAGAAAAGACGGCCCAATTCAACCCAGATGGGTCGAGCTTAGGCACAGTCCCAGGAAGCTGGTCGGCTAGGGATGTGGATGCGGGAGTGATAGCCATGGCGGCGGTGATGGAGGAAGTGCAATTCCTTCCGGGAACCAGCCATATTGGGTTAGCAAGAAGATTTGACGATTGATTGAGGCGAGTTGTAGGTTCAATAAGGGCAGCCGGGGCCCATAACCTGTGAGCGCTAACAAAAGTCTCAGACGTGCGCGGGGCAAACGACTGAGGTGCAGCTATGAAAATGGTACAGTATATATATGACTACAGTACATATCGAACAAAAAAGGCTTCAGTGGCCTTCATAACGTATAATGGCTCGTCAACAAAGAAGAACATAGTAAGCTAGCATGAACAACGGATTGCATAGGTCAGGTACATATGAATACAATAGAAACAGGGCGTGTATGACGATGCCCATGATAGGGAACCTTGGCGGCATGACGATGGAACCTTCGGCGACAGGTCAGGTGACTTGGGATGACGTCGGCGGAGCCGGATCCTATGTGCTTGGTTCCAACACATATTGGAAGTGCAGCACTTATCAGAACATCTGCACATTGGAAATGATGTGGCAGAATTGTGCAAAAAAGTATGGAAGTATATATACCATATATAAGTCTAATAGTGCACTTAATAATATAAGTCTGCCATGCCCCACTCATGCTCATCTAAGGAATACTTCTCACTCTTCTTATCCACTGTCCTCCACACCAGATATCACATACTGCTCTCAGTATTGAAACAATAAGAGCAGTGCAGCACTTTAGCTAAATAAGGTTTCAATATACTTACATATTTAGCTAAAGGTTGCCCTCTATCTGAACACATACTTTTTACTTTCAAATTGAGTTGATTCTCAATATATACAATATATGCTTTAATAGCAGTAAAAGTATCAGCTTTAGATTGAAGTAATGCTACATAAGCAAAAGAATAATCATCTAAAATTAATAAAGCCCATTTTTGTTTATGGTAAGACTGAATAGGCAATTCTCTCAAGTCCATATGTATCAATTCTAGCAAGGTAGTTGCTCTATTAGTGAAACATGATATGGTTTATTATCAAGTTTTCCCATGATACATGATTTACATATGCTTTTCATATGTGGTTTATTAACTTTAGAACTATTTTCAGTATTTCTGAACATATGACTTAACACATTATCACTTGGATGTGCCATTCTTTGATGCCAAATAAAATAATCAATAGTTTTAGAACTATTATTTAATAACAAATGTTGTAAAGGACTTGTAATCTCAGTAGATAACCAACTTATAGAATTAGTTTCTAAAGGATATCCTGTCAATGTTATGTTCCCTTGTGTATAATAGTTTGTGTTTTTGTGTGATATACTTCATAATTCATACTAGTAAGTTGTGGTACAGAGATAATTCTGTATGGCAACATTGGCATATAACATATGATCCAGTTTAACATATGTTTCCATGTCGGAAACATACTTGGCCTTGGCCTTCAATGAGTGTTTTTGCATTTTTATCTGCAGTAGTAACTTTAACTGGTGTGATAAATTTCTTATATGACATAAGTCATTTATAAATGGTGTACAATGTCTGGTAGCTCCAGAATCAATTACCCACTTATCATTCTTATTTAAGAGCATAATTTGTTCACTAGGAACTCTATATTCATAATTACTATATACACATTTGTATCTACTGTTACTTAAGGCTTGATCTGATGCATTCAATGCATTCATATTGGTAAGATCATCAAGCACTAAAACAGTATTAGATAAGTAATTAGAATGGTTTAAATTTATCACATGCCCAAATGGATCATCCTCATCAGATGGTCCTCCAGAGTTACTCTCAGAGTTAGTTATATCCATATTTTTGACATTATTATTGATGTTTTCATCAATATACTCAATGCCACTGTTGTAACCATCATCAGCATCATTGTAGTGTTCCTCACTACTGTCTGATTGCGATTTAAGGTCTGGAACTGAACTTTCATCAGTTTCTGCTATAGGTGAAAGTGGAGTTTGAGGTGTCATGAAGATTCTTTTGAACTCTGTTCCTTCAGGAGAAAGTTCATAATCTACTACATCATCATAGATGTATTCTGCAGGTGAAGCCATTGCAGTTTCTATATAATGGAAACCTATTTTATCTAACACATCATGATTAGATGTGACTCCAGGTATCTCCTCCTCAATATGTCCTATAGTCTGAATCAATTCATCAATCATCATGTTATTTGTAAAGTGAATAAATTTATGAGAATCTTTCTTATTCTCATGTTTATACTTATTCAACTCTGCAAGCAAAGCTTTATTCTTCAGCTTCTTGTTATACAATTCTGTGCATTCTGTTTCTTCTTATCATCTCTAGATAAAGAAGATCCATTTGCTTTGTTAGCAAATCTATTATTGCTTTGACAAGGTGTGAACGATCATCTGTTATTGAATCTTCCTTTAAAATATCCTCCTCTAAACCTATTGTTTGGAAATTGATTACTAGATTGTTGATCATTCCAAGATGGTTTAGTGTTTGGATGCTTATTAATGTTAGATCCAATGTTAGCAATTTGAACAGTTTGTCTGCCAATCTTTCCTTTTGATTGCATGAGATTCCATTCATTTTGAATCTTAGGAACTATCTTTGCTGATGTGAATTTGTCAATATTGCTATTAACAATATTAGTAACCAAAGTACTATATTGTTGGTTCAAAGCATGCAAAATGAAGAATGTTAATACAAAGTCTGGGAGTTTGTATTTGTCTTCAGTTCCTAGATCAGAAACAGCTTTCATTTGTTGAGCAGCAATCATATGTCTGTCAGACATAGTTTGCCTCAGTGGTCATCACTGTCATGAATGATGAGCTCAAGTGTCCATTAGACACAGAGTCATATGTCTGTGATGACAAGAGTATTGTATCACTGTCAATGACAGTGACCAGAGACCTCTCCAGGTCTTACTCTCATAGAGAGGAGATACTCACATGCTGGTAGGCAAGAAAGAGCAACTGAGCATATATTGGATATCTACAGGTCTTATATACACTTTTACTGTATGCACATATTTGTGTAAAGAGCTGTAATCTAATATATGTAAATAAAAGAAATAAAAGAAAAAGAAAAACCTTAAGGGTAAAACTGGTGATAGCCATATTGAGGGCTTACTTAGGGGTATTAGGGTGAAGGTTGTTCAACACCCCCCATAATCTGTACAGTTGTGTACTGATTAGTAATGATCTTCTCACAAGTCTGCAAGAAGAGGTGCAATATTCTTTCAAAATCTTCAAAAGAAATGTGGCCAGAGATTCCCTCATGTCTCCACCTTTCCTTTAGCTGCTGAGCCCAAAAAGCTTTGGGGAGGAAATGTCCAAGGATCTCGTCCTTGAAGGGCTTGGTCCATCCATATGGCAACAGCTGGAGTCATTGTGATCCAAGGCTGTGGTTTTTTAGGAGGTGGAGGTGGGGGTTCCTCAAAATGGCAACAAGATGATTGCTCACATTCATGTCCAACATTGGAGTGTCCTCCAATTGTTAGAATAGGTTGTTGTTTTTTACTGTGGGGTTTCTTATTTTTTTCCCATAATGATAAAGTTGTTCAACATTCTTTATTTTTCAACTGGAGTAATCTCTACAGTGATAGGCTGGTCTCTTTATCACAGTAAAATGAAGCAGTTTAAGGCCCTACTCCAGGGCCATCAGTAATCAATTTAATGATTCTGATAAACCTAACATTGGTATGAATTTTTGAAATAATACTTGACTGAGGTTTTTGGTCAGAATATCTGCAGGATTTTCAGATCCTTTAATGAATTGTAATTCAATCTCTTTGTTTTTGATGAGTTTTTGTATATGATGATACTTTGTATCAATATGTTTGGAATGTTTTTCAGTAACAGGGTTATTTGCAATGAATAGAGATCCCATATTGTCACCGTATATTGGTGCAATTGTTATGGGAAAATGGATTTCAGTTAAAATAGATCTAATCCATTTGTTTTCTCTAGCACAATCAGATAAGGCCATGTATTCTGCCTCTGTTGATGATAGTGCCACTGTTTTCTGTTTTCTGGACATCCAAGATACTACTCCTCCTGATAAGAGAGTAAAGAATCTAGATGTGGAATGATGATTGTTTTTATCTGAAGCTCAATCTGAGTCTGTGTAACTCATTAAGTCAGATTTTTGTGATCCATCATATGTTATGCAGAGATCTACTGTTTTGGCTAAATATCTAGCCATCCCTATTGCATGTTTTAAGTGATCTGATGATGGATTTGCTGAAAATTGAGACATTTTTATTACAGCAAAACAAATGTCTGGTCTTGTTCCAATCATCAAATATAATAATGATCCAATAACTGACTGATATTGAGATCTAGTCACATGATCTAATTGTTGATCATTTTTCATTGGTTCATATCCAGCAGGAAGCAGAGTGTTGGTATAAGTAGGATCACTCATTCCTAATCTCTGGATTACTTTATGCAAATAGGGTTTTTGATTGATGGTAATCTTATTTCCATTTCTCTTTATTTGGAATGATAAGAAAATTTTTGTTTGACCATTGATGAGATCTCCTAAATCTTTAGATTCCCATCTATTCATAAATTCCTGCTTTTTATGCAATGTTATGATTTTGTTGGATCCCAAAAACATTGAGTCATCAACATAAATTATTGCTATGACTATCTTGGTTCCTTGTTTAAAAACAAATACACCTGCATCCGAGTGTATACATTTAAAACCCATGTTTTCCATTGACTCATCTAATGATTTCCACCAAGCTAACGAAGCTTGTTTTAATCCATAAAGTGCACAATGTAGTCTATATACCATGCTTTTCTTATCTTTATTGATAAAACTGGGTGGTTGTTTCATGTATATTTCTTCATCCAGTTTTCCATATAGAAAAGCAGCAGTCACATCCAGAAATGATATGAATAAATTTTCTAGTGCTGCAAGTGCAAGTATAAGATGACATGTCTCATATCTTACTACTGGTGGGAATATTTCATTGTAATCAATGCCATCTATCTGGGAAAAACCCTGGGCAACTAGACAAGCTTTTTTATGTCCATCATCTTTTTGGACATAAACCCATCTGCAACCTATAGCCTTTTGGCCTTCAGGGAGATGTTGTAGATTTATAATAATGCCTCTTTTGATGAGCATATCCCATTCTTTCTTTTTGGCGTTTATCCAGTCTTTTTGTTCATTGACTGGTAGTCAAAATATTTTGTGATGATGTTCAGGTACAGCTGCATTGGCTGTTTCTTTGATAGGGATTGCACACAATAGTAATTTGTTCATTGTGAAATGATCTAATCTTGTTCTTCTATCAATTTTTTTGATTTCAACTGGATCTTTATCTCCATAGATGTTATCAGGTCTGTTTACTGGTTGTCTAGTTCTGGTTGGTCTCAATGGACCTGGAGATGAGGGTCTTGAAGGAGGAAATAGATCTTCTTCAATTTCTCTTTGATCATCTGAATTGTCACTTCCAGAGTTATCTGAGCCATCACTTTTAGAATTGTCATCTGAACTATCAGATCCCTTTCCTTTGGGAGATCAAACTCTTCCTCTGGATTGAGGAATGTGGGATTTGATCAGTGTTTCAACATTTTGGAAATTTTGTTTCATCAAATACTCCTGTTGTTCCCATAAAAATGGTATTATTTTCAGGGTTCATGAATTTATACCCTTTCATTCCATTTTTATATCCCAGAAAGATCATCATCTTAGATCTGGCTTCAAGCTTATTCTTTCTGCATTCAGCAGGAACATATACGCAAGCTTGGCACCCAAACACCCACAAACCCAACACATCTGGTTCCTTCTTCTCAATAAGAAAATATGGTGTCTGCCACTTATTGCGAGCTATGGGAGCCCTAACATATAGGTATATTGCATGTTCAAGTGCAAATTCCCACCATGACTGTGGTAGGCAGGCATCAAATCTAAGGGATTGTGAATTTTCCCAAATAGTACAATTCATTCTTTCAGCTCTGCCATTTTGTTGTGATGTGTATGGTAGTGATTTTTGGATCTCAATACCAAGATCTTTGAGGTATTTTTACACAATGCTTGGGAGACTCTGAAACTGATGAACCGGTCCTCTGGATCAGGAAACATGGAAAAATGTTTCAGATTTAACTGAAATTTGAGGAACTCTGCATCAGGATCAAAAGGAATTAATGCTGTAACTACAGGATGCCTTTCAGATGCCCAAAAGGAGGAATATTGGAAAACTGGCAAGTGTTTCCAATGTGGAACCCAGGGACACATATCCAGGGACTGCCCAAACAAAGGAAATGCCCAGACGACACCCTACAAGTCATCTCCTCCACAGAATTGTGCAATCAGGACTATAGAGGAAACAACCTCAAACAAATCAACTGCCCAACACATTAGGGCACTGTTGAAAGAACTCCCTGATGAGGAACATGAAAATACCCTCCAGGAACTTGAAACCAAGGGTTTTTAAGAAGGAGACACCAGAAAGTGGTTGATGCCTCCCATAAAGTTGAACAGTTAGCACTCAATTCTGTAATTGTACAGTCCAATAATGACAAACAGATTTCTATCACTGTGCAAATGAACAATAAACCCACTGAAATATCTGCCCTCATTGACTGTGGAGCAGAAGGAAACTTCATTGATGAACGCATATTGAAAGATTGGCCAAAAGAAGAATTAAAACAACCAATTAAGGTCAAAAACACCGATGGAACTATTAACCAGAATGGCATGATCACGCATCGGACTCATCTTACCTATTCCATCAATGGAAAACCACATGATAATTGGTTATGGATCACAAACTTAGGGGATCAAGAAATTATCTTCGAAATACCATGGCTGGAAATGCATAACCCAACTATTGATTGGCAAAAGAAAACCCTCCAAATGGATGACAATTTAGAGGATGACAAACCTATCTGGCACATGGCACTGGATACTCAACAATGGGGAGAAGATAAATATTGGATAAGGGTAAAAATGTCTGTGTCACAGGCATTTGAACACCAAGCAAAATGTGATGAAACGCCAACTGTCTTACCACCCAAATACACTCCCTGGCAGTCTACCTTTGAGAAAAAAGCATTGGAACACTTCCCATCATCATGTCCATAGGATCATGCAATTGAACTCAAAACTGGATTTACACCAAAAGTTAGCAAAATCTATCCGCTATCATTAAAGGAACAATTGATGCTTGATGAATGGATTAAAGAACAATTGGACAAAGGGTATATTCAACCATCCAAATCACCACAAGTGTCACCATTTTTCTTTGTTTCAAAGAAAGAAAGCGGTGCACTTAGACCCTGCCAGGATTATCGCTACCTTAATGAATGGACCATTAAAAACGCCTATCCATTACCCCCAGTTTCAGATTTAATGATGAAACTAGAAGGCGCAAATTATTTCACTAAACTCAATTTGATTACGAATTGTGGTCTATATGAACCAACAGTAATGTTTTTTTGGCCTTTGTAATTCACCTTCGACATTCCAGACCATGATGAACAAATATTTCCAGGATATGATAAACAAAGGATGGCTCATCATCTATATGGATGATATCTTAATCTGTGGAAAAATGAAGGAAGAGATACAAGAGCAAACCAAACAAGTCTTGAAATGCCTACAGGAAAAGGACTTATTCTTGAAATTAGACAAATGTAAATTTTGCGTTCAAGAAGTTGAATTCTTGGGCATGGTCATCACGCCTGGTCATATTCAGATGGATCCTGTTAAGCTTGCTGGCATCAGAGATTGGCCAACACCCACTATGGTCAAGCAAGTTAGATCCTTCCTGTTAGGATTGCAATCCTAGCCCTCAAATTCAGTTTCACCTTACAGTCATCTGGGATGACTTCTATACATGTTATAACAGGCCTGGGGCCTTATGGGACACTATGGGATACCAACGGTTGAGTCAGCGCATGGGAGCGCTCACCAGAGGGCAAGACAATGGTTGGAGGAACCATCCAATACTATATATGGAAGGACAGCTGGACTAGGAAGGTGGATCGCCACCTTGATGGCATCACACTCGGCATCAGTGCATCAGGAGGATCAGTGCATCAAGCCATCACGCATCAGACGAAGGCGCAAGACAGCGCGCATGTCTATAAAGGATTGCGATGGGAATGCACAATGCCTCAAGGCATTGCTCCTTATGGTCAGGGTCTAGATCAGTCCAGAAGAGGTCTATGAGTGGAGTCAGAGTGGCCACGCCCATATGCGCTCATACACGCAGCAACTGCAGCAGCGCCCAAGCACATGCTCACCAAGAACAATAAAAGTGAGTCAGAGTGGGGGAGTGCCAGTGGGTCTGGGAGTTGCAAGGGGTCCTCATAGAGTAGTATATAAGTAGGTACATTGTAGCTGGAGTCTTCCCAGACTTCAGATAGTTTCTCTCTACCCCAATCTATCTGCGTTCCATCTCCTTTCTATCCTCTGGCCAGCGACGAGGCCTGTGGGCCCCCTAGGGGGGATGTGTGGGTTGTGCTTAGGGGCATGAGCTCATAACACTTCCTAGGATTTGGAAACTTTTATCAATGATTTATTGGCAACTTTGCTGCCATAGCAAAGCCATTGACAGATTTAATGAAGAAAGGTTTAGCCTTCAGTTGGACACCTGATTGTCAATCCACTTTTGACAAATTGAAGCACAAGTTTTTGTCCATGCCTGTCCTGCACATGCCAGACCCCACTAGACCATTCATCCTTCAAACAGATGCCTCTTAACAAAGCTACAGGAGCAGTATTGAAACAGGCCAATGCATCTGGGTCCCTACACCCTTGCAGTTTTATATCACACACCTTAACAGTGACAGAACAAAACTATCAGATTTACGACCGAGAACTTTTGGCAATCATTAAAGGACTACAGGCATGACAACATTTGTTACACAGATTGCCACATCCTATCATAGTCCATTGCGATCACAAGAACCTTTTGTTCTATAGAACTCCACAGCAGTTAACACCTCAACAGGCTCAGTGGTCTATGATGCTGTCAGAATTTGATCTGAAAATCGAACATGTACCCAGAACAAAAATGTTTGAAGCAGATGCATTATCTCATTGACCTGACCATATGAAAGATGATGATACCCCAGATGACATAATCATGTTACTGGACAATAAATTCATTCACCTCATTGCTACGGATCTTGCTCAGAAAATCTGAGATGCTACGTCACTTGACAGCTTTGGAAAAACCATCATTGAAGTTATACAATCACAACACACCCCACCTATTAAATCTAAACTCCAGGATTGGGCATTCATTGATGGAATCATTTAACATTGACAGAGCGTATATCCCTGATCTTGGAATGCTCTGCACAAGTATTATCAAGACAGTTCATGAGTCACCTACTTCCAGACACCCTGGACATTTGAAAACTCTAGAACTATTACAACGGGATTACTGGTGGCCAGGAATGTATAAACATGTCAAGGAATGGATTACAGGCTGCGCTGCATGTCAGCAAATGAAGGTGAACACACACCCTAATACCCCAGCACTCCTACTGATTGGATCTAAGGCAACTCAACCATTTCAACAAGTCACACTGGATTTCATCACCAATCTTCCAATTTCAGATGGATTTGACTCGATTCTGGTCACAGTGGACCATGGTCTTACAAAGGGGGTAATCCTTACTCCTTGCAAGAAAACCATCGACGCATTAGGAACAGCAGACCTTTACATCTCCGAAATTTTTAAATGCTTTGGATTACCCAATGTACTCATCTCAGATTGAGGACCATAGTTTTCAGCTTAAGTCTTCCAGGAAATCAGAAAGACGCTAGGAATTGATCATAGAATGAGCACCGCCTACCACCCACAGACCAATGGAGAAACAGAATGAGTTAATCAAGAACTAGAAGTATATCTTTGAATATTTTGCACAAACGAAGCTCATACTTGGAAACAACTACCACCAATTGCTGAATTTGCTCATAATAACTGTCATCATGATTCAGTTAAAGCATTGCCATTCCAGCTTATGTATGGAACAAACCCTGTTGCATTACCTACTGTGGCACAGAAAATGACAGCACCAGCAGCAGAGGAATGACTACAGATGTTGCAAAAAGCTAGAGAAGAAGTGCTTGCTGTGCATGAATTAGCCAGACAAATGGTCACTAGACAAATCAGAGACAAGTCATCAAATTCGAAATAGGAGACAAAGTTTGGCTTGAAAACCGAAACCTCAATATTCCATACCAATCTAGGAAACTAGCACCAAAAAGAGAAGGACCTTTCCCTATTGAACAAGTATTAGGACCAGTAACATATAGACTCAAACTTCCAAAACAATGGTGCATTCATCCAGTCTTTCACATGTCACTCCTTATGCCATATAGAGAAACCAAGACACATGGACTGAATTACATGGCTCCACCTCCTGATCTTGTAAATGGACAAGAGGAGTTTGAAGTTGAAGCAATTCTCGCACACCAAAAGCATGGAGCAGGTTGTCAATATTTGGTTAAATGGAAAAACTACAGTCCAAATGACAACTCCTGGGAACCCAAATGCAATTTAGGCAATGCTGCAGATATTCTGCAAGCATATAAACAGAGGAGACACCTGTAAAACACCTATGTCTCACTATTGTAACCACCAAATCCTTAAACAAAACATCCAATACACGAAGAAATATTGTTCTACTCAAGGACAATATTCTCCAAAACTCTACGAAAGATTCAGAGGACGAATCATCACATTTCCTATATATTGCCCTCCAACCTCTCCATTAGGATTACCAAGATTAACTAAATTCATCTGAACTCAAGTGAGCTGACAAATCACCCACAGAACCGCGAGACTAACCACTAGACATTTTGCACACCCACAAGGACATGTGGAGTTCCCATTCAATGCTCGGCTTCACTATCTCCCAAAATATATGGATCTTACATTTGACCCTGAAGAATTACCATATTATCCTGACACAATGTCACCATACCTCCCATCACCCAATAAACCCTTAAATCACACATATAATGTGTACACCAAAGCAGTCCTTCACCAAGAGGACCCCACAACTTACACTTTCACTCAGAATCTGAAGTGTGCTGGCAAAGAAATCAAGATTTACCGATGGGTTGCTGACCAACACATCCCAAATGCACTTTCCAACTTCAATGATGCAATGGAGAGCTTGGATTTCTTAGATACACATAATGGCACTGATGGACCTACTATACCCAACTCACCCAACCATATCACACCACAAAGCAATATCCCTGACAGGGACATTGAGCATGGGAATGAGGTTTCCACCACTACCAGGAACAAGCTAAGTGAATCAGAAGAATCAGATGGAGAACTCGAATACATTCCCAGCATCAGAGTGCCCACATTATCTTACCAATTCTCAGAAGAAGAATTCCTGACTGTCAATTATGATGACAAGGTATTCAACTGAGTATAAAAGCAAGGAAGAAGTGCCTTAGAATGCATTGAATCCTTAACAGTATCACTTTACCATGACCACCTTCTTCACCACCATTGCCTACCTTGCTGCCTTCATCTTTGCTCTCCTGGTCACAGCATGTGGCCACTATTATGTTGAACCCACCGCCATCCTTTCACCCTTCTTTGTGGCTGCCCATGACCTCCCCCTTGAGGTCTTTGTTAATACCACCATCACCATAGACAACTTTGAATTTGCCAATCTTCCCAAACTCCATGAGCACCCAGCAAAACTCGCTGACACCCTTGCCGTCCCCATCGTGCCCGCTCCGCCCATTGTCACCTGCCCTTGTAATGCTATGCTTGACAATGTTAGCGACAACCTTGCCACCCTGGTCACCTACTTCAATCTATTCTCCAAGCCACTCGACTTCATCACAGCCCTCACCCTCACCACTGATCTGCACACTCTCACTTATGACAAATGAGATGCAATGCTCACTCAAGCAAAACAGTTACAATGAGCGATTCAAAGCTTACAGTGGCGAGTGGAGACTGCTGACAAGGATGTCAGCAACATCATCAGTTGGCTGGAATCTAGACAAGACCACGGCTGGACAAACTCATGGTAGAAGTCAGTGACTTCCTGCACATGAAGGAGGTAATGTTACAGTTCTCTTTTTGTTTTGTCTCTGTGTCTCAGTGGACTGTTTCATATCCATCATTACTGCACATTGTACAGCCTGGACATTATCTCCTTTTTGTAGTTATCTTCATATTTCCTTTCTCAGATAGCTACAGCCTTGTTCCCTTTATGGTTCCCTTGTTCTCTGAAATGTATATATAGTCCCATGTATCATAGAATAGCCTCAGTTCCAACTTAGACAAGTATTGCTCTCAACCTTGCTCAACCTCAACGCTTTTCTTCCTCATTGTTCTCAAGACCTTTGCCATTGTTTGACTTAGCATCTAGACTCTTTGTCCAGCGACTGGGAGCAGACCAAGACTCTGCTTGTTGCTGTTGACTTAGAACAAATCACGACAAGGGCATCATCCATAACAGGTATTTGTTGAGCATGGCTGTCGGACGCTGGTAATGTGGATGAAGCTTCTACAGTTGTGTGGCTTGCACTGCGGGTGTGCATGCAGATGACCAATATGCGAATGCTGCAGATCTTGTTCAGTGTCAGTCAGATAGTTAGTGGCAGGCTCAGTGCATGTGTATAATCCTGGTGATGATAGGACTCCTCTTGCATAGCATGACGCATATATGTGACAATGTCACTACATGGTCACAGCAGGACACCGCTCATCAGCACTGATGGCTGAGGTGCATCCACCTGTTCTTGTTCACAAGGCTTGTTCTTTCTGCAAGGCATAACACAATGTATGTGAAATATGGTTTAGTAGACAATAAAAAAAGTTGAGGGGCAAGGTTATTCTTTACCAGGTCATCAAATTTAAAGGCATTACAACCACCTGAAGCTCATCAGCACTTGGTGGGGAACCCTGGAGCCTGTAAGCTCTGTAACCACATGAAACAAACCCTACTCATCATTTAACCTCTTTTGGCAGCCTGAAAGGTATACATGGTCACATGCCAGGTCTGTGCACCCTTACAGTGAATGGCATTCAAGGTTTTTTACTTTTTTTTAGGTTTTTGTGTTCTTATAGGGCTGCTCAGCTGCAGCACATCACAGACTCCAAGTGCCAAACCCCAATGATGTGGAGCACAGCATTCACTCACATTCCCTGATTTCCAGGATGCGATGTTTAACCATGCTCACATGTACTTGGTTGGTGGCACTCTATTCAACAGCTGGCACATACTCATTTGCCAATGCACAGCCAACTGGTCAGTCTTCCCATCTTTTCACTCAATCACCCCTGCTTACATGCTTGTCCACTCAGCTTGCAGGCAAAGATTCAACAGCCAGCACATACTCATTTGATGATGTGATGCCAATCTCATCTGCAACCAGCTGCTCAACTGTGGGCAGAAATTCCCAGAGCTAAGCACAACCAATGTAAGCAAGTCATACCTACACTCAATCACCTGCATGTACTGATCATGATTGTCTGCTCCACTTGCAGGTGAAGCTTCAGCATTGTTGGATACACACAACATATGTATTCTACATCATATTCTGCTTGCATTCAAACATATGAATGCAATTTGGAATGTGATGGATTGGGTCCAGCCACCAATAACAAGCCCACTGCATTTGCAGGAGACTTATTTGGAGAATGGGATGAGGACAATTGCCTGAGCTGTGATGATGGGCATGATGAAGATGAAGATAAAACAGAAGGTATGTCTAGTGACTTTGCTCACATTTTGAAATAGATATATTGAAGCCATTATACACAGACACTGATGATGAACACACTGACCATGGGTCCATTGACATTAACCCATGGATGGAATTTGTTGATGTCGCTGACAACCTAGGTCCTCCTCCAAACATATGCCACAGAAATTGAGATTGAACATTTTCCTTCCACATCGGCAGGAGCTCCAATTATGAATGGCAGTGATCAGCAAGCCCACTATGAATCATACCATGCCAGGTTGGGTGGCACAGAAGGAGCATATGCACTATTCTGTTCCAAATTGGACTGGGAGATTGTGTGATGGGCCAAAACTCAAGGTCTTTCACCCTCTGCTGTTAACAAGTTATTGGCAATTGAAGGAGTAGGTTTTAATTGTCCATGGTCTACATTACTATCACTTATAAAAACCCAGCTGACTGATAAGCTTGGATTACTGCCACGACCTCCTTTTCAGGCTCATGACATTGAAATTGCAGGAGAGACTGTGACAGTCCATAGCCACAACATAATATCATGCATAAGGGCACTGTATGGTGATGCAACCTTTGCACCTGATCTCATCTTCAGACCAGAGTGCCATTATGAAAAATTGGGTGAATGGCACCATTGACTATACCATGATATATACACTGGTGACTGGTGGTGGGAGATGCAAGTACATACCTTGTTATATGTTCTATATTTTAGGCTAATGTTAATAATATGTAGAAGACATTGGATGCTTCAATACCAGGAGCAATGGTGATCCCTTTGCTCATTGGCTTGGACCATACTGAAATAACCCATTTTGGAGGCAAGACTGCATGCCCACTCTATCTCACTATTGGAAACATCCCTAAAGATATATGACAAAAGCCTTCCCATTATGCACAGATCCTCCTTGCTTACTTGCCTACAACTTGTTGAAATCACTTTAACCACTGTGCAAAAGGCCTGAGCCAGACATGAAAGTCTGACCTCATATTTAAGCTCTGTGTTAGCACCCTGCAGCTAGGTGCTTTCAACACTCTATTGCACATAGTGATCTTTAACTGATGAAGCAGCAACTTGTTACATCAAGTACTCACTTCTCCAACACAACTTATTTGAGGCAATGCCAGCTAGCATCAAATGATTCACAATCTATTCCATTCATGTCTGAGCCAGATTATGGCACCACTCCAAGGAGCAGCTGTAGAAGGGATATTGATGAAGGATGGAGGTGGAGTCTTCTGACGTGGTCATCCAATACTTGCGTGCTATATAGGAGATTATCTGGAACAAGTTTTGGTCACTGGGACCAAGACAAAAAAATTGCCCCAAATGTATATCTCAGCTGATAAGCTGGGTAGTTTAATGGAGCCCTGCCAGTTGCATGATCATCAAAGAATTCTTATCACACTTGCTCTGGTAGACTCTGATCCTTGATTGTTTCAAGAGACTTGCCAGAATCTTCACATCAAGCCAGTATTTCAACCTTTCTTTGGATGCCTACCATATACAGATATATTCCAAGCCATTACACCCAACATACTCCATCAGCTCCATCAAGGAGTCCTGAAACATCTTCTTTCATAGCTGGTCCAGGCCTATGGTCCAAGTGAGATCAACGCTCGCTGTCAGCATCTTATAGCAAACCACCACATACAAATATTTTCCAGTGGCATTACCAACTCATCCCAAGTGCCAGGAAAGGTGCGCAACCTCATGAGCTGCATCATTCTTGGTGTGATCATTGGGGCATGGATTGTGAATGACCTAGATCCCTCAAGGATGGTCCAGGCCATTTGTGCATTCCTGGACTTTCTTTACCTAGCTCATCTACCATTACAAACAATGAAAACACTAAGTTCACTTTGCCAGGCTCTGCAAGCCTTCCATGAGAACATGACCATATTTATTGACCTGGGAATCCAACAGAATTTCAATATACCCAAGATCCATGCATGTCAACATTATGAATCCTCAATTAGACTCTTTGGGTCTACCAATAACTACAATACTCAGTATACAGAAGGCCTACACAAGGACTTTTCAAAGAAACCTAGTTAAACAACCAACATGAGGGATGAGCTCCCCCAAATGACAGTTTGGCTAGAGCAACAGGAGCAAGTCCATCAGCATGCCGGATACATACATTGGTTGGAACAGGGAGGCATACAGGGTGCTTCTATGACACAAAGCCCTATTCCAATCCTAAAGCCGCACTGTTATATCAAGATGTCAAAAGCGCCCACTGTTCCCTCTGTCTCCATTGAGATGCTTGAAACAGATTATGGTGCATTCAGTTTCCAAGAAGCTTTTGCACAGTTTGTAGTCCAATGGCAACAACCAGGAATTTGACAAGCTTGTCTCAATTATGAAGTCCAAGGTGTCCACCTCCCATTTATCTTGGTCTCTGTATACCATCACATTAAGTACCTGCAAGCCAGTGCCAATGGGGAACAGGAAGCAGTAGCAGATATTATCCATGTTCGGCCTGGGCACATTGTCACTCGGCAATGCAATGTGTCACCTAAAACTGTTAATGGCTGTTTCAACACTGTACTTGTCCACAGTGGAAAGGAGGGTGAAACTGGGGTTTGATGTGAGGTACTGGACTTCAATGCAGCTTCTCAACTAATGACAACCTACAGCTCATTGTGTAGCACAAATCTGTGCAGTTTTTAGCATCAGCACAGCAGCCCAGTGGCTTTTATTTCCAGCAAACAATCAACCTCCTCAACATCTTGCATACATTGAATGGTTCACACCATTTGGGCCCACACCAGAAGCCAATGGTTAGCTATATAAAGTATCATGAGCCTGTTGTGGGGAAGTGCGCATTGCAAGTGTCATACCTGTAGGTAATATTACTCAAAGTATCCACCTGATACCCTTGGTTGGCAGCGCTTGTTAGGATCACAATCCTAGCCCCTCAATTTTGGTTTACTCTACAGTCATCTGGGATGACTTCTATACATGTTATAACAGGCCTGGGGCCTTATGGGACACTATGGGATACCAACAGTTGAGTCAGCACATGGGAGCGCTCACCAGAGGGCAAGACAATGGATGGAGGAACTATCCAATACTATATATGGAAGGACGGCCAGACTAGGAAGGTGGATCGCCACCTTGATGGCATCACACTCAGCATCAGTGCATCAGGAGGATCAGCGCATCAAGCCATCACACATCAGATGAAGGCACAAGACAGCATGCATGTCTATAAAGGATCGCAATGGGAACGCACAATGCCTTAAGGCATTGCTCCTTATGGTCAGGGTCTAGAGCAGTCCAGAAGAGGTCTATGAGTGGAGTCAGAGCGGCCGTGCCCATATGCGCTCATATGCACAGCAACTGCGGCAGCGCCCAAGCACATGCTCACCAAGAACAATAAGAGTGAGTCAGAGTGGGGGAGTGCTGGTGGGTCTGGGAGTCACAAGGGGTCCTCATAGAGTAGTATATAAGTAGGTACAATGTAGCTGGAGTCTCCCCAGACTCCAGATAGTTTACCTCCACCCCAATCTATCTCTGTTTTGTCTCCTTTCTATCCTCTGGCCAGCGACAAGGCCTGTGGGCCCCCTAGGGGGGATTGTAGGGTTGTGCTTAGGGGCGTGAGCTCATAACATAATCTGAAGTCTATATTACCACACTCCTCATCATCATCATCGACAGCGTTGAGCATGCCTTGCTCATCATCACCCACAACATCAACAAAATTCATCAAAAATAATCGTCTGACCTCATACACACTCTGTTGGTGTGGCTATGAGCAGCCTTGAGGATTGCCTTCAACTCCACCAGCAGATAGACTCACTTAACCATTGTTAAGTGACTACTACCATTATGGTTACTGGCAACAAAACTGTATTAGACGAGAACTAGGGCGTGCTGTAGTCGACCAGGCAGGGTCTTGCAGGCACTAGTACTAGTACAGCGGAAAAGGCAGTGGAACTGTTGAAGACAACCCTTTGGCATGTCGTGTATCAAGGCATACAGTCTCTGAATACCAATTACATATCGGATCTATTGATCTGAGCATGAGGACATCAGAGTGAAGCACCAGGCACCATGTCATTGGGTCACTTGATGGAATTAAATTGAAGATCCAAGTGTGGGTGCGTTATTGACCACATTGGAGTGTGTTCGCATATGGAATTGTGGATACCGATGAAAAGGCGATGCCCCTCCTTCCTTAGGGGGGTATAATCAATCTTACAATGGCCATGAGGAAGAGGTTAATTGCTGGTGGAGCGCCCAGGATTAATTGAAGAAAGTATCAATGGCGGATGCCAACCACCTTACCAAATGGGTAGTTCATATCAACACACTCGTTATGGAAAGATGGAGGCCATAAAGAACATCACCACACAATAAGTTGATCGCAGATGCAGAAGCCGACTGCAGTATCAAATCAGGCATACGCCATCAGTCAGGAAGAGATGACCCTGAGACAAGAAGTCATCAACAGGGTTGCGTGATGATCAGGAGCGCAACAATCTAAAAATGGATTGGAATGGCAGCGCCAGATAAAGACTCCAACAGGAATGGTCTAGCCGAATAGTTATTGGACAGCAGGATGCATTCAGAATGTGGGCGCCCATCTATATAAAAGACCACAAAAGGAAGCGGTCCATGGATCAGAGATTGCATGAGTGTCGTTAGGGTGCAATGTTAAAAGTTATCACTCCATCAATGAAGGACGAACGATGGATTTCTTTTTCCTCAATCAACAAGTCTGGCATGCCTTGCTGGATTTTGTTTAGTCTATGAGCCGGACATCTCATTAAAAAGTCTAGCCGGAAATGTAGGAGCCAGAAAGACCTCTAGGGAATAGTGGACACCATGGGAAAGATCACTAATGCAGGATCAGCTGCATTGAAAAGATTAAACGATGCAGAGAATATTTGGGGACCAACTAGATCACTTGGCACAAATACAGGGATAGATGGCTGATTGTGAAATCAGCAAAATATTTGGAAACTGAGGATGGGAGCAGGACAATGCTCTCTTTGCACGACGTTATACCCGGATGATTTAATCAGAAGGATTACAAGTAACAAGGGATGATATTCAATGTATCCAGTTAAAATCCAAAGGAGTACAGAAGAGTGGAAACCAACCACTGTAAAAATAAAAAAAAATGTGTGAAATGCCAGTAAAGCACTGGGTTAACAAAATGTAAGGACTTACATAAACGCATGGATCTGACACTAAAGCCTCTGTGCAAAAACGACGCAATGTTCAGTACGACTGAACATCTGGATCCACATATATATAGAGATGTACGCCCAACCCCAGAGCGCGCGCGCCTCAACCACCGGGAGCGCCGCTTGCGCATGCTCAACCGGGGAGTGGTCGCGCCGACTCCTGGTGATTGTAACACAAAAGCACCGTCAATACCAGAAGTTTGTGGAATCATAAGCAATGATACTCCCTATGGAAAGGGATGTGGAAATAATCTGGAAGCAGTAGCAGTCTGCTTGAAATAAAATGCTGTTTCAATGGGATCTCAAGTCCACTAGGTTCGGACTTTTTGGGATGAATACATGGGCATTATAGAGACCTATGGAATGGATCACTGGAGCTATACAGGGAATTTAGCATTAAGGGACAGCCTGAGGAAGAGGTGTGTTTTATGTCAAGTAGTTGGCAGGTCTATCGACGATGCAGAAGGACGGCAACCTTGCAAAAAAGCCATATGAAGTCAGAAAAGGAAATTTGTTTTCCACCACTATGTTATTCACTCACGCCTGGTTTTGGGAGGTTACTTGGTCGCTTGCCTTGGAATGGCAGCACTCCCAAGCAACCTCGGATTTCTTGGATGAGAAATCTTGAGGAAGAGGTGAAGGAGGTGAAAAGGAGATCCAAGGAATGGAGACAACACGAAGGGGTTCCTGCAGTGTGTGAACAAATTGTGAGACACACAAGGGAATCTGGAGTGCTTGTGAAATGACAAAGGATATCCACCATGCCTCTAGAATAACGGCCTGAAGGACAAATTAAAAATTTTTGGGCAAATTCACTTTTCTGGATGGAAAGCCCCAGTAAGGCACTGGGTTGGAAGCCAAGGGTTAAATCATTATTGGGAGGATCAGGAATTTGTCAATGTTATACGACGTCCAGTAGAGGTCTGGAGTATCAAAACTCAAAAAACAAGCAAACTTGGTGGACAACCAGGAATCTTTAATATTTGATATGGGTTCTTTTAGAAAATCAGGAACAGCAACTGCAGTGGTGGGACTTAGCCATGCATTGGTTTCTCGGGACAAGAAACCTTAAAGGGAGGGTAATGTTAGGATCGCAATCCTAGCCCCTCAATTTTGGTTTACTCTACAGTCATCTGGGATGACTTCTATACATGTTATAACAGGCCTGGGGCCTTATGGGACACTATGGGATACCAACGGTTGAGTCAGCGCATGGGAGCACTCACCAGAGGGCAAGACAATGGATGGAGGAACTATCCAATACTATATATGGAAGGATGGCCGGACTAGGAAGGTGGATCGCCACCTTGATGGCATCACACTCGGCATCAGTGCATCAGGAGGATCAGCGCATCAAGCCATCATGCATCAGACAAAGGTGCAAGACAGCGCGCATGTCTATAAAGGATTGCGATGGGAACACACAATGCCTTAAGGCATTGCTCCTTATGGTCAGGGTCTAGAGCAGTCCAGAAGAGGTCTATGAGTGGAGTCAGAGTGGCTGTGCCCATATGTGCTCATATGCACAGCAACTGCGGCAGCACCCAAGCACATGCTCACCAAGAACAATAAGAGTGAGTCAGAGTGGGGGAGTGCTGGTGGGTCTGGGAGTCGCAAGGGGTCCTCATAGAGTAGTATATAAGTAGGTACAATGTAGCTGGAGTCTCCCCAGACTTCAGATAGTTTACCTCCACCCCAATCTATCTCTGTTTTGTCTCCTTTCTATCCTCTGGCCAGTGACGAGGCCTGTGGGCCCCCTAGGGGGGATTGTAGGGTTGTGCTTAGGGGCGTGAGCTCATAACAGTGCTATGCCACACAATTGGAACAGCACTACAGTCGTTGAATGTTGCAAGTCATTTTTGGTGAATAGTTTCATGAATGTGCAGACCCCTATCTCATGTTCAATCCATAAAGAAGTTTTCAATAATTATTCTTAATTGTATACAATCTCAAATGTCTGAACATCACTTTAGTTAACTTTGTGATCCTTTGTTTAATCTATTTGACTTGGTGAATTTTAGTTCAGTTTACAAAACTTTCAATGAATTAGAAACATTTACCAATTTTAGTTAAAATTACAAATATGGTTTTTCCTGACATTGTACAGACCTTTTTGCTTTAGACCCCTGCCTGTAATGACACATAACCACTGTGGGAATTAAAGCATGTGAAAAAAAAGTCCTTGAAGAGGTGAAAAAAAAGTGGAGAAAGTTTCCTTTTCAATGTAGTCAGTGCTTTATTAGCACCTTCTTGAGATCATGCAAACCAAGTACTGAGTAGGTGAAATTCAATTTCTGAGCAGTTGCAATTCAACTCCCTGGAGCTTGAAACATGGAAGTTGAATGTCTCATTTTCACATGAATTTCAGACACCATGGGGTGTGAAATGAAACATCCAATGGTGTGAGTTTCAGGTCAGGTGGACATATACTCTTGGGAGTTGAAATTCCACATTCCAATTGTCACAAACACAATTATTATTATTATTATTTATAATTGAAATAACAAATGGTACACTATGAGTTAATTACTTTCTCATCTTATACATGTGCTAGATAATTTTCAGTAGTTTTACCTACACCAAAAAAGGCATTTAGTTGGTAAAAATAAATAAATAAAAACATACAAGTTTGCCTGAGGGAGACATGTAGGACACACAGGAGGGAGATGGGTGGAGGGAGACAGCTGGGAGCAAGCATGTAGAGTACAGCAAAAGGGATTAGACAAGTGGGGAACAGACGGGCAGATGCGTAGGGGCACAGGGAGACTGATACAGTGAGGAGGGAACAACCATGATGAGAAGGGAGCAGACAAGCAGATGCATAGGGGTGCAGGGAGACTGATACAGCAAGGAGGGAACAAGTGTGATGAGAAGGGAGCAGATGGGCTGATGTGTAGGGGCGCAGGGAGATGAAAAGGGAGCAGACTGGTGGATGTGTAGGGGTGCAGGAAGACGAGCATGGCAAAAAGGGAGCAGACTGGCAGATGCATAGGGGTGCAGGGAGACAAGCACAGCAAAAAGGGAAACAAGCGCGACAAGAAGGGAGCAGATGGGTGAGCAGACAGGCAGACACAGATGGACGCAGACCAGTGGATGGGTGGACACAAACAGGCAAGCAGCAGATGGGCAAACACAGAGGCAAGCAGACAGGTGGATGCAGATGGGCAAGCAGCGGATGGGTGGATACAGACAGGTGAGCAGACAGGCAGATGGAGATGGGCAAGCAGGTAGACAGGCGAGCAGCAGATGGGTGGATGCAGACAAGCAAGCAGCGGTGGATGCAGACAGGTGAGCAGACAGGCGGACAGAGAGAGGGCCAGACAGGTGAACGTGACACGTGATGCGTGAACTAAGCCCAATGCATGAGGGGAGGTCAAGTGAACTTGAAGAATTTTCATGCACATGCCACTAAAACTTGAAATTCCAAAGGGTTGTTTTTCATGTCTACCAAAGGCACTGATTTCCAGAACTAGGAGGATGAAATTCAACTTCCAAAATTAAGGTATTCATTTTCAATGCCCAGGAGGGGGTTGAAAATCACAATCATGGGATTAACACTCTTGGGCATTGAATTTAAAGTGATCAATGCCCTGGAGGTTGAATTTCAAACTATTTACTTCCCACAGTGATACTGATATCTTGTAAAGTGGTAGGGCCTATTGGAAAAGCAAGTACTTGATGTAACAAGTTGCTGCTTCATCAGTTAAAGATCACTATGTGCAATAGAGTGTTGAAAGCACCTAGCTATGGGGTGCTAACACAGAGCTTAAATATGAGGTCAGACTTTCATGTCTGGCTCAGGCCTTTTGCACAGTGGTTAAAGTGACTTCAACAGGGCCAACAGAATTTGTTGGTTGAAATGACAGTGAATGTAGGCATCACAATAATTGACAATGATGATGATGATGATGATGATGAATACTTGTCATTAGAGCTACTACAAGCAAGAGAGGAGGTGCTCAGTGAGAACAAGTTGGATGCTGCTGCTGCTTTGACCAAAAGTGCGAATAAGAAAACGAGAGCCATTTGCATCAGTTAGTTTGAGCCACGGCGCATCCAGAGCGAAATGATCAACCAAAATGTCCCATTATTCGTAAGTACTGTCCCATTACTTGTAAGTACTATTCTACTTTAAGATGATGTGTCATTTAAGCTTTCGATTTTATGTTCAACTTGGCCAGCGCAACGATAAGAGGAACGGCATAAAATGCGTATGCTACCCAAATCACTACAAGGCCATTAATCCCGGACTATGGTTGTTAAAACAAGTGACCTACTTGTGAAGCCATTTCCCAAGCTCGCAATGAGCTTCGGACCATTGTTGCCTTGAGACACTATGAAAGTGTTAAAATCTTGCACCGACTTGCCGAACCACATTCGTATAACAGTAAAAGCGGTAAGCCCTGGGTTGAAAAATGAAGCACATTGAGGCGGTCGAGATGAAGCTTAAATACCGATCATAAATCCTAGAAAACCTATCCAAGCCGACATTCGTTGGACAAGGGGTTTCTCCATTGCTGCCGACACCTTTTCATGCTTTAGTGACGTTAAAGTGAACATGACGAAGAATAGTGCCGAGCAAGACAAAGCAACCGCAATAAAGACGGGTGTGGATGGCGCTGGTGGAGATAGTAACAACGCAGGGGCATTCTCTGGAAGGACGCTGAGATCTGGTATCTCGGTGTTAGGATAGTTATTGCAAGACACATCATGACATACTGTATGAGGGAGATACCGAAGGCAACGTACAACTCAAGCCTGCCGAGTTTGTGCGCCGTGCGCATGATCCTAACGGGGTTGTCGATCAAAGCGCCTAGACGCTCAAAGCAAAACAACAATTACCGAGAGCTCCAAGAAACACGCTTGGTCCATCGATATCTGTTGCCTGCACAGAAAAGAGGGCGGTTGAGGGAGTGATAGTGAGCAGGGAAACACGATCGCGAAGGAGAAGGACAGGTGCCAGAAAAGAAAAGAGCGACAAGAAAACGGCAGTCAATGCGAGGAGAGGGGCGAGATACAAAATGGCTGATTTTGATAGAGCAGCAATCATTTTCCGCGCAGCGGTTGGAAGAAAGGAGAGAAAATGGGCGGCAGGAGCTGGACATGGCGAGGCCAAGGGCGACTTTTGTAGCGACGCAGGACAAACGCCATTGTTCTTGACAGCCAAATCGGGAACAACACCAAATGCATCCAACGCATCCCGAACTCTCCCAATTGTCCCTGCTAATCGAACACAATATCCATCTCTTCGCAACCGGCTCACTTGACATTCAGAATGCTGCTCTCCTGGCAACCCAATATCTATTCAGACAATGTAAATTTTCACGCTTCCATTGCATCACTTCTAACCATCTTTCTACACAGCATTACGTTCTGAGCACGACTCAATACCGTACATCAACCAACTCCTCTTATCGCTCAGTCCGTCAGAGGCTCCCCAGACAAGGTCAAAGACCCATGGAAAACGCAAACGAAGTCTCAGTCCTCCGCCAGATGTGAAAACACAGTTTCAGACTACACCATTGTCAGCGTTGTTCGCAGACGGAATGAATGAAGATCAAGTGTGGGCCCAGCTTGATATACGTACCAAGAATATGTGCGATGTTCTCAACTCTCTGTTAGAGGAAGATGGACCTTTGGAAAGCCAGGATGGAGAAGACGGAAGCGAGAATGAGAGTGAGGGGGGTCCAGGCTTGCAAGATGTTTTCGGGGACGATGATTTCAGCTGGTCTGACGAAGACGACACCAGCGGTGCAGACGAAGAAGAGGAGTTTGAATCTAGCGACGACGAACAAACTGAAACGATTGCAGAATTACATGACTCATCTTCGGACGAGGGCAGCGAAACCGCCCCATCGAGATCACCATTCAAGTTTCGCAAGAAAAGACCAAAACATGGCGGACATCCGGTCCTCGATGACGAGTTTTTCGATCTGGCTGCTTTCAGAGCTGAGATAGAATCAGCTGAAGCGAGGTCATCAACGAGGGGACGCCTCGATGGTTCGGACGAGGAATCGGAAGATGTGGACATTGATATTTTTGCACCAATTAGCGAAGACCAAGCAACCGAAGACAACGAATCGCACGGTGCGTATGACCGACGATGAAAGCTTATTCCCAACTTGACTGTGGCTTTCCAGAGCTTTACTATAATGACTTCTTCGTGCCCCCTAAGCGGCAGCAGATATCTCGCACACCCATCCCTTCAGGAAAAGTCCGCTTCCATGAAGAGGTTAGGGTTAAGAAAATCAAGGCAAAAGGCAAGGGTCAACCCGTATCGATCCTTTACGATATGGAAGACGAGCTAGAAGACATGGAAGGCGACTTTGAGGAGTCTGAGTCTGTCGACAATTCGAGTGGAATCGATGGCGAAGTAAACAGGGAGGACGAATCGGGTGCTTCAGATGAAGAAGAAGCGGGACTAGAAACAATTAATCGTTTCAAGGATGATCTATTCGCTGAAGAGGAAGGGGATGCAAATGGTTCTTGCCTTGTTGCGCTCAAATCGTCTCTTATTTCATTGGAATTACAGGGGACATGACACCTCATGAAAAACGAATGGTTGTCTTATCAAAACAAATCGCCGAATTCGAGGCTCAGAACACCGCTACAAAAGACTGGATGCTCATGGGAGAGACAAGCTCGAAATCACGACCTCAGAACTCTCTACTTGAAGAGGATTTGGAGTTTGAGAGGCTTATAAAACCGGTGCCCGTTGTCACACAGGTGACGGTGCACGCGTTAGAAGATCGAATCAAGGCAAGGATACTCGAGGGACAATTTGATGATGTCGTCCGCATACGTCCACATGATGACAAACCATTCCTTCCATCGCGGCTCCTGGAACTCAAAGATACGAAGTCCGCTCAATCTCTTGCTCAGATCTATGAAGATGAATTCCTTGCGGCGCAAAACAATGGAGCTCCCACCAATGACCGCGACACAAAACTTCAAACAGAACACGAAGAGATAGAGAAACTTTGGGAGTCGATATGTTATAAGCTAGATGCTTTATGCAATACCCATTTCGTTCCAAAGCAAGTGAGTATATCGATGCCTGTACCGTGTCCTAGTCACATTGCATCATCAGCCTAAAGCGGTTATATCGACCATGTCAAATGTGCCCGTTGCAACACTTGAATCTGCATTGCACACCAGTAAATCGGCGAAGAGGATGCTAGCGCCCGAAGAATTACTTGCACCCATGAATTCGGATCTCCGGGCACGCAGCGAAATGACGCCCTCCGAGAAACGGGCTCTCCGTAATAAGAAAAAGAAGGCAGCGAAGAAGGCGCGGGATCTTTTGCAAAAGAGTGTTGACAAATTTGCGAAAGTGAGAGATAGTCGGAAGCAGAAGCAAGCAGCGCTGGAAAGCGTCGTAAAGAGGGGAAAGGGAGTTACGGTCGTTGGAAAAAAGAACCGAAAGAGGACATAGTCGTGACTATCAACAGAGTCTCCCCTTTCCTGGACATTTCTCCAGTCTTAGTGCGCTGATTATGCAGAGGGGAACGGTTTCTGGATTTGGCCCCAACCTGCGTTAATAGTGGTTTTCTTTCATGACAAATACTAGATAAGCGTCGGCTGACGCCGGCCGCGACCTTGCTTGCATATTGTTTACTTTGGTAGTTGACGTTGTAATATACAATTATTGTCGTTTTCACATAAGCTGACGTAAGCAATATTTCAAAAAAAAAAAAAACCGCGAGACGGAAATGAGCATAGCTCCTGGAGTTCTCAGCCAAATCGGATAAAAAATAGCGGAATAGAATCGCAAAATTAATACTTCATGTCTGTGATGGACCGGGTAAGGGTATCAAGGATATCAGGATCGTCGTTCCTACAGTCCACAGCTACCCCATCGCAATGACTCCGGTGCAAGCATAGTTGCCTAGAAACTCAACGGGATAACTGTATATTGACCAGACTAGCTACTCTGACTAGCTAAGACTAAACTACGGTTCAAATATTAGTCAATGACACCTCCAGCAGCTATAAATTTCATAACATCCTGTTTTGCATAGTCCATGATCATGACTGCAGTACCTGGCCTGACGCTCAGCCATTCTTGTAAGTCTTTGACTTCAAAGAAGTCTCGTGAGAGTTGAGTAATGCGATTGAAGCCCATATCTTTGAGTATCACTCCGTATTCTGCAAATGGCAGGTTATTCTGATTGCGTGATTTGTTATCATTGAGCAGTTGAAACCATTGAATGATATCAAGAATCTTGTTGGATGGTGTTGGCGTCATCAATGGAGCCGCAATGCTGGACGGTACTTGGAAGTTACTGGTTGCGTTTGTTGACAACGTCGTGGCAGTCATGCTTTGGCCCAGGCCTGCTGGCGCTGCTGGAGGCGGTTGAACGTAGATGATAGGCATTGGGTAACCATGACTATGATATGGATTTGGAACAGGTTCGTCTGTAGGCTTCAGGCTTGTACTAGGCTGTCGTCCACGAGGTCTTGCAAAATTGAGTTTCACTGCATCAGGTTTCTTTTCAACACTTGCCCCATTGTTGATCTTATCGGGTGCTTATCTTCAACGTTCGTCCAGAATAGTATAGCAGGTACTACTCACAATCTCTGTTGCCCAACACCCAATATCCGGTATGGACAATGCAAAACAGATTGTAGCCGGAGGTTCTGTATAGCACCATACATCTTTGCCATCCTTTGAATGAACTTCACAGCGCCATGCATTCTGTAGTTCCTGGATAATATTTTTGCGCCGTACTCCAAAGTCGTCTAACATAGCGTCTGAAACTGATGAGCCATTCACAGATTTCTGAATGGCGATATCACCTGATCAACAACATATCATGTATGTGAAACGTGAAAAACGTACTGTTGCCTTCTTTCCCTTGCCAACTGATGAGCTCTCTGCTTTTCTCCTTTCATCTGCCCCATCCTCAAAGCAAACAATAACTTGTTTGAGTGCCTTTTGTGAGATCTTTCCACTAGCAAGTCGCTGAGGTACAAAATAGGGTCTCATCCGTTGCATGAATATAGTGAGTTCTTCATCTGATTGAATGGAAGTTGCTGCCATTTTGACTTTGTCACTGTCTAACTTGTAGCGCAGCTGCACAGCATCTGGGAACCTCCCTAACTTCTTCGCAACTGTATATCAATGTCCTCAAGACTGTCCATTGACTTGATCTCAAATGGACTATTGCTACCATCAAGATTCTTTACGGTGCAAGGAATTTTGAAGGCTATGCTATAATATCAGTATTTGATATAGTAATTGTCTTGCTGACTCACGACATGTTTCAGGATCAGTCTCCGAATCTGAGCCAGGCTCCTCTGATACAGCTACAGCTGGCCGTCCTCGTCCTCGCCCTTGCCCTTTCCCTTGTCCTTGACCCCGTCCTCGACCTTGTCTCTGCCCCAGTCCTCTGAGCTGTCCCTGTCTATGCAAGCTTGACGGTTTCTGGTGTTTAGCACCCATGTCATCACTTCGAGACTCAGAGCCGATATCCATGGCGTCGTCATCGTTTTGAACATCAGATTCACTGCCAGAAAGTGATCCAATGTCATAGTCATGCTTTTCACTGATTATTTTGCAAAGGTGAGACATGCAATCCACGTCATCGTCAATGTGAACATCATGCAAATCTTCGTCTTCATCAAGTTCCTCTATTATCTGCAAAGTTGTGACACTATTGGTTGTAAGAGATGAAGCGGCAGTGCTTGAAGCATTATCTGAGCCAGAGGCCCAGTGGGGGTTCTTGCGGATATGGGTCGCACGCAGCTGGATACCACTGTCGCCTGTTTCCGAATAG